>SSNS01000123.1:939269-1002309 GCA_006937985.1 Aphyosemion australe
TCCATCCATCCATCCATCCATCCATCCATCCATCCATCCATCCATCCATCCATCCATCCATCCATCCATCCATCCATCCATCATCTATCTATGTTTGAAGCTACTGCATTTTTGTTTTTTGTTTACGTACAGATGTCAATCACAGAGCGCGCTGAGCGTTTGAGGACGTACCTCGGTCGATGCAGAGTTGGCGACCTTTCTCATGGACAAGTAAGTCTTTAAAATATAAATATATGAATACTATGGTAAATGGTAAAATGGTAAATGGCCTGTATTTGATATAACGCCTTCCAGAATCCTATAACCCCCCAAGGTGCTTTACAACACAGTCATTCACTCATTCACACACACACATTCACACCCTGGTGGTGATGAGCTACATCGTAGCTACAGCTGCCGTGGGGCGCACTGATGGAGGCTATAGGCTCCGACCACCATCAGCAGGCAATGTGGGTTAAGTGTCTTGCCCAAGGGCACAACGCCTCATTTCTTTAGTGTTGTTTTTGTCCCTTAAAGTGTGTATTTATTCCTGAGCTGCAGACAGGTAATCCTAAGGCTGAATCATTTTAACATTTGCTACATTTCCTGTGAAAAATCCCAGATAATCAGGTACAATCTGCACTTTTTCTTTCCTCTGCCTGTCAGTAGTTACAGGTAGCTAAAACAAACTAACATGTAAAACAGTGTTTATTTCCTAAGCCACGCCCTCTAGACACAGCTGTTAATAGTGAGTCTCTTTGTTTCAGAAGGTCATAAGATGAAACAGGTTGGTAATGACTGAATCAAGCTAATCCAGCTGCGTCACACCACTGTTATTACAGCGTGAGCTGCTGCTGTGAAGCACACAGCCTCGTATCTCTGGGGTTCCTGCTGTTGTCTGGGAGATGCTGGCTCTGAAGTGTTCACCCCTCCCACATGCTAATCAAACCACTTTATAGGTTTCCAATTTAGCTACTGAGAATTATGGTGATTCCTAAAAGTTTTTCATCCTCTACAAAGCTGCTTTTTGACCTCTGAGTGCTACCGCCACATGTTTGAATAAACCAACATGTGCTATAAATATATCCTAATCCATAAGTGGATTGCAGCATATCTAGTGCCAAATCCAATAAGAGTCAGCGAAGTCTTCAAAGCAGATCCATAGGAAAATTGATGCCTTCCTATAGAAGATAAAAACAAATCTCAGGGTGAAAGGCGTGCCATGCGAGAGCATCAAACAGACTCCGTGGCTCTGGCTTGTGACCCCATTAATGAACTCTCAGAGGGCTGGGTGGAATTAGAAAGCAATAGGCCTTAAGTTTTCCCTCCGACTCTGGCAGCAGAGGAGTCGAGTCAGTCCCTGAAACAGAGTGAAGTTGTAAAGCCACGGCCTCGCGGGAGATGTTCGGGGCCTCCAATTTCTCTTTCTTGTACCTCTGACGTTTGCTTTATTTTTAACTACAGCACAAAGACTTCACAGAGACACAAAGACTCCAATTATTTAATGGAAAAAGGGGAAACTGAAAACTTTCCATTTTTTTACGCTGGCACAACAGCGTAGAATGATATAAAAATAAAATCCTGATTAAATACCTGGAATTTGTGTCTCATGGGGGATGTTTAGGTAATTAACCACATAATGTGATATTATTAAAATGTGTTTAAGCTTATATAATGGTCTCAGAGGCTCACTGGAATTTTTACCATGAAGTTTGTGCAGCAAATTTTCTCTCAAATGATCGGAGTTGAGAATCTGGAACAAACTCAGATTGTTTAATCTCTTATCTTTAAATGCATCTGCAAGTGGAACATGTGGGTGTGTGTGTGTCTAAGTAGTGGATCAGTACTGGCTGGGTTTAATTTTAAATTATTTTTAAACCTTAATATTTAGCTGCATGCAATATTGCAAAAAATATATTCAGTTTACTTTTTTAACGAGATCTCAAATCTCAAACCCTTATTTTGGTGTTGAATTTGGACCACATGTTTCAGGAACAATCTTGAATTTTAAATAAAGTTTTTTTGAATCAAAAAGTGTTGGACATCTTTGCAAGGGGTTGCCAATCACAATAATAAGGCAATGAGGAAATTGCAGAGAAATTAAAACATAATTAAGACATTTTGTGACCAAACTGTGACAAGGAAAATTACATGATCGTCACAAATTGTTCTAAATTACACCACACGCCCCATGTGGCCTGTCCAAATGTAAAAAGTGTTGCAAAAGTGTCATAAGGCTTAATTTATCTTATTTTGCAAATTAAAATGTGCATATCATCTGTGTGTCAAAGTCACCAACAATTGCATCTCTCCAAGACTCAGACATTTTCAAGTGTTTCTGCAGCTTCCTGAACAACATCTCTTATAAGAAATGGAATCAAAAGTGACATTTATCGAGCTAACGGCTAGTCTGAGTGAAACCAGCACTACCATCGTAAAATGACTCTCAAAATTGTGGATCATGCAATGTCATAATTTTATTTAAATCAATGGATAAATACATTTAAAACTTAGCTTAGCTCAAACTAGCTGTTAGCTCATCAATCATGCTGCCTGTTGTTGTTTATTCTTCAAACTGCGGTCAATCAGGGAGATTTCTACAGGTTAATTATTTAAATGTTTACATGGAAACACAACAAAATGGCGTTAATCTGCAGAGAATGGTGTCCCTATGCCTGTAGCCCTTCATATACTGTTTGTAGTGATAATTTAGGCCCAGGCAGGTCTGTCTTTGAAATAATCCTGTTGAAAAATGGAGTACAGTAAGAAATTTGCTCAAGGCATGCAGGATTTTGCTTGTCTTGAGTTAGTTTTCTTGCTGCAGATCAATAACCCAAGACTGTGGTAGAAAAAAAGCATCAAATAAAAACCAAGCAAAAAGGGAGGGAGCATACTTGGATCAGACAAGATGGCATCTGTCTTGGGTACAAACTGGTCACATCGTAGTCCATGATAGCCCTCTTTACATCTGTAAGAGAGACAATAAAAGAGAGACAGAACAACATCAGAAATAAGACAATCCAACCAAAATAAAGTGCCACAGCTCAGCGTGAAACATCAGCAGCAGAGGCTTTCAGATGAGAAAATACGAGCACGAGGAGTCTAGATGGAAGAATAGATGAAGGGTACAAAGTGGAGTGCTTGCTGTGTGTTGGGATGCTATAGAGAGAGGGGTGAAGTGGGGAAGAAAAAAGGGAGAGGAAGAGGAAGAAGAGCCGGGCAGGCCTGAGCAGCGCCTGCAGCATCACTGATAGCACATGACAGACAGGAATGCCAGGTCCCAGTGGACAAAACCAGGCTGGAGAGTTCTTGGCATGATGCAGACGCCACAAGATCTACAGTGGAAGGAAGGCTGCCATCGCTGGAAGACTTAAATAAACAAAGTCCTGGCACGGTCCAAATATTTCCCTTCATCGCCAAATAAATATGCATGCAGTGTTGATGCCTGCAGATCTCTATGCATCCCTCACAGATATTACTACAGAAAATGTGTCACTTGAAGTTTGGCTGCCTTAATTAAAACAAAAAATGCCTTCACCGTGGTTGCAACACAGCTTTATTTTTTTGTGTTACCATTGTTTTTCCTCATGCTCTTAATCTCCTACTGTAAACTGGATGTCCACATGCAAATAATACGTTGGGATTTCGGTTTAAAGTTGGGAAAAATAAAGAAGGAATACAAAACATTTGAAACGACTTCCTCCACAATAAGTATGAAAAAAATCCTCTGTAGTTTTTGTTTTAGGCGTTTTGATTGTTCCCTTCTGCAGCGACAGTAATGTGAAGGAAAACAGTGGGCTGATCCGTCCCAAAGCTTAGACGGAAACAATTGTGGGATTTAAACTGATGTGGCTGCTTTAACATTAAACTTCTACATGAGAGCGTTTTATTCAGACTGTATGCATCTCCTCAGCATCATCAGCTTAACTCCTGCAGTTTTAAATAAATACACATACACCTCATTACGGCATCGGTGTCAACAATCCAACAGTGGATAAGCAACACGTATGGAGGCTTTGTGGTAAAAAGACGGAGAGAAAAAAGCAACACCACCAACAACAAGTCGGCTATGCAGACTAAAGTGAGCAGCAGTGGAGATCACAAGTGGTGGGTTTGTGAAAACTGTGACAGGATTGTCTTTTATTTGTATCCCAAGAATTGCAGGCTGCAGTTTGGGCTCTATTTGTTCTGTTTCAGCTCAACGAGTGCAGTTTCCTGTTTTCATTTAGTTTCAGTCATACAGAAGAGAAAGTCCTCAAAGAAAAAAAATTGGGAACCCCTGTTGTATGGTGTGTTATGGGGTTTTATAAATGTAATTTTTACAAATAAAATCTTGCTAACCTCACAACCTCAGCAAAGACAATCTTGTGGGGACCCCCTTGGGGGTCCCGACCCCCAATTTGGGAACCCCTGCTGTAAATTTACACCAAATCACTCTAAACAGAAGTTATGTAACTCTGTTTGTATTTATCTTCCACGACCACATCAATACTTACCATGTTTCATACCAGCTAATTTGGTGTTCGTTATGAATGATGACCTGGAGGTGTTTGTTTCACTGAATTCTCAGCAGAAATGCGTAAAGAACAACATAATAAACAACTAATTATCACCTGAACCCAGAACCCTTTAGGGAGTCACACCCATCGACTTCTGGTCCAAGGGTTCCCTGCTGCCAAAAACAATGAACGCGAGTCTATGAGCAGATAAGAGTTACTTTCTGATCCCGTTTGATATGTGCCATGGATTTCACATATAGTGTCTGTGAATTATAAAGACACATTTTGACACCAAGAAAGTGCTTATTTTCGACAGGCGTGAAGTGGACTACAACTGCTTTTCTCGTATTTACATCATCAGACCAGACACAGAGAAGGAGAAGAAACATGGCTGTGTGTTTAGCTAGCTTCACATCAGGCTTCCAGGATGAAAGAAGGAGCAACATCCTATCCTGTAGCGATGCAGCAATTCAGGTTTTTAGGGCCAAGGCCAGTCTCTGATAACCGTCCTAAACCAAATTTCTACAACCTGGTGTTCATTTCTGAAAAATTTATTTAAATCAGCCCACTGGTTTATCACATATTTTGCTAATAAACACATAAACTCACACATATGAAAAAATATCATCGTTCTCCTTCCAGCAACAGCTGTAAGTTGGAAAAGCTTGTGTGCTCTTAGTGAGGTATGCGCCAGTCAGGCTGCAGGGTGTCATCATTGAAACAGCCTTGTTAGGTAGTAAAATCTCTAAAAGAACCTTATAAAGGCCAGGGCTCATTACTTTTTAAATTATGTGAGAAAAATACCCGAGAATTAAACCTTCTAAATCTTAAATCTCTACGTCTTTGTGTCATTTCATTCCAAAAGTAATAAGCAGTACCTCTACAGCTCTGTGCTGAAAGGGGGATAAGGTTCCTGTCATTGTTCCTGCTTAATAAAAAACTAATGCTGAGTTCTCACAAACTCTGTTTATTGTTAAATAAATACGTGAGATTATGTTTAATATCTATAAAAACAACAGAATAACTGCAGCAACAATATCCTTCTCATAAGCTAATTTCTATAATTATTTAAACTAATTACAATAACTTGATGCCTAAATATGATGATTATTATGGAACTACAATAACTTTCTCTGTTCTAAAAAGCATCAGAATGATTCTTATCACTCTTCATAATAAACTGTTTGCAGATTAATGACAAACTAGACAATTCAAGTGATTAGAATATGCAGTTAAAATAAGCACTTATCACTGCAGACAGTAATTGGAGACTCTTGTATTTGATTGAGATTTTCCAGACATGGATATGCTGTGCTCTCTAACAGCGAGGGAGACACGCTCTTTGTTGCTAGATATAAAAAAATGAAGAAACATTAAGTTTTTCCTCTGAAAACTGCATCCTTGATCACGTGTGCTGTCATTTTTTTTCCTCCGGAGGCATAAAAGCAGGATACTGTAAAAGTCAGAGAGGCACTTAAGACAGCCAGTCATATTTCAAGGGTAAGCCATTCCTCACTTTCCATCTCTTGAATCTGCCCCATCACACCCTCGGTGTGAGCTAAAACGCCTTGTTAGTATTCTGAATCACTAACCCAGCAGCAGAATGCCTGTCTGGCGATCTGTTTATGTCTGGGCTTGCTTTCAGTTAGTCTATGTCTTGATCCCCCCCCCCCCTTCTCTCGCCATCTTTGTGCAATTGTGAAATAAGCTCAGTCGTCGCTCGCTGGGAAGCAAAATGACGCTTTGTGAATGTGTCTGCATGGAAGCGGCGTCTGACGGCTGAACGGGTGATGAACAATGTGAGATAACGGAACGCTTCCAGTGTTTGTTTTTAATCGTCAAACCGGAGAAGCAGAGCTGGGATTTATGCACGTGTGTGTTGGTGTGCTTCATAATGAGGAGGGAAAAGATCTCAAAGTGAAACCAGATGTCTGAGTGGATTGGGGCGCATATATGACAGCTTTCTGTCGGTTTATACCCTGTAGCATGTTTCCCCCCCACTGTTTCAGGGCTGTTTGTGACTGCTGGCTGCTTTTAACACATGTTCCAATATCAGAGAGAACCCACCTCTGAGTACGGAGGATGATGGAGGGGTGGGGAGCTCTGCCTCAGAACTAATCACCATCCTGACTGTTAATTAGCGAGAAGAAAAATGGAGGATACTTTGACTGTGAAGGGTGGGAAACGCAGTACAAGGAAAGGGAGTGTGATCATGTCAGCTGAAATTTTAATTTACCTCCAAACACACGTGCATATTAGCTTCAACATGTGCCACAAAATAGCTCCATATGCTAACACTGAGACTGCAGTGGAAGCGCTGACGGCCTTGATTAGCTCCAGGCTTTTAAATCATTTCTGTCCATCGGTCATTTTACCAAGAACGTTTATTTAGAAAAGGAAAAGAGAAAGCTTGATGTCCCACACTGGCATGGGCAGGCTGTCCCACAGCTCAAATTGGCCTTTAATTGACATTAAATCTAAACCGAACAAACGATGACATTGGAAGCAGCTGTTCCACTTTTATTTCATTATTTTAAGTGATGTTTTTTTCCTTGAACACTTTGAACAATGCGCCAGCTGTTCTCTGCTTTTCCAATCAGCTCCTGGCTAGAACTTGATATTTACAATGCTGACATGTAAGTTAAATGAAAATGTCCATCTGAGGTTTAGCAGGATGCATTTGTCAAAATATCGCTTAAAAACATCTCATTCGTACTGGATCAACAGTTACGGCTCAGATACATTTCTATTAAAAAAAGTCTTTCCTATCAAAAACAATAGTTTCAAGATTCCTGACGTTTGAATATTTTCCCAAAAGAAAAGCAAAAATGGAAGTTTTTTTTGCACAAATACCAAATGTTTAAACCCTTCATTTAACATCTTAATCTTCAGGATGAATCTTGGTTTAAAGGTTGAATATGGAACAATTTAATAAAAATCTATATTTAAAAAAATAATAAAACCTCCACGGGGCGTTTAGAGGTGTGCAGAATGAAGCTACAGTATTTCCTTTAAAAGCTATATTTTAGTTAAAAAATAATCAAATATTTATTTTGACAGGCACGACACTGGGTTTATGTTTACATCTACCAGCCACTAGAGGGCACCGTTGCTGGTTTCCAAATATGGTAAACAGTCTGCTCGGCACAGCGAGGCTGGCACTGTGGAAAATGTCAGACTCTGCAAGTCAAGCAGCTGCTCCTGAGCCCAGAAGATGTCGTTATCCTTCTCAGAAGAGGAGCGACCATAAAAGATCTAAAACCAGAGTGAGTTTAGGTTGTCACTGGACATGGTGCTAGCTGCTCACTTCACATATCAACAGTGAACCTGGCATCCTGACGGCTGGAAACCTTTACTAACCTGCACCTGTATATCGCCTTTCTGAGTCAGAGTACTCCAAAGTGCTTCACATTAAAGTGAATCATTCATCCATTCACACACATTCACATGCTGACAGTGATGAGCTTGTAGCTACAGCTGCCCTGGGGTGCACCGACAGAAGCAAGGGTGCTGAACACAGGTGCCACCGGCCCCTCCAACCACCACCAGCAGGCAAAGCGTGTGAAGTGTCTTGCCCAAGGACACAACGACAGACTGACGGAGCCTGGGTTCAAACCGATTACAGCACAAACTCCTGACCCCTGAGCCGCCGTCGCCCCAGCTATGAAAGTTTATTAACACTAGATCTCCTAAGGCAGTCATTTTGACTGTTTTCATATTTTGATATGTAATAACTTTAGTTAGATGGATCTCATGTGGTCCTGGCTTCCTGACTTTTCCTATTTATGTGTGTCCTTTACTTCCATGTTATTATGTCCATTAAATAATGTATCAAAAAAGAAATATGTGTTTGTTTTTGTCTCCCAGAAGCTGTTTTGGTCATCGCCATCATCATCGCCAGCCTGCATTTAATGGCCGAAAATGACAGCTGTCAAACTGACTGTTCGTGGGAGTTTTAGTGTTAATTTATATCAGGGGTAGGGAACCCTGGTCCTGGAGAGCTGCTATCCAGCATGTTTTAGAGGTTTCCCTGCTTCAGCACACCTGATTTTAATCAGCAGGTGATTAACAGGCTTCTGCAGAGCCTGATCAGCTGCTGAACAGGTGAATCAACTGTGTTGAAGCAGGGAAACCTCTAAAACACGCTGGATAGCAGCTCTCCAGGACCAGCGTTCCCTACCCCTGATTTAGATCAAAAGGTGATTGAAAGACGGTTTCTAATTGGGTGTGTGAGGTTTAGCACACAATGGGGAAAGCTACCAGCTGTCCCTAAAGTCACACAAAAACATCATCCATTATACATTATGTGTCATGTCAAAATAATCATTATGGAAACTTCTGGAGAGAGAATTAAGGTTGTTGGATTCACAAAGAGCATATTCAAATGACCCTACAGCCAAATTCACACTGGAGGCATCAGCGTCGCGGAACGGCAGCGGAATGTTGCTGCTTCAAATATAATCCATTATAATCTATGGGTGTGATTCAAACTGGCCGTGGTGTGGGAATTTTCAGGCGTGTCCCAGAAGTAGCACGCCACACCATGCTGCTAGAGATAGAGTCAGGTTCAATTTTTGCCACGATCCGCTTGTGGGATGCATCAATTTTCGCGGTTAACATAGGGCTTGACAGGAAATCACACACGGTATCAGTGTAATTCAGTGTAAAATGTCTGGCAATTTTCAAAATAAAAGACTACTGCAGCAATGCTATTTCATATCTATGTTGATTATGTTTATACATGTGACCTAACGACTTATTTACTCCCTGAATCCTTCAAGAAGTGCAGCGGTGTGTTTTTCATGGCTTTAATCCTGGCTGTGGAGAGGAACAACATTATATATGACACCAAACAGTGATATTAAACATAATTTCCTTCTTTTTGGTTTAATGGCAGATTGTATAAACAAACCATGACCTTTGAAGTCTTGAGGGATTTTGTGATCTCGTAAACTCAGCGAGGAGGACGGTGGTAAAGCCGCTCTGCGGCTGAGACGCTCCTGATTTAGATTTGCGCGCAGCGAAGCTTGCGAGTAAACCGTTCTGCGCCGCTGATTCCTCCAGTGTGAAGCAGGTGTAAATGCATATAGGATTGCTGGAATGGGCTGCATGTGAGTGCTTTGGGATGACAGAGGGGCCCACAGAAGGACCTGCTGCTCATTGAAGAGAGTACAAAATGATTCATGCTTTTTTTCAATGAAGAACTTACTAAATGTGTTCCATTTTTGCACGTGAGTGGCTGGAAGGGTCTGAAAACATGCTAAATATAAGAGTAAAACAGCTAAACTGGCAACACTGCAGCAATACATTGAAGCTCCCAGGTGGTCAAGAGGGAGGGGGATAAAGTAAGGAAGGGGATTCGGAAAAATGAAAAAATAAATAAATCTGTCTTTTGAGGACAAAAAGTGAGACAATAACTCTAAAAATCAAGTAAACATCACAGGGAAACTACATGCTGCTAAAACTTAATCCAATCTTTTCCCAGTGACTGGAAAGTTGGCATGAGGATCTCCCAAAAAAATCAGGAAACTGAGATAATATTGGACTGTGTGAGTTTTTCCTTAATTACCTGAATTCTTGGAAATGATTTTCTTTAGTCTCGCTATCACAAGCGATCATTATTTGGCAGCAGGGGGTTCTCGCCATGTGCTTATCACACTGCACCGAGTCTTCTGACTCACTGCCACATGTTGTAAGGCACGCCAACTGGTGCTGTTCGAGTGGAGAAGCATCAACGCGGTGGCTGTTAATTTTCTTCTCCATAGCTTGACCTTTGAGTCACTCATGGTAAAAATAATGATTTGCATCTGCACTGGTGAACAGACATAACATAGGATTATATTCATCTCTAAATATTGATGAAAATCATTTATATTTCATTCACTTAGGGGGTGTGGATGCTGAATTATTCTAATTTGCTCTTTTTTCTCTCTTTTTAGATACAGCGCCTGCTGCAGTCAATAATTCACTCTTTGAGCATGAATACAGTGAAGGAGGAGGATGAGTGCCTGTGGCTGATTTAAGATGCCTTCTACTACAGTCTACACTTTTTACTACAGGGAAGGCCAATATGAAAGACGAAAATCTTTTGATTTTGTCAGTAAAAAAAATCCTTCTATGTGTTTTTTAAACATACACATATAAAAATATTGAACACAGGCACAAACAAATGCACATTTGCACATCCATCACTGCTTCCTTACCTGTGTCTCTCATTGTTATTAATGAGATTTGAGTTGGTCGTATTATTCCCTTAGTTTTCTAAAAATAAAAAAATATTCAGAGACCAAATGTCTGGAGTAAACATTTTATCCTGCATTTATTGTACAAATTCTTATCTGTGTTTTGCAGCAGTGAAGAAGGGAACCTGCTGTGGGTGTGATTTATACCTTGAGTCAGCCTGATGGATGCACATGTGAGGTGTTTACATGCACAGATTAAAGTTCTAGCGTTCCTTGAAGTCATGTCATCCTTTGCCTTTGATGCAAGAGTTTTAAACTAAGACTATCTTTGTGTTAAGGAATTGTGGATTTGTAGCTGTTTTGGTCACATTTTAAAAGTGATGTCATTGCTGCAGCATTGGATTTCAGCTGTTATTTGTTGGTGAGTTGCTTCATTTTTCATTTTTATCCAGTGATTGGTATTTTTCATAGTGTTATAGTTCATTTACTTCAGCTCCATAATTACTGTTCATCACCTACACCTGTCCTGCATCAGCCAATCAGTCAATCCTCCGATTCTTGGCATTGAGTGATTGCCATTGCCAGATTTTACCCTTTAACACCTCTCTTCTGACCTACTCTGTTCAGGGCTGTGGGGCTTTTCCCTCCCTGTCTTTTGCTTCAATTGCTTCACTTCTACGAAGCGTCCGGCTCTGTGCAATCACACACAATATTGTACGGTCTTGTGTGATCAATGAATGATTCTCTACTACAACCACATCAAAGTTTAACTCAATATCTGAAAGCCTGACTGACTTGTAGCCATGTTTTGTGTTAGTAATGGTCAGTTGACTGTAATGGCTATCTTGAATGGGGTTGACTTCAATTATTAATCAGTAGTAGAGGTGCATCCAATAGTTACTGTTTAAAGAAATCCATCCAGTGGCTCATGATTTGTTCTGTCAAAAGGAAAACAGGGTTCACTTCAACAGTTGATGTCAAGGTTCTAAAGCTCAAGTATGTAGCGTGATGTCACCAAGGAGAGGAGGAGGAGGAGGAGATTTTGTAATTAGAATGGGTATTGCTCCCACTCCTGCTCCTCCTCCCCTTCATGAAGGACCTGAAAGCCACGCATCATACCGTGCACATGCACCAACGGAAGTAATGTTTCTGATATGTTCCTACTCATACACACCTGATTTTAATTGCTGAAGTATCTCCTCAGCCTTCATCTGGTTCTGCAGGAGCTGCTAATCACTCATTCTAATCAAGTATACAGTTTTCAAGCAGGGAATCATCTAAAACAGGGGTGGGGAATCCTGGTCCTGGAGGGCCGCTATCCTGCAGGTTTTGTGGTTTATCTGCTCAAACACACTTGATTCAGTGCTTGAGTCACCTGTGCAGCAACTCATCAAGCTCTGCAGAAGCCTGCTAATCACCTGCTAATTGAAATCAGGTGTGTTGAAGCAGGGTTACAACCAAAACTTGCAGGATACCGGCCCTCCAGGACCAGGGTTCCCCACCCCTGATCTAAAACCACCAGGAATCCAGCACTCGCGATAGAAGTCCACCTCTGCTAATGCTACAACAGGCTAAAGCAATAGTCTGATGAAGCTTAAGGTTAAACACTATGCTAATGACTTAGCTCTAATACACAAAAGATAAATCCCTGTTCGTTCCCCTCCCTCCTCTTCCACAGTTAGCTTGAAGTTTACAGACTGACATTAAATCAATGGAGGTCAAATTAGCATTCAAGCTAGTTTGGTATGCTATGCTGACTGAGGAGTCAGTGCATCACCACCATAGTGCATGCTGGGAACTGGGGCTCATTCTCGTTAACTCATGCACAAATCTATTGGTCAACGCTCTAGGCTCATGCAAGTGATTCATTTTGATGGAGAGACCAGGGGAGGGACTTAGGGGAAATATCAATTCTTCAACATTATTCATTTGAAGTTATTTCAAAAATGTGTAGCTCAAGTAGTCATTTGCTAAGATTTATTAGCAATGGCGGCCATGCAGAAATGAGCTGATTCTATCGCTTACAGTTGAAGAAGTACATAAGTAAAGCGTATGAGATTTTCATTTATTTTGCTAAAATTAACAATAAATGAACACATGCACACACCCAGGCAAAAACATTATGACCTGTCCATTGCCTTTTAGTGGCAGGTGGTAATAATGGTGGCATGTCAATTTTCATTCAGACCATTAATTTCCTACCAGTAAAACATGAAAAAGGAAGCAACAACATTTAGTAAACATGTAGCCAAAACAGGCGAGTAAAATCAAATTACTCTGATGGCAAAATATACCATTGATAATTATTTCAATTGATGAGAACAAGAAGGAGAATGCGTGTGATGCACAGCTTTAATAATGTAATGTAAACAACAATAGTGTCAGATGCTATGCATCCAAACACAACTGCTGTTAATTAGAGGATCTTTAGGGTTCTAACTAATGAGCCTCTTACTATAAGCACACAAGGAATAAAGTTAAGTAAGAAAATAGTGTCCTCATTTCTTTTTTTAACACCGTCTCCAATCTAATCGTGAATGCATTTAACATCTTTGTTAAGTATTACATTTCCTCGGGCCGTACCCTGGTGTAATTGCTGCTGCAATGTCCCCATTTTGCTGCAGGGATCATTAGATTTTCATCAGCTAAGACTGTAAACAACCAGGCAGCAGCCGTCTCCTTCATCAATAAAAAACACACCATCAAATGTCATCTGAACTAACTAGATAAACAAAATATCTCAGTGGTTCTCATGGCACAAAAGAGAAAGCACAGCATGCACTGTTCTGGTCCGACGGGCCTCATCCACAATTCTCCAAGACGTCATTAAGGTCTTGGTGGATGGAGATGTCCCGGCTTATTTGTCTTGCACATCGGCACTTAAAAATGGATGTTGGCACTATATCACAGAGGCGTGTGCACTACATCATGACGAAGCTGCAAAGATGTGAGTCTGTAACAGGTGGTGTTTCAAAGGACTAGAGATAACAGAGAAGAAGAAAGGGCTGATGGGGAGGCAGACACAGTGAGAGAGGTGGGATGCTGCTGAAGGGTACATTTTCCTCTTCATCCTCAGATATTTTTGCTTTTTATGCTTTTTCTCTGAGGATGTGAGTGGAAGTGTTCATTTGCATGCAATCACAAAATAAACTGAATTTTTTTCAGTTTTAATACAAAAATTACTTAAAATCTTGCTGAATGAGAATCACTTCCATTTAGGTTAAACTATTAAAATGCAGCTCTGGAAATGTTACACCTTGGCAGGTTAAACGCTATTCTTAATGGGTTTTTTTTATCTTACTCTCATTCCCTTTATCCTAAAAACTGATTTAAACGTTTTATACCAGGAACGTCGCTGCAGATCTTTTCTAGTTAGGAATTGTTTCATATTTAGTTTTAGAATCTGCTGAGCCGTAGCTGGCACCAGCCACAAAACTCACAGAACGGGATCGAGAAAATCACTTGTGAGTTTTGAAAATGGACTGCAGTAACCAAATTTGACCACAGGATGTAATTCTTACTTCATTCTTGCAGAATGTAGCTTTAAAGAGCGAGTAACACCTAAATCAACCTTTTTTTTTACTGGTAACCTGTATAGATGAGTGTCTAATAGTGCTGTAGACATGTGAAGTCATTATTTTGGCAGTTTAGTTCATCTTACTTAAAATGTAATATTTCAGCCCAAAACCATACTTATATCTCCACCTTCAGGTTAAAACTCTGCTCCACACTGATTTAGAATCAGCCACAGCTGATGGCTGTAGAGCTGCAGTGTGACGTCTGTACCGTACTACAATGCTGCGCTGCACTGGACTCTTAGCCGCACCTCCAGCTGGCTCGGCCAGTCACTTTTTGATATGACACATTACAGCTTGGAGCCACTCGTCTCCTTAAAAAAACGTCCTCCGCCATTTCTTCTACTGATCGCGGTGGACAGGAAATCCTCCAGCCTGCTGCCATTTCTGTGTCTGCTTGTTCTTCTGATTGGAGTCTGCTGTGTGTGTGCTCATGTGCACACGTGTGTGTGCGTGCACTTGTTAATAACTCGTAACAGAGAAACTCTTAAAGCGAGCGTGTGTGTGTGTGTGTGTGTGTGTGGGGGGGGGGGGGTCGAGGGGGGTGCTGTCAATCACTGCCTCAGTGCCACTCTCTCCGTCCGCCAGGCGACGCCTCCTTTAGGAGCATTTTTCTAACCAGGAAGTGTGCGTGAACTAAGTCTCCCCCATGTTGTGACTCACCCTTTAAGTGGCCCGACTAAACTTGAGTTTTTTATTGTCAAAGACAAATTCATTTATAAAGCACATTTAAAACAGCATGGCAGCCTACCAAAGTGCTGAACAAGAGAAGGTAACAAGTCAACAAAACAGATCAAAAGAGTAAAGACACGTAGCAGTCGATAAAAAAGTAAAACCATTCTTAAAAGAAACGGTCAACAGTGTCATTCACTGTGTGCTACCTGTTACCTACAGTAAGAGGCTACAGATGCATACACGTTAGCCGTTAGCATGCCTCGCTGCTACTGCATGGCTCTATTCCAGCCACATGATTGGTCCAGCACGAAACAAAGCTTATAATGAATGACTAATCACCTGTTCTTTGTCAAAATTAACCCGTTCTGATATGTCTATCAGGGAAAAGTTATTTCAAAATATATATAGTGTTACTGTTTAATCACTCAGCTTTATGACTAATAGTGATTAGCACACACATCCAAGGCTTTACATGACCTGGTCACACATAAAACCTCATAAAGTGGTATAAATACCAATTTGGTGGGATCCCAACTGAAAATTTTGCACATTGACTAACAAATTAGCGTCCCTAATGTGTCACCAAAAGTCCCCACGTAGCAGGACACTAACTTTAGTCTTTGAAAAGCTTTTGTCAGTGGGTCTGCTTGAGTGTCAATGAGCAGAATCTTATCCTAAAGGTTGAATGAAATGACCAACATAAGTCAACAACCAACAATTGAGCTTCCCAATATAATTATTACATAATTTAAGCATGAGCAGATTCAACTATTCATTGCCATTTCTTTTCAGATTTGACCTATTTTTCCAAGCTGGGAACCTGGTCAATCACATTTTTACTAGATGAGAAAAGAAGATTGAGATGGTTCAGTCCAGTGAGTGAGTTCGTTTTACGTAAGTTAATTTTCTCTCATCCAGCCTCCATAATGATACATTAAAGGTGGTACAGGTAACCCATAATTTTAATCAGCATTTCCGGCATTTTGCAAGAGAGCATGCTTGTGTAGACCAGCAGTGTGGTCTATTTGAGCTACACTCTTGTTCTTTATTACTGAGAAGCAAAGAAACCTTTGTGTTTAGAGGAACTTATTGAATATGTATTTATTATTAGTTTGTAATCCAAACTAATTCAATAGTTATTAGAAACAAACCTGAATATTCAGCTTCTGTTTTAGGGTTCTTGTTCAATTTGCATTGGATATGTTTTACTGTTCAGAGAAAATCAAACATAACGCTGTAACTTTGGTCGAGAAAAAAATAGTCTGACCCATAGGTGGCGCATAACGTAATAAACACGTTTTACCCGTGAACTCCCCCGCACCACACGTGACTTCTGCATATTATGATAGAAAGCAAGGAGAAAGACAGCAGCATGTATCCAAAAAGCTCTGTGGTTTATTTTCTGCTCTGTTTACCTCGGCTACAGAGGTTTCACAGGTAATGATGTGCATTTTTTACTAGTTAAGCAACTGGAAAGCTGCACGTTACTTTTAATTTGAAAGTTTCTGGATGTTTTACACTGATTTCATGTTGACTTTCTGTCTGCTTGACGTGTTCTGGAAGAGTACCGTGTAAAAAATAGATATGAAGCGTAAGCGACGCATCCATACGCTTGTGGGACACGTCTAAGAAGCAACGCTTTACAGCCGGTGGTAACACACTTATCCACAATAATGGAGGCTACTTCTTTTCACAGACATTGTGCAATGCTTATCCGGTGGAAAGACCCGGTGACTGTTTCACACAGGTAATGTTAGCATTTCTTCATGCTTATTGGACATTGGTTGGTAGGTAGGGTATTGTCCTGTGAGATCTTTGATTTGGAAACCTAACTTGCGCAGGAGCAAGTTGGATATTGTCCTCCGGTGGCTGGCTGCAGTGAACATTCTGGGACATTTTTCTGATAAAAAAAAAAGTTAAAATCAATCATCTGCTTCTTTTCAGCCCTCTGTTTAAATATGAAAAACACCAAGTATTGGAAATCAAGCCAGGAGAACATTTTTGGTCAGGAGACACTGTGAGCTGAACCTTTCAAAATAAAACTAGGCCACACACACACACACACACGCACGCACATACATACACACCGGGCTAAAACTGTAGTGTACTGTAGAATTAGATCAATGTTTTCCTACTTTCTGTTGACAATAATGAGAGTGAAGGGATAAGAACTACAGAAAGGAAGCACGTTTTTACTTTTTCATGTCAGCCTAATGACGACTTTGTTCTGTTCTGAAGCTCCACAATGGCTGCCACAAAAGATTTAGTTAGCAAAATAAAATTCTAACACATTCCATTAAGAGAGATAATTATGCACTTCCTCTCAGCTGAGCCTCTTTGCCATTCGTAAGGAACCAAAGAACATATGAGCGCCATTACAACATCCCCTGTACCACCTGAGACATTTCTGTGAATTGTATTACTCATTAATCTTTTCTCTGAAAACAACTGCCAGTGGCAGACAGCCACAACGCTCTCTGCTGTCTGCCTCCACCATGAGGCAGAACATTACGAATTAAGCAAGGGTGTTTGAACTGTACCTTGAGAGGACCTAATTTGATTATGAAAGATGACAAGAGAGATGATAAAACCCACTAGAGTCCCTGATTGTCAACGAGGTGTGTAAACGCTCATCCTTCCTGATATTATTTACATGGCCCTTCAGACTGATGAGGCTGGAAAAATAATTACAATCAGCTGTGCTATCTGCTACCTGGGCCACAACTAAAAACGCTGAGTTTAATTT
This sequence comes from Aphyosemion australe, assembly GCA_006937985.1. NCBI lineage: Eukaryota > Metazoa > Chordata > Actinopteri > Cyprinodontiformes > Nothobranchiidae > Aphyosemion > Aphyosemion australe. Next base: position 956,926 of record SSNS01000123.1, read on the forward strand.
TAGTTTTCTGACTCAACCGCACTAGAAGTGACATGATCAAACATGGCATCACCTGGAGTGAGTTACCTAAATAATTCAGCTTATTCTCATGAAGCTGTAAATAAGGCCATTCTCACGTCTGGCCCTATCACAGGTTTTCAGTCTGAGTCGCTGATCTTTTGGAAGTAATGCTAATCCCTTGCATGTTATGTAGCAGGAATGGGACTTGGGCACATATAAATTTTGAATGCTCGCTGAAAAGGTCTCACGGAGCTGTTAGAGGGCTCATGTGCCTTTTTACAGGCACTTCCTTTACAAGCGTTTAATCATAGATGAGGGAGAATTATCATCTTTGTCAACGTCTACTCTTCTTCCTCTTTGTTTGAAAGTTTTTTTTTCAGTTTGAAACACAAACTTTCTACCTGCTAAAAAAGCAAATGGCATTATGCAACATGCTCACTCAAAGCCTGATGAGTGCTTAATATTAAAGTTGCATTGGAAAAACTTTAGCCGCAGTTTCCAGAACTATTAGGAGGAAACTTGACAATTACAGCCTAGTTAAGGGGTCTCGGTGGTAGAGGAAGTTAAGTAAATTAATATCTTTAAAAATTATATTTATTTTATATTACAGAAGAATAGATGTAATGTGCTGCAGTGTAGTAATTTGGTCTTTAAAAAAAAGCTATTACATTGAAAAATGTGCTTTTATTGTCATTATACAGTGAGTCTGGGACAAAAACACATTTCCCTAAACAAATTTAATTATTTTGAAATGCTGTTATTATATACACAACACTTTTGTTAAAGAATGAGTAAACCACTACTATCATTTGAGAATGACCAAAGCACATTTGATGTTTGACACATCAAACACAGGAATTATATATATTTATGTGAGAGTATAAGAAATCACAGATTAAACCCTAAGATACTAAATGAACAAATGTTTGATCCTAATTGTTGTACATGGTTCTTTAACAGACAGTCTAGAGAAACAGAAATCAAGTGAAAATGGACAAACAAGCATGTTCTGCCTTTGTTATCTTAAATGTCCACTTTCAAAATTGTGAAATTGCAACAAATTATATTTTATAAAGCACTGCTGTCATTTATACATGATGCAGTTACTGCAAAAACATTATAAACATCACGCCACAAGTGCTGCACTGTTGATAAATGTCCATGAACACCTGTAGAAATCTGAGTAAATAACTATAAAATGTAAAACCTACAGCGTAACTAAGCCAATGAATGTTGTTTTAAAGGGGACATATTATGACCTTTTTATTAAGTGGTAATAGTTCAATGGGCGTTACAAAACATGTTCATGAAGTTCTTTATACTAAATCCTTCTCACATAGTTTCTTCAGCAGTTTTAATTTTAACAGTTTCAGTACCTTCCAGAATGAGCCGTTTCAGGGCTCTGTCACTTTAAGAAAACAAGCTGGAGCTGGCCACGCCCACCTCTTACCCACTCTTATATCTGGGAGGAGCTCAGAGTAGAGCTACTGCTCCCCTAGCAGCTGCTCTCTGTTGCACGTTAGAGATGGTTCTATGCAAAGTTTCCCGTTTGTGACATCACACACAGGAACAATAAAATGCTCTGAAGAAGATTTTCTACAATCTATTGTAACCTGACCAAACAGACCATGCTAACAGTAACACCTGCAGCGCATTCAAGACTGTTGGAAAGTCAAATAACTTGTTTACTCTGATTGAAATGCAGGACAGGAAAATAGGGGAACAAATGTGAACTGAATAATATTTGGATATATTTAACCCTTAAAGAGGATCTAGAATGTAAACCAACATTTTCCTTGTTGTTGTTGAATAAGACAGCTTGGGTGGTCAACAGTAGCATGCCAAAAAGTCAAAGCCGTGTTTGACCTACTTTTTATGTAAATTAGAAAGTTGAAAAAGACGAGAGAAAACCTCCTGTTCTGAGAAATCCTTCCTTAACACGTCATAAGGGGGAGCCACGCCTCCTCAAACCTGCATGTGTCTGAGGCCTTCTGGGGAAACCAACCAATCAGCATGTCCTGGCCGAGTGGGAGGGGTCAACAGCTCTTTTCACTGAAGGCCTGAGTAAGGGGGTTTAGAATGGCCTGTATCAGGCCTCCTGGGACAGATGAAAGCCAAAAAAATATTTCTCATGCTTTTTGGAGGCTCAAAGCTGTTTTAGATTGTTGATTAATTGCATTCTAGGACACTTTTAAGAACCCGTGGTGACACTGGTGTCACAGCCCATTTCAAGCATCTGCAAAATTGCTTCTTGAGTCATATATTTGAATTTGACAACGCCAAGTGACATCCTATCCATACATAGATCAAAAATGATTTTACTTATTTATCTTATTTTATTTTTTACTAAATTTTGATGTATTTATTCAAATCTGTTTTCTTTTATTAAAGGATTTGGGGCTACGCCAATTTTGAAGATGAAACAGTTCAGACGCTGAAGCTAACACAGCTCACTTTAAATTATTTGTACAACTACAAAACTGAAAAAAAGAAGATATTTCATTATTTTAGGATAGAAGGTGTGTGATTCAGCAGCAGGCGTTGTCTACTTACTGTACGTGGATGCAATATTGAGGTGTATAAATAGTAATTACAGATATGTGAATACATTTGTGTCAGTGATACAAACTATCTACCATTTATCAGCCAGGAAAACACAAGACTTCCTGCTACTTTAATTGAGCTTTAAATTCAGAGACCAATATGTTGTTGAGAAATAAATAAAAAGGCAAAAGCAGTGGTTGGGACTTTAAATCTAACAGCTTAATAGTCAATTGTGCAAGTAATCAACATTTTATTTCCTGATGAGCATCATTAGTTGTATCAGAAGCCGAAAACATCACAAAATAAACAGATGTATATATAATTAATATGACAATGTGATAAATGTCCAATTACAAATGCTGCCCACTCATTCATTTAGCTGGATTTTAATGCTGTGGTTATTAAGTGGTAATTACTCATGAATGCACCAGCAGCAATAAGACAGCTCTGTAAATGTATTACCTTTTCATACAAAAATGTAATCAGAATCACAGTGTGTACTCATTATGTCACGTTACTCTTTAAATGAGTGTGTTTTACTAAAGTAAAGCTTAATTGGTGACAAAGTCAGCAGGTTTGAATAAAGGATGTCCTCCTTTACATGATTTTCATGCCACAAGTGTGTGAAAATGACCCCAAGAGCAGCACTATGCTCTCAAAATGATGCCATCAAAAAACAAACGAACAACACCAAAACGGTGAAATGAGTTTTGTTCTGTTTATCTTCCCGTTAGTCGTCTCGCTCCGCACTGTACAAATCCGGCTCAGATTTCCGAGCATTTGGGGAATCATTTGGCTCTTTGATGCATGACAGAGCAGGAAAGCCATGACACCACATAGCTTCAGGTTCTAACACTGATCATATCAGGAGCTAATCAAAGACGTCATGAGTTGATTTTTTTTCTCCCCCTAGCAAAGAAAGCCACTCACTCCTGAGCTGTAACTCTCTGGTCTTTGATTTTAGAATATGTTCTGTAAAGAACAAGACATTACCATCTTTTCAACCGTTTTTTAAATGCTACCATCATTTAAGTGTGCTTAATCTTGTCAGCTGCATTCTGTAAAATGAAATGATTACAAAGGGATACATAAACATCTACGTGCACACAAACAATTTCAAATATCCAACACAGTCAGAGCAGAGGGGTTTTTTCTGTAGATGAGCTCTCTTGAAGTCAACCCTTCTGGCTCAGCTGCAGTATCAGCTGTAAAAGATAGATTAGGGTCCTCTGTAACTACTCTCATGCTGAGACATGATGTAATAAGGTGTGTGTGCGTGCATGCATGCGTGTGTGTTTATGTGTGCGTGTGTGAGCGTGCGAGACACGAGGGACCACATCTTACACTGACTGCACACAGCTAGCCTACCCCCCCCCCCCCCCCCCCCCCCCCCCCCCCCCCCCCCTGCATCAAATGTGATATGTTCACATCTGAAAGTTAAGTGTGGGAGATTTAGAGGAGTGTGTTTTGAGAAAGACCACTGGAACGGCTTACGCTGCTTTCCATCGAAACACAAGCAACTGTCCGGGCAAAATAAAAGAGTGCTAGAGCGATAGCTCCTATTGCAATCAATCCCAACTGCCTTAGACAATCAGACATGAAAAGATGGTCACATTTCTTCGACCTGCAGCCAAACGCCTCTCTGCAAAGCCCTGTCATACTCAAAGAAAGATATCTTCACTCAGCCTTAAATCTCTCTTATTGTGCCTTTACAATTATGCCAATGCAATACAATGCACATAATACTGGCTTGATTTATCCTCAATCCTTTTAAATTATTTGCAGTTTGCATGAAGAAAATTGACTTTTTTTTTGCAGACTTGGCTAGTTTCTGCCGTCGCTTGGCTCACTTCTGGCTACCCAAACACCAGCCAAGTGTAAATGGGTGCAATTGGGAAAAATATGGTCAGACTCCCATGACTGATCGCTGCAGTCATGCCCTGAGAATTATAGCCATTGCAAAGAAGGACCCTTTAGAGGTCTTGCCAAAGTTTAAGAGCCTTAGCAACAAGAACATTATTGCTAGTTTATACAGAAAAAACTGAACTTGGGTAGCTGATTGCACATCTTTATACATTATTTCTCACCAATTTTTACATTTCTTAAATTAAATGTCTCATACATACATAATACAGTTTAACCCATGTACTTTCTTTAAAAAAGGGTGTAAATCTTTCTTTATTCAAATGGTGGCAGTAATGCAACATTGGGAATTATGTAGCAGTAAGAAGAGTAACACAAGCTGCCATTTTGTTTGTTTTGAAGGAGATATTGTTGTTTGTTGGACAGATTTTTTGAGCAGTAAGTAAAAGTTGTATCAGTTACTAGTGCATTGCATCATTTAGAGAGTAAAAACAAAGATTTGTGTTTCTGATGGGTGTGCGCAACGACACAGCTGTTAGCGTTGTTGACTTGCAGCAAGAAGGTCCAGGGTTTGACCTTTCTGCCGGGAGTTTGCATGTTCTCCAAGGGTTCCAGTTCACCCCACAGACCAAAACCTTGAATGTTGGGTTGATTGGTGACTTTGAATTGACCCTAGGTGTGTGTGAAAGGCTGATTGTCTCTATGTAGCCCTGTGATAGCCTCTCACCCCAATAACCTCTGGAGTCAGACAACAGCTGTGACCCTGAGTAAGTTTAGTAAAAGAATGCAGCTTTTGTTCTACCTCAGTGGTGTAGTGGTTCATGGGGGACACTATCCTGAAAGTTTAGATGTTTAGAATTTGAATGAATGGATGATTGAAGGCTTCTGTAGAACATGATGAAGAGATCATTGAACCAATGACCCAGGTGTGTTGATTGAGAGAACATGCTGATGCCACATGATGGGGCCGCCATTTGAATAAGCCTGACATAGAACATGTTGATATTTTGAGTATGAGACGAACAAATGAGGACATAAGGATAAGCAAAAGCTCTGCAAGCCTAAAGAAAGGAAAGGAGTGCAGTAGGTGTGGGCAGCATGGAGACAGTCAGTTTACTTCGCTATAATTTTACACTCAAAAACTTCAGTAACACCTAAAGTATTCTCTTGATAGCAACAAATAAGGTTATGATTATTGGCCCATCATTTACTATTCTGATATCCTACATGAAGCAGCAGATCCCAGATATATAGTTTTATAACTAGTGCAGTTAAAATTAAGCGAGCTATAACGAGGTCAACCCTTTGGCAGCGCACAAATCTGAAGAGCCCTCAGATCCATCTGGAACACGTAACAAATATAGTCCTTAGGTGGTGAAATAACAAAATCCCTATAAAAGATTTAAGAAATGGATTTACAAATGAAAAACGAGGCAGCAGAGCATAGTTATAGCTACGGTGCTAATTGGAAGTGAACTGAGCTGGAGAAATAACCTCCTCGTCTCTCTGCTGATGTCAACCGTATGGATTTTTTTTTTGTGTGTGGACAGTGATCGATACTTGCTATACTCTCTAAATACACCAATATTTTATGATTTACCTTATTGGTGAGTTTTTGTGTGAGTAAAGGCTATTTTTTCAGGCTGTAGACAGCTATAAATTGGTATTGATTAAATTTAAATTCCCTCGTTTTGCTGGGATGGCCGGCAGAGGCAGTGCTGGCTCTGTAGCACCTGTTTGGTCGCTACAGAGCCAGCACAGAAATAGATGACCTTTGCTGCCTTAATTACCCTTGATCCCATGCTGCTTAGTCAGTGTGATCTTTTTGACTTGCTGGAGTGACTGATTAACCATCATTCCAATATTATGTGATGGATAACTACTACTTCATGTGCAAAAACCAATACAATGAATGCTTTAGTGTTACTTTCATGGAAGGAAACTACTAATAAGATTAGGGTTAACTTTCCTCCATATTTGTTGAAAAGTGGAGGCAGAATAAATCTGAAACAGATCTCAAACCACAAAGCTGTTAGAGAGTACCTTCCTCGTTATAACAGATAAACTCTGAAAATCAATCTCTGTCATTGTTTACAGTCGTGGCTAAAAGGATGATTATGAAAGTGACGGGCAAAACAAATTAAAATGAAGTGTTGTTTGACTTTAAAAATTAAAAGAAAGAAAGAAAGCATCAGTGTGGAGTGCATCAGTGCCACTCAAGCTCCATCCCAGATGATCATCGCTAATTAGATTTCCCCATACTCAACAAATCATACTGATGGGGAGGAAAAAGTTTGCAATTCAATAGGCCAGCTGACATGCAGTGATAGCATTGTCAACAAAGTCTCCTGGCCTGCATGCTAATGCTGTTTGAGTGCATGATCATGGATCAAATTCATGTTTAGTTTACAGGAAAGATTACACTGTTGAAAACCAGAGTTCAGCATGTGTGCTGTAAAATAGAAACATCAGTGTTAAAAGGATTTTTGTACGATTTTTGCTTTTGGAAGATGTTAATTGTAAAACACGGATCAATACTGAAAAGTATCCATTCATCCTATATGGTGGTGTCTAACTCCAGCAGGCATCAGGCTAGAGAGGGGGGACACCCTGGACATGCCACCAGTCCATCACAGGGACACACAAAAATAAACAACTACTTGTTCACTCACACCTAAGGATAATTTACAGTGTCTAATTAGCCTGACATGCATGTTTTTGGTCTGGAAGAAACCAGAGTACCTGGAGAAAATGCCATGTGCTAATCCACGTAGAAAGGCTGCAGTCGGAGTCAAACCTGCAACCTTCTCGCTGTGAGGCAACAGTGCTACCAACTTCACCACTAAATACAGTATAAAGGCAAGAATTTACTGTAGTTGGTCTCAAATCAATTAAACGGCATACGTGCTAAAAACTACTGTCATATTATAACCATGACTGTAAACAATGACAGAGATGGATTTTGTCCTGAAACACACAAAATCACATTTCACACCACATCACCACCACATGCACAACAACCACATGTTGTGTTTTGTCAAATGTGGTTTTGCACTTCAGCATTTTGAATCAAAGGGTTGGGTATTTTAACTTCTATGGGTTGGAGATTTTTTTAGAGTTTCCAAACAATATGCTGCATTCCATTTACCGTAGAAGTCAAGACTTGGATCTGGAAAAGGCATCACTAACTCAACCATAATCCAGTTGCAACTGAGAAAACCAGGAGGACTTGTGCTCAGTAATGAGGCTAGTCAATAAAAGTGAAGCATTTCTGTGTCAAAGTTTTTGTCATATAGAAGGAGTCCAGCTGATTTAATGAAATACAAACTGTCACCACTTTCATGTACTAGGTAGCCATATTTCATTTAGAAGTTGCAATTTGTCTTAATTCTAAGTTGGGCGTTTTTGGGTTTTCCGATTAGGAATTCAGCAGTTTCAGCCTCTGAATACAAACAGAAGACACCAGTAGCCATTGATCCAAAGGTAATGCAACGACTTGCTGGACTTTGCTGTTAGGATGTTTCTGTATGTGTGGTAAGATGAAACTGTATAGATCATTGGTCCAAATGTACCTTCAGCATGTCTGTGTGTTAGAAATAAAGAGTAGAGAACAGATTTGTAACTTGGATTGAGGCAGTAGGAGGCACAAACCAGGACTGGATTATTACGGCAAGATGACATGCTTCTTCTTTTTTGGGTAACAGATAAGGAAATTGTAGCACTGGGTATGTCACGCGTGATGTCTTGTACAACCCAAACGTTCCATTGAACAGTTCCTCAATCCAACTATGGTGTCTCCTTATTTTATTAACATCACTAGCTCTAAGGATTAGCACTTAAGGATATTTATTCTAAAATGGGATTACAATTTATGAGGGCAGTTGTGGTTGATTCTTCCAAATTGAATCTTTTTTAAATACAAAATAAAAAATAGAATAAGTACAAGTAACTAGTAAGTGAAGATACTTGGCCAAGATTTTGTCACGGTCATTTAAGAAGAAATTGGTTAGAATTGTCAGTAGGTCTGCTTAAACACAACTGTCACTGTTCACACTTACATCAGCACACTGGAAAGGAACAAAGGACAAAACCAACACCTCAAAACTTCCCTAAAGTCTCAGTTTTATCACACAACAAAGAATTATTGCATTTGCAGAGCTAAAGACTAGGTTACATGCAACAAGGACTAAGTTTCTTTTTTAGGAAGAAACGCTGGGGATTCACAGCAAAGAATAAAGCTTTAAACCTTACAAACTAAACAACACAAAAGGCAGCCCTGATAATGGACACAGTTTGGAGTTTATTCAACTTTTGTTTTTTCAGTCCAATTAATGTAATTTAATTGATCTGTTTGTCTGTATGCTTTTTTCCCCTCATGTATTTAAGCATCCATCCATCCATCCATCCATCCATCCATCCATCCATCCATCCATCCATCCATCCATCCATCCATCCATCCATCCATCCATCCATCCATCCATCATCTTTTTGATCTGTTGGTTTGGTCTGCTGCCTTGACCTTGGCGTGGCAGACAGTGTTTTGAGTGTTTTGAAGAAAATTAGCCTTTTAATAATCTGTCATGTTGGATGCATTTCATAGTGTTCACAGCCTTTCTTGTGGTCTGCCAACCAATCAGCAACATTTCAACAAGAAGCAGCACAAATATTTACTTGCAGCCCTCTTGGCACTGGTCCCATTTTCACTTGGAATCCAAGAGACGGAAATGCACAGAGGTCGTTTGGATTCACGTTTTGATTTTTTAACTGTTTTGAAAAATATAAGTAAAACTGCATATGAGCCAAAGGAGGCTGTCTCTCATCTTTTTTTTTAACTGAATTGTTTTATCCCAGCTGAGAGTATTTTAACTCTATTTTTATTACTGTCAATATTGTGCACATATTTTCTCCCCTAACTTGCTCAACTGGCAAGAGAGGTGCTGCTTTAACTAATTGCCTACAAACACATTACTGATTAGTTTGTGTGTTGTGTGTGTGTGTGTGTGTGTGTGTGTGTGTGTGTGTGTGTGTGTGTGTGTGTGTGTGTGTGTGTGTGTGTGTGTGTGTGTGTGTGTGTGTGTGTGTGCGTACAAGGATTCTAATCACTTGCAACTGAAATGCCAGCAGGTCTGCGGAATCAATTTGACTTCAGCCAGGTAATGGTGTGTGTTTTTTTCACAAGGATGAAGAAAAAAATCAACATTTGTTTTTTTAGCCATCTTTTATGCATGGTAGTAGTTGGTTATTTGGGAAAAGCAAAACATTGATTGTGCTGAATTAGTGAGAGGTGGAACACAAGCCCTGACTTGGTCTTTTCACTTTGAAGTAGAAGTGATGAGATTACATGTTGGAGAGATGGCGGATAACCTTCAGTGTTTAATCTCTGCAGATCCACCTGCTTGTCCGCACCTCTGGCAGCAACTCACTCACCTGGAATACACCACAGCAAGGTGCCTGAGCTTATCACGAAACAAACCACTGTCCAGCTGTAACTAAGTTCTGCAATGTTGTTCTCTGGTTTAAGTAAACACTTTGTTTGATTTACAACTAGTAATTAATTTAAAGCCATACTTTGCAACTTTTTCATGTTTTTAAATCATTTTCTTGAGCCAGTATGTGCTAAGATGACCCTTTACAGGGTTAATGATGTGTCACTCAGACCCCCACCGCCCTCTGTGGCCAGAATACGGCACTTGCAACTTCAGAGTGGCGGGCCGGTCCCTGCTGGACTTAGTAAAATTGAGCTGACATACCTGGTGCTGCAGTCTGCTTCCAGCATGTTTCCTGCATGTTTTAGATCATGAACACAGCTGATTTGTTAGATTTAGTGATGAACCGCTCCTGTAGACACTAATGAAGGCTGAGGAGACATTTCAGCAGTTAGATTAAGGTGTTAAAAAGACGAACGCACAGCGAGGAGATACGTTTCACTTTTGGTTTCACTAACGAACACTAGATGGTGCTAAAAACAAGCCAAAACTGCCAAATGTTCCTTTAATGTAGTTAGGGTGGGAAGTTGGGGATTTCCAGTTCTTTGTGATTTTCAAAATGTGAATCTGTAGAATAAATGTTGGTCTTAACTACCTTAAAAGAAAACAACAAGCTATACCCACCATAAGCAAAACTATCCAAAAATGTTGATTCTGTTCATGTGCAAAAAGGTTGCCAATGAATTTTCTGCTTCTGTAAAGGGTATGTGTTTTATAGCCACATGATCCTTACTGCTACTCATTGGGTCAAGGTGTAGGTTACAAATGTTATGTAGAATTACATTTTTAAAATAATTTAAAGTAACATTAAATATTTTTTAAACTTGAAGCTAGAGCTTTAACATTGATCTCAGTAATTGGGTTAGAAACTTGACCAGTTTAATATTTGACACCACTCTGCAGCCCTCTGCTGGCCAGATTCTGCACTTAACAGTTTTGTGGAGCGGGTAGGTGTTCTAGGGGGCGCTCTTATACCTGCTTTACAGCTGTTAGCTGTAATGCTAGCATTTAGCTTTTCAATTCACAGACTGTCAATAAAAAACACAAGAAGAAGAAAAAGAAGAAGTTCGCTTTTTCTTTTAGCAGCAGAACCTGGAAGTAAAAGTAAAAGAGTAATGTCTTTGGAGGTGAAGCAAAGAGCTAAAACCAGCGTGAACATCTGTGTGGCCTACACTAGTTTGAGGAAGCTAAAGAATGCTACAAAATCACAGACTGATGGTGACCTGGCTTTGTTGCTACTGGACTTGTAAGTATTACGATTTTTTTGTCCAACAGTGTGGATCTTTTTACTTCGTGGTTTATTTTAGTATTATTTGGCTCATGTTAATGAAATCTACAGCAGGCTACAGCAGAGTTGTTTACCATAGTTGTAATTCCACTTTCAACCAGTAGGGCGGAGGAGCGGGAAATTCCTCTGTGTTACTTTAAGAACCCAATGGGCTTGAGTAACCCTTGATAGATTGTAATAGATGGATTTTGACCCTAGAAACGTGTCTGTAGAGTGGTTGTGGCTGTTTATTCTTGTAGTAGAAACATGATGGCATTATTTACAGAAATATAATCACTATACAATAGAACTTAATGGAAAAGTTGATGCCAAAAATACAGAAACACCCCTAGTGGCTGGTTCCAGTATATGTTTTAAGTACCAACCCTTCAATGCATGTGATTGTGATGTTGACCTTATTAAAAACACAATTATACCTCAGATACATTTTCCCAGTGCTTTCCATTCAATTTCAGTGTATTTAATGAGTTTTAAAGGGCGCTGTACATTAATCAACATTTAAATGAGTCAAATGTAAATGTACCCATATCAGTCAAGGGCACATTTAATTGCGATTCCCTTGGACTTGTCTTTTTCTTGGGACTTGGCCTAACCCTGACTGTAATTATTCACTCTGGACCATCAAGATTTATTTTAGTCCCGTTATTAAAGTGAAGTGTTACATTACCATCTAATAGATGGTCATACTAGGGCTACCCAGTACGATATGCTTCGCCACCACTTTGAAATGTATAGATCATTTTAAAAGTACCACCACCCTACCAGGGTAGAGAGTAACATTCTGCTTTGACCCTGGTTCTTGTAGTAAAACTACTGGGCGATGAAGAATGGCCCCAGAAAACTAACCCGGGTTCTGGAAAAGGTTTCCTGATGTGGAAATGCGTCATAAATAAGAATATGCAGCATATTCTTACTTCTCCTCTGGTAGATTTATTTATGTTTGGTTTAATGAGTACAAAACAGCTAGAAGTTGGAATTTGTGTGGTTTATACATTCAAATGTCATTGATGGAGGTCTTCCAATCTGGTCTGATCATCTTATTACAATAAGGGGGTCTTAAATGTAAGCAAAGCTAATGGCTACTTAATGCTGGATCTTTATTCTCTACAATCAAGAAGAAATCAGTCAAAGTTAATAAAAACCAGATCTATAAAAGACCAAATAGCACATCACAAAAAATTAACCTCTGGAAAGTAATAAATGCAACCCACCAACTAGTGCTAGATTTCTAATTTATGTAGGTAATCGTTTATTAATTTGCATTAATTAACTGACTAATTGGATTGTCTTTTCCGAGACGATCCAAGCTGACTTTTTCCTCAGTGCCTGACCTTTTTGTGATGATAATGTGACAGTTTGAAGCAAGGGCATTGTGATGAGGCCAGTAATGGAATGAAATGACACGAATCTGGCTCTCGCAAACCTTGAAATTAAAATAAAGTCAGCTCTGATTATGTAAACTAATTCATATAGCCAGCACAATATTTAAATATTTAGTCTCCAAGTCTGTAATTGTGGTTATGGAAAAGAACTCCAGGTGGCATTAATCAGTTGAGATAAACAAGAAATGAAAGCCACTGTATCAGGAGAGGAGGCGAGCTTGATAAAGGAATTCTTTTGGGCCGTGCTTGTTAGCTGGATGCTTTAAAGTTCATATCAGGCAGATTTAGAGATCTGCTTCCAAACGCGTCTGACATGTTAGATAATAAACCTGGGGTGAGGGCTCGGTGAATGCAGGAAGGTTGAATTTGTAATTGTTTATTTCAGCGGTGGGTGAATTTAAAAACTGCTGAAAGGAGAAAAACAAGATTTTTGAATATTATAAGTGGAGAAAGTTATTTTTTATCCTTATGAACTCTCTGCCGTCTGGTATTTTCCCTCTTTTAATGGCTTTTGGTGGCAATCATACTTTCTCAAAAAATAAGCCCTCTGCTAAAACTCAAACTTAGATGAAATTAGTGAAGAAAACAAAGTGGAGGCAGAGCTTGTGTGGGATTTATGGATTTATAGTCAGTAAGCTGTTTCCTTTATTGGTGCTTTTTCTTTGTTAGCGTAACAAATCTGGTAATCAACCTGCACTGATGGAAACTTGAGGCTCGACTGTTCTGCAGTAGAAAACATTATAAACACAGCTCAGCTATAGAAAAGCAATGGTAGAAAATTTAATCCACTATGAGCAGTAATGTAGAGAGAGTTTCGCAGATAGTTTGGTTCTGTGTGCTGTTGCTTTAAGACATTATGACCATATGAACCATGCAAAACCATTAAACTGTTTGCATTATTTTTTTCATTCTCTTTGTGTCTTTTGTTTTCTTAAGGAATCAATACAACATTAAACATGATCAATTTATAGCACAACCCCTGACAATATTTTTATAAATGCATTATCATCAAGCTAAGCATGGTTCACACAGTAATTAGATTATGATGAGAAAATAAGACTTAAATGTTCATTGATTTCAGATGTGTGCATAAAAACCACAATAAGACAGTTTCTGTCTGTTTAAAGAGGTCTATAGTTAAAATGAAATGGAGTGAAGACAGCTCCCAGATCATAGTCATTAGTCGTCTAGGAAACTGAAGAATAAAACTGGACTATTAGAAAATAATTAGCAAAACTTCATTCAGATTAACAACACTCCTGTGCACCTGGTGTCTACCTTCAGCAATCATTGGACACATTCACCCCTCGGGTCAGTTTCACCGTTTTAAACTGAATGCATGTAGGAGCAGGCAACATGGCAAACATACGTTTGTTTTGTTTTGGGGTTTTTACAGTGAAGTGATCCCAATTAACCACATTTCTTATATATATATATATATATATACATATATATATATATATATATATATATATATATATATATATATATATATATATATATATATATATATATATATATATATATATATATATATATAAATGTTATACCAATATATAACATTTTTGTGAACGTTATTAGCATTGATGAGGCTTAGTGTGTCACACCTAAAACAGTCCCCAAACTGTTTTCTGTCAGAATTCTCAGACGATTCCTCATTCTCTCCGCTTTGACAGACACATTCAATTATTTTACAATCTAACATTATTTAATGCCTCCAACATGGAAGTATTTGGGAGTACACCCAGATAAAACAGACACATGCACAGGTAAGACATGCAAAGCAGCAGTGCTAGCTAACTGTACCATCTTGTAACTAAGATCTAGAGTCGTTCTAAAACATCTGGTACATTTGCAGTAATTAAGGTGCTGAGATTATATTACTCATAATAAAACAACCAACGGATCTAGAAGCGCAGACACGAAGCCACTTCAGTTCACTACAGTGTGTCTTACTTAGCTACCCATTTGCTCATTTCCCTTGTTTTGATGAGAACAGCTTTCGGTGAAAGCACCGGTGAACGTCTAACGAGTGGGAAGATCCGTGTTCTTTAGCTCCTGAACAGAGGGCGCCGTCGGAGTATAGATCGGCCACGTGACGAGGTGCTGTGACTCATTTCCAGCTCACTGGCATTAACAAGCAGTGCCCTTTCTGCTGGGAAGCTCAGTGTGGGAGCAGGCAAGCTGGCTTGACAGTGTGATAAGAGGGAAGGGAGTGAGAAGACTCCTGCTGCTTTCATCAAAGACAAGTCAAGAGTAGAATACATCCACCAGCGCAATTCTGCACAGATAATGGCCTCGATAAAAAGCGCTGGTAGTTAGTTTGCTTACCTGGTTAAATGAGGCTGCAGTGTAAGGAGACACTAGGCGATATTGTTTTGTTTTGTAGTGGTTTCTACTGTTTTCTAGATTTCTGTTGAATCATATAATGACTAGAGTTCTCTTGAAAGCTCTTTAACAATTTAAACATATTTAAATGCACTTTCCCCATCTTTAAATACACAGTTACAACAAATTTAAAACCAAACCAAATCGTTATGTTTGACTAAAATATGTAATTTACAAATACAATAGGTAAGCTGGTGAATGCTTAATCAAAGAAACCTTGAAAGTGTGTGACAAAACACACAATAACCAGTTAAATAAATACAGAATATTTACTAACTACAAAAGAAAAGTGACTCATAAAACAGACTGGTGTTTAATCAACAGAATTATTCCATGTGTGTAAAATTATGACTACTTGATATTAGATATGAAAGTTAACCAATACAAACCAAATTATTAAAAATGAATTTTTACAGAATGTTTGAGTTTAGTGTGTTTCCCTATTTTGACAGGATGTAGAGATCTGACTGGAACCCTGTCTGAATCAGCTGGTGGTAGACCCAGGTGGTTCTTCTGAAATCCATTGTGTACGTTGAGGTCTTGTCGCTGCATGGGGCCTTTTATTGATGTACTTAGTAGGACAGATTAGTTCTGTTTCAACCAGTTGGGTTGGATGCAAGAAATAAACATTTATTTATATGTACATATTTCCATATCTACCTTTTTATGTCTCTTTGTCAAATACCCCATTTGAGTCTCATCTAGTTTCATTGTATTCACAGTGACAATGAAGACTTTGTGATTCTGGTTCAGATTCTTTCCCAGCATCATTTGAGCTAAAAATCAACACAAATTTGTAAACAATACAATTCTACTGACCCAAACTTCTATGTCACTTGTGCGTTGAGCTAAATGATGTAATAAGGATTTCCCACCTTTTTGTAAGCATACTCAAATTGACAAATGATCAATAATCCACATATAATTCAGAGTGATGGAAAAGGCCAGGTTTGGTTTTTGTACCATTTTAAAGGCAAATCCAAACATATTCTGGTAGGCATGAATGTCTGAAAACAAACCATGCAAACGTTATTGAGAGATTTCAGACAGAAGTTAAGTGATGAATCATTGAGCCCTTCTTCCTTACTGACGCTAGCAGCAAGGCTTCTGATTCGAGGGTAAAAATCTGTTACTTTTATGGCTCCTTGGTGCATCTTAAATCAAACGTATGAAAGGTTTTTGTGTTTGCTTTAGTGCTGCCTCCTTTATTTATGGTTAACTTGTGATTTTATGATCTGTCCCTCTTGTTTTCCTTAGAAATAGCCTTACTACAAGCAGCGGAGAAAATACAGAAAACTCAGTGGGGTTAGTGTAAGTAAATTGTTTTGAAGGACACCTCTCTCTCTTGTTTTCTAGCTAAACAAAAATGTTTCTTTTCAGATGTAATAAAAAGCAACATGAGTCAAATTTAGAGTCAGGATTTGTAAATACCTATCAAAACAAACTCTAATAAACCTAATGTTCAACCGTAGGAATTCTATTGAAACCAGATCAAACACTGAAATTGTTTTATCTCATAACTGAACCACACCCTGATTAGTCAGAGGACACACACTAGCTACGTTTACATGGGCACAAGTAATCAGAATGAATGTCCTATTGGATCAAAAATTCTTCATGTAAACATGTCAATCGGAATATTCTGATCTGATACGGCCCGATCGGAATGGAATTTCATTCCGATTTTTTCCGATCATCATTCCGATTGACGTCCATGTACACACCCATACAGGTGAACAGAAGTGGTCTGTTGCCGACACTATTTTTTTACCGGAAACACTACGGGAGCTCAATATTATTGAACGTCTCAATGGCCGAAAGGCTAGAAATGCGGAGTTATACACTCAAGTGCATCTAAAGATGCAGAAAGCTGGAATTCACCGAAGTATCGACCAAAAACATTTTTTTTTTCTGGGAAAGACAGCTCTGCGCATGCTCAACCTATTTAATCTGACTGAATGCTTGGTGCATGGATACTCACAGCATGATCGGATCATTTCAGTTAGTGTCCATGTAAACAGAGATTTGGGATTTCCCATCAACCGAGATTTGAATCGGATAGGGGGAATTTCACACATGTAAACGTAGCTAGTGTTAAAGTTGTATCCTTGGATAAAATCAGATTTGAAATCCAAAGAGGGTGCTTCTGGGACAAGTTCAGGGGTCATCATGGGCTTCATGACTCATTTCCAGTGCTGTGAAAAATGACCCATAAACAAATCTTAGTATTAGTGAGTAAACACAAAATGCATTTTTAAATAGATGATTTCATTTTTTTAACAAGATCAAAATGAAATCATCAAACCTTAAAAACTCACTCAACATCCACGAATGAAAAGGTGGAAGAATACCTCTTATGAAGCTCCTCCCATTTTTACAAAACCTGAAAATCTGAAAAATGTTCCACTGCCTTGTTTAATGATGAATTAACTGTGATTAACTACAATTTTATAGTTAACAGTAAAGGTGACGTTAATAAAGGGATTCGTTGTTTATTAATGCTTAATAACGCACTAAGTAATGTTAATAAAGGGACCCTTTTTGTAAAATGTAGCCCATCATTCTGATAGAACTTGTCAGACAACATGATGTAGAATAAAAACATTAAAAAAGCAAAGCATTGAGCCCTGTTCTAAAGAGATTCAAAAACAAACAACATCTACAGCGCCGCATGCTTCACTTGGTTATTGTTAGGGTCAGGTATTATGATTCAACAGTGAAAACCGCTGAGGCAAAATCAGCATCCATAGTTCCATGGCCCAAAGCCCTGCTCTCCAAACTGAACACAAAGGTTCATCTTAGATTTTCCAAACACTTCTTCACTAATCTCAACATTTTGGAGAAAATATTATTTGGACGGAGGAGACACAAGTGGGCCTTTTGGGAAGGTGTGTGTCCTATTACATATGGAGTCAAACTAATTCTATGATTTCAGAAAAGAATGTGATACCAACAGTCATGCATGGTGGTGTGTAATTCGATGATGGTGTGATGATCTGTGGCTGTTTTGTTGCTTAGGGACCAGGATGCTCTACCAGAAACTCCTGAAACAGAATGTCTGACCTTTGACCAGGTGGTTCATGCTAATATAAATCTCCACTGTGGCTAAATGAAAACATTTCTACATAGAAGAGTAAAAAAAAAAAAAACATCCACAAGCACTTGATTATTAGCCTTGAACTCTTGACAGACCGTAGCAGAAGCAAAGGGATTCTACTCTGCAGGTCGGTCTAGCCACGCCTCAGCAGTTGTACCAGTGGCCTGAGCAGTTTGGTTTCTTGTTTGGAGGGTGGGATGTTACAGCGATGGAGCGAAGCATTTAGGATAGCATTGGCTTGTGTAAAATGGCTTTAGCACCACCTTTGGACTATTTAGACTTGGGCTTTTCTTTGAGTCAAGAGCAGATAGAGGTCCTTAAAAGCATATTCCACCCAAAATTGAATTTTTGCCTGTTGGTATATTTGCCAGAGTTAGATAAGTGGGAAAAAGCCATTTTTAACCAGCCCAGTCATTCTCCTGACCTGGCTGTACTCCTTTAGCTTAGCATAAAACACAGGAAGTGAATGGATCCAACTAGCATTGTAAGTAAAAAAGTCCTTAAAATCACTCAGTAGTGATCACAGTTCTGCTTGGTGACCTAAATAATCACACTGACTGCAAGTGAAAATAATTAGTAACATAAAGAAATCACAGGTGCCGTTTTAGACTTGGGACTACTTTATGACAAAGCACAGCTCTAAGCCTCAGACAGTGGCCAGACTATATATTCACACATAGGATGGCTGCCCAGGCCACTTGATTATAGGTTTTGCTCCCAATTTCCAGTTTAACAAGAAGACGAGTTATTGTCTGACACATGTGACCAGGTTGGTTTGAATAGATTTTTTCCCTTAATAAATGAAATCATACGCAGGTTATTTTTGTCTGATATTACAGTTTTTTTCCATTTGAAACATTTAAGTGTGACAAAAAGCAAAGAAAATCTGTAAGGTGGGCACATTGTTTCCACACCCCTGTTGTTATACGTTCTCTTTCAAATGTGTACCTATAGAGCTTCAGAAGCTTTAGAATCATCGCAGCTATCCTACATGCTGCTGTAGGGAGCATTGAAGCTATCACACAGTCTGGTGGCTTTCTACAGTGATTCATTCTCATTTGACGTCAAACCTCCAAATGAGTCAACCTTTTGCTGGTTCTAAAATCAGCTCTTTGGTTTTTCACAAAATCTACGTATTCTCCGTGTGTTCTCTACAGACTTTGTTCATTAGTGCGACTTTTCAGCTAAATAGAGAAACGTGCTGCTTTAATCTTATTTATATTAATCTCTCTTATGATTCATGTGACCACACACTGAATAGGAAGTGGGGGACTATGTTTACAGCCACTTTCATTTTAAAAATGTATTCAAGCCGTTAACAACAAGAACAAGTTACTGCAACAAACTCTCTCTGTTATTAAGGATCAGAGGGAACTTTACTCTCTTTATCCACCTATGGTGCATTACCCGACCTGTACAGCGGGGGCCAGCAGCCTCATAGCATGAGCAGGTTTCCAACCAAGAGGTTACAAAATTGAGAAAAAAAAAGAGAAAAAAGAGCAAATTCCTGCATGAAGTGAAAACCAGACTCTCACTGCAGCACACTGATAACACCGCTTGCTCCATCTCAACCTGCTCACAGCAGTGGCAGTTAATAAAACAAGCACAACACCAAAAGGTAATTACAGCACACTCTATGTTGGGTATGTGCTTTTCTGCTCAAATAATTTATTTAACGTGGAAAAAAAGAAAAGTGCACATCTCTAATGATGCCACACACATCATTAACATTGCTGAGCTGTTAACAGATAGCCTACAACATTGTTTACACAGCTAATACATAAATCCCTACGGCACCCAAACCTGCATTCAATGTGCAAGACAGACTGTTTCAAAGCCTAATTGGTGAGCGAACAAAAATAGATCCATGCCGAGTTATAACACCAGCTACCCATCTTTTACTTTGCTGCTGAAATTTATATAGACCAGCCAATTAAAGCTGTTTTTTGTCTCTTGACTTCATGGAGACAAAAGAAAAAGTAGCAAGAATCTAAATGTGATTTATTGGTTTGTTGTCACCTAAAAGGGAATTACTACGAAAATCTATTAAGAGATTTCAGATAGTTTTATACAATCTGTTGACTAGCTCCTCAAACGTAACAGTTGGTTTTGAACATCATTACTGAACGACTGATAAGAAAATGCCATTTTGCTTTTTCAAACTGGTGAAAGATTTCCTGTCATTTTTATGTATTTAATGTTTCTTTTGCTATTTTTAACACCAACAATGCAAATCTGAGCGATGAGTTAGAAATCCGGAATCACGAGTGGATTTGATCATCAATCAGTCAAACAGAACTGTTCTGATCCTGTTCGATTTTTGATCTAGTAATAATCAGATTATTTACTCATTCACTGCCATTGACTTCTTTAGTCGTCAATTGCATTTTTTTACGGGGTGGGCGTCGGAACAAGCCCCCGCACCGTGAGAACAAACATCACGTGTCTAAAGCGGATCTTCATCCGTGTATGACACACATCACGTGATCAGGAAGCGGAAAATCAATGAATTAGGAGATCGTTTTGGGCTGCTGCTGTGAAAAAAGCGATGCGCCAACCGGAAATGCTTCTGCAGCTCACGCTTCGGGAACAGATTTTGAAAGAACAGATAACGCTAGAAATACGGTGATTCTTCCTGATGTAAGAAGTGAGTCTACTCTTTCTTTTGGTAGTTTTGGCGTTTACATGATCATAGAGCACAATGTTCTGTGACTCTTCAAAAAACAGTAAAAACGCTCAAAAACGCTGGCAGTCAGGGGCTTTCTGATCAGAAAACGGCTGGCAGTGAATGAGTTAAATGCAAGTTAGGGATCTTTAGAGCAGAAACGACTGGTGAGGATACTGGATTAGAACCCTACTAAGCAATAATCATTGATTATTTTAGTCTTGGGCAATTGATTGATGCTAAAAAGGTCAACCTGATGAACCAACATGTCCAAGTTTAAATAAAGATGCAGCAGTGATTTGTTGCATCAAAATTGCAATAAAAACATTTTTTTTTTCCTGCCTGGGTAAAAGCTGTTACACTCACCACCTACCGCACATTTACTCTAATAAAGACATATTAATAATTATATGTTTACTGCATATATCCCCGCAAACATTCAACGTCACATGGACGTGCAGATCTTGTCCGTCGGTCTAGACCACGTCTGTAGGACGTCCTAACTAGGTTTCTAAGTCATGGTTTGATTTTAATTTATTCAGCTGTTGTGCTGGTTGTGACTTCAGATACCCAAACACACCTCCTTAAGCAAAGAAAATGCTGGTATTTATGGCTCCTTTTTCTGCTAGTTGGACATGACAACAAAGACCAAACAAGCTTAAACGAGACAATGTATTTGAAATGTTATCTGACAGGAAATCCTAACACTAATAAATGTTAATTTATCTCGAGCTGCATAAATATGTACAAGATTTATAAATATTTTCTAATGGAACCACACACACACACACGCACGCACACACACACACACACACACACACACACACACACACACTCAAAAGACTTATTCAGCTTTAAAGCACAATTCCTCTTTGATGTGCAGTGCCAGTCTGCATGCATACGTAGAATACCTTATAAAACACAATAGTCAGTTTAAAAATGCATTTCCTTTAAAAGTGAAAAATTACAAAGGAGAAATTCTGCAGTTTGACACACACTCATTATGCTGATGACAAAAACAACTATCGCAGTAACGTGAGCTGAAAAAATCTCTGACCTGATAATTAGAGCCGAGTTGCTATGGCAACTATAAGATCTTCAGGTATCTTCATTCAGAGGTGCAGCACAGGTGATGGCAAATGAAAGAATTATGTAAATTCACTTCTGCATATTTAACACCCACCACAGTGATTTCCTATGCACCCGACTGAGCGAAGCCAACTGCTTCCTGGCCTTGACAGACCAGCGGAGAAGAAAAACATTGCATGGAAAAGGGCATTTGTAGGGAACAGGTGCTGAGAAAAATGACATGGAAACAGAAATGGAGCATAGCAAAGGTGTATTATAGCAGTGCAGCATGAGCATGAAAGAGAGAAAAAGGCACAAAACTCAAAATGAAATGTGAGAAAATTGACATTTTAATCATAATCAGGGTGAATTTTGGTGTAAACTGGAAGCTAAACCTGACTAAAGCTAACAGAAATAAGGACATTTTTTGTCTTCAACTGAAATAATAATTTGATTATTTTTATACTGACAAAAGCTGTTAGATTTGTGTTTTGTAGTAATAGCTGGCTTTACCTATGTGGCCCTGCTGCAAATAAATAAATAAATAAATACATTAATAAATAAATAAAATCACTCCTTGTTGTCCAGCAAGCAACACAAATGTCCCCTTTATCAACTCAGAGAGCAGAGCGTGTCCCAGGTAGCTCTTATCAGCACCGTAACACATCCACTTGCCAGGCAGCACTACAGATACAAACCCCTCCGTCACCTCGGCACGCGGCCCAAAGTGTCACGAAATGACCTGAACAGCATTAAGCCCAGAGAAAATAATGAGGCGGAGCCACGAAACAATCATTTGTTCAGCTGGCTGATAAATGGTTGGCAATAGGGCTAGATTAAAATCTGCACTGGTCTTCCGTATAACTGAATGTCTACTACTTCCTATAAGCTTTGTCCAAAAAGGTGGCTGATTAAGCAGAAACATCACCTTAAAGTAATAGTTCAGATCTTTTCTAGAAGGTTATGATCTATTAGTATCTTACCCGTTGTAGACGGCTCTTTCATTGACCTATTTTTAAAGAACCAGAGATTAGCCATTATTGGACTATCAAACCATTAATAAAACAAGGTGGATTATTACTCTAATATAAAAATAAACAATTCAGCACTTTATACAAACAATAATATCACTTTCAAAATACAGTTAATCAAGCAGAAAAGTTTTGTAATCCCAGTCTGAAGCATTGCTCTCTGCTAGATGGCTAGCTCCACTGTGAATCTCTAGCTAACTCCTCAGTGAGGAAAGTAGCCATATGTTGTCCTGAAATTTGGTAGAAGTGTCTAAATGATATAATCTTGTTTACAACATTAGTGATGTTACTATATTTGTAATGGAGGCTGGACTTTATCCTAGCTTAAAGCCATGTCAGGATCAGCCAGCAGCAGCTTCACAGTGGGAGGAGTTAACCAGAGGGTTACAGGTTCAAGCCTCGCTCTTTGGGCAAGACACTGTAGATGGACTGATGGTGCCAGTGATTGCTTTTGCTGTAAAGCACCTTGGGGGGTTGTAGAAACCCAGAAGGTGCTATAGAACAAAATCCATTTACAGTCTGGACACAGAAGGGTTAACATTTCAAGATGTGACTGCAGCTGGGAGGTTGTGTCAGGACTGGGCCGCCTGTGAGTGCTTGTCGAGAGCAATAAAAGATACACGTATTCACACACGTTTTCAACGTTGCCAGAAAAAGAAACTCTTTTTGTTGCTAGCTGCTTTCTTACAGAGTTTTAAATACAAATTAGTGACAAAGTCACTAAACTAGCCGTTCATCCAGACTGAGTTTGTTCAAAGAGCAATCTGGGAAAATGTTAAATTACTTTCCCACAGAAATCTACTTCAAAACATCTAAAATGTCACCTTTAAAATGGTTTAGATGTGGTGCCAAAGATTTTTACCCCTTAAATGATGTGGAGGGTAATGTTTGTCAGATGCCACACCTTTTATAACAGCTAGAAAATGAAAGTCTTCATTATCCATCCATTTTCCTCCACTTATACGAGGTCGGGTCGCAGGGGCAGCAGCCTAAGCAGAGAGGCCCAGACTTCCCTCTCCATCTTGGGCCAGCTCCTCCGGGGGAATCCCAAGGCGTTCCCTGGCCAGCTGAGAGACATAGTCCCTCCAGCGTGTCCTGGGTCTTCCTTTGGGTCTCCTTGCGGTTGGACGTGCCCGGAACACCTCACCAGGGAGGCGTCCAGGAGGCATCCTGACGAGAAGCCACCTCAACTGGCTCCCCTCTGTGGAGGATCAGCAGGTCTCCTAGCCCCTCCCAGATGACAGAGCTTCTCACCCTATTTCTAAGGGAGAGCCCAGACACCCTGCGGAGAAAACTCATTTTGGCCGCTTGTATCCACAATCTTGTTCTTTCGGTCACTACCCAAAGCTCGTGACCATAGGTGAGGGTAGGAACTTAGATCGACCAGTGAATCAAGAGCATCACCTTCCAGCTCAGCTCTCTCTTCACCACGACAGACCGGTACAACTCCCGCATCACTGCAGACGCAACACCAATCCATCTATCAATCTCACACTCCATCTTTCCCTAACTCGTGAACAAGACCCCGAGATACTTAAACTCCTCCACTTGAGGCAGGACCTCGTCCCTGACCTGGAGAAGGCATTCTACCCTTTTCTGACTCATAGTCTTGGATTTAGAGGAGCTGATTCATTCTTCCAGAAAAGCGTTTGTGATGGCAGGTTCTGCTATTGGACAAGAACACCTGGGCTTCACTCATTCATTCTTACGGAGTTCTAGCAGACTGAGATCAGGCTCTTCATTAATTGTAAAGTAATCATATTTTAAAAGTTATTACAATTATTTAAAACAAAATATTTGAAAGGTTGAACCATTATTTTTTATCTTTCAAAATTATATAAACCAATTAAACATTTTGTCACAGATTGCTGTGGTGTTGGACCCAAGTGCAGGCGAGTAATCTCCAGGAAGAAGGCAGGTAGGCTAAAAAATAATTAAAGTAACTGAAAACACTAAAAATACAAGGAGCTCTAGGAACATTGGGATTAAACAGACCAACTAACAGAACAACAGGGTAGAATCCGACATGAGAGGGTGAAACCAGGGAGCTTATACACTGTTGGAGATAAGGGAAAGGTGAGCTGAATGCTGATTGATTTCAGGTGTGTAACGTTAAGGGAAAAACCAAAACAACAGAGACACATGGGCAAGAGTACATGACACCTTTTGTCTTGAAATGAATCCCTCTGACAGGGTGTACTACAGATCCATAAGTAGAAACTACATACTCTGTCCCAAATAAACAGTATTTCCAAATGTTTTAGAACACCAAATCAGTGTTATCAGGTGTTCCAATTGATACATGGATGATTCAGTTTAGAGGAATATGACCAGCCTGACCTCAGTCTGATAGAACACCATTACTCCTTCTTTCCACTGAATGTGAAAGCGGCACATAAAGTAATAGTGGCGTTTTACCTGGAAGCTCGTTCCCAACCAGGAGCGATTCTGATGCGAAACTGGAGCTGTTCCACACACCTGATCCCGTGAGGTCACAAAATCACGGGAGAACTGCAACATCACACGTGATTTCAGAAGTCCACACAATAACAAGCAAGGCGAAAGACATCTGCATGTATCCATAAAGGCCTGTGGTTTATTTTCTGTTCTGTTTACATCGGCTACGGAGGATTTAAAGGGACACTAGTCAGTTTTGGCTTGTTTTTAGCACCGTCTAGTGTTCGTTGGTGAAACCAAAAGTAAAACTTATCTCTCCTCGCTGCGTGTTTGTCTTTTTAACACCTTCATCTATCTGCTGAAATGTCTTCTCATCCATAATTAGTTTCTACGGGAGTTATTAGTCACTAAATTAAACAAATCAGCTGTGTTCATGATCTAAAACATGCAGGAAATGTGCTGGAAGCAGACTGCAGCACCAGGTAGGTCAAGCTGAATTTTTCGAAGTCCCAACAGACCCGGACTGGCAACAAGTTGCAAGTGGAATATTCTGACCACAGTGTGCGACAGGGGCTGGGTGGCCTTTTATTGACCCTGTAAAAGGTCATTTTAGCACATACTGGCTCAAGAAAATGATTAAAAAATATTAAAAAGTTGCAAAGTGTCCCTTTACAGGAAACGACATACTGCACGTGACTTATTTTGAAAGTTTCCAGATGTTTTACACTGATTTTGTTTTTGACTTCCTCTCTGGCCCGATATGAACTGCGGATTTTGACGTGTTTTGGAAGCGTAGCGCGTAAAAAATAGACTCAAAACGTAATGATAGCATCTCTTCACTTCTGGAACGTGTCCAAAACGTTACACTTTGCTTCCGGTTTTGCGACGCTTTCACGTCCAGTGGAAAGAAGGGGTAAGAATGAATTTGAGGTGCTCTTGTCCAATAGCAGAACCTGCCCTCATAAATGCATCTCTGGAAGAATGGTCAGTAATTCCTATAAACACTCCTAAACCTGCTAAAATGTCTTCTAGAAAAAGTGAACATTTGCAAGCGAGGCAGAAGACATGTTGCAAAACCATTTTTTTATCGTTAAAAGGTGACATCCTAGTAGAGAGCTGAAACCAGCTTCTGTGTGTGAACTAAACACACACTTTAGGTCTTAATAAGCGTTGTGACTGGATGCTAATTTGCCCAGTTTAGTAAACCTGTCTCTGTCCCCTAAAGGTCATGGACTATATAAATTCTCCTGTGGAAACAATGCTCTGTCTTTTTGACCAGCTTCCCAAAAACTGGCCTGATTATGTTCTTGGATGATGGCTTGGGGTAAAAGTTCAAAGGCAGACCAAGAAAACAGCAACTTTTTGTAGAAAAATCTAACATTTATTGTGAAACGTCACTTAGTGACAAAATATGTAAATGTCCACTCACATGAGAAGAAAAGTCATGGAAAGCCAATGATAATGCACACAGACTCATATAAACCACATGTTGCACATATTGCGGATCAGATTTCCAACGGGTTTTTGTTGCAATGCTGTGGGTGTGGTTCTGGTTAGCTAAAATGCTATTCACAGAAACGACGATGGATCCCCCCCTTCACAGGCAGATGACCTGCTATTGAATAATTTACACCCTCGCTAACATTTTCAGATTAGACAGAGAAAATTGTTTCGGGAACACATGAATGTTTAAAGACAAGCCTCTGAACCTCCGCGGTGTCTGGAGGGGGCCTCACCGGTGTCATTAATTTGTGCCCAAACTGCCGTGAGACGGCTGGAGCGACAGCATGAGGCGGCGAGCAAATTCAGCAGAAAAAAAAAGAGCCCATTTAATTTGTTGTGAGGAATCATTTGTTTCTGCGCCGATACCTTTCCAGACTGATAAAAATGAGTGAGAAGCTTTATTTATTGCAGTGCAAAAACAAGGCTGCTGTCATTCCTTAGAGGAGGAAGAGTGGGTGTCTGAAGTCACCTCTTAGAATTATTGGCAGCGCATCTGCATGTCCTGGAATTATTCCCTGTAATCTCAAAGGAGTCACATGGCTTACATAAAAACACAAACTTCTAGCTGCGCTCCAAGGCTGTGTCTCAATGACAAATCAGATAAAACATAATGCTTACCTTCTGTCACTATTTATAAAAAATGCAAATAAACCCAATGCTTCCTTTGAGACAGAGTAGATAAAAGTTTTTCATGTAAGAAAAGAGCCACAGCATGAGATTTGAAGCAAATTCAGCAGAACAAATAGATAATAATATCCCATGTAGCTTGTTGTGAGGGATCATTTGTTCCTTATATCTTTCCAAAGTGACAAAAATAAGTGCTTTCAGCTCCGTCAGCTCCTGGTTGGATTCTTTTTTGGCTAATATGTTTAGTTTTTATTTCCTTCCTTTCCCTCAAATAGGCACTCTGGTTGGGAAAAAAAAGAAAACATTAAAATAATTGAGCTTTCAGCCTTGATGGCATGGTTTTCTTCTTCCTGTCTGGGTTCTTTTTGTTTTATTTTTGAAGGCTTTTGTCCCTGTGCACCTTTGCTTCCTTTGCTTTTATTCTTCCACCTCTGAGTTCAGTCACTCGTCACTCACTCGTCTACTCTTAAGTTCAGCTGATGCTCTGTCAGATTGCCTTTGTAATTCCACCCAACAGATCTTTCCATTTTCTCTCTCTCTCTCTCTCTTGAAGGCTTTCCCATTTATTTATTTTTAGTGTTCTTTAGTTTCAATAACTTCCGCTTTAGCTCTTTAGGTTCCTTTCTCTTTCACATGTTGGACTGTTTCCTGATTTTCTTTGGTGTCTGCCACCTTTGTGTTGGGCTGCTTCATGAAATCAGTTTTATTTTTAGGACCATAAGGTGCATCTGGCATTTCTAGCACCCTACGTTTGGTTATAAGTCAAAAACATGAAGTGGAAGCCAAATAATTGAACGTTTTGACATTTATGTTGATATATAACCTTGATGGCTCTGACGGGAGGGTAACCTAAGGTAGAGAATGATGAATGTGCCTTTTGACAGATTTATATTAATATTTGGTACAGCAGCAGCATGGTGGCACAGCTGGTTAGTAATGTTCACTAGCATATGTTAGCAATGCTGCCCCTCAGCAAGAAGGTCACAGGCTGCAACCTTTTTGCGTGCATAGATGATGGATGTGTAGTACAGGGTGAAAAGCAGTCACGGGTGTCAATCTTTAAAAAAAAAAAAGTGTATGTTTTTATATACATGGTTTCAGAAAATGAGGACGTTTAAAGGAACACTTGGCAGTTTTGGCTTGCTTTTAGCACCCCCTAGTGTTTGTTAGTGAAACCAAAAGTGAAACTTATCTCCTCGCTGTGCGTTCGTCTTTTTAACACCTTAATCTAACTGCTGAAATGTCTCCTCAGCCTTCATTAGTGTCTACAGGAGCGGTTCATCACTAAATCACACAAATCAGCTGTGTTCATGATCTAAAACATGCAGGAAACATGCTGGAAGCAGACTGCAGCGCCAGGCACGTCAGCTCACTTTTTACTAAGTCCAGCAGGGACCGGCCCGCCACTCATAAGTTGCAAGTGTGGTATTCTGACCACAGAGGGCGGTGGGGGTCTGAGTGACTTTTCATTAACCCTGTAAAGGGTCATTTTAGCACAAACTGGCTCAAGAACACGATTTAAAAATATGAAAAAGTTGCATAGTATGGCTTTAAAGTGTGTTTTTGGATCCTGGGCCAGTTTAACACTAGATCGGTGGGTCATTTGCACAACAAAATGCACAAACATCAACCTAAAAAGTATGCATTTGATTAATTAAACAGTAAATATGCGCTTTATTTCTAAAGTTGTCACATTGTTATATATCACAGCAGGTTTCCATACCCTGCAGAACAATGTGTATAAAATCCTTGTATATTGATTTTATTTTTTCAAGTTTTGTTCTTTTTCATGAGTTCTGGTCAATGTCAATTTATTTATAAAGCACCTTAAAAACAGACATTTGCACCAAAGTGCAGGATAACAACAGTCAGGATAACAATAACACAAGAAGAATATACCTGCTATGGAATGATTCACAGTCCTTAGGCTGGTGGATGGAGACACAACATTTAGTTTACATGCTGTAAACCTCAAGGTTACTACAAAACAGACAAAAATGCAGAAATACCTCTTGTGAAAAAAGTTTTATGGTTTTGTAAAATTGAGAACCGTTTCTGCTTTTGCACAGCGGGTTGCAGGTTTTGTGGGTATCTCCCTTCACTACCTCGCCACGAATAAAAGACGCTGTGAAGGCTCAGCAATAATAAGCTGCTATGAGCCAAACTTGTAGGAAAATCACATAAATGTTAGATTATTTGGCAAAGATCTGTATTATAAATTATTCTTAGAACTAAAAGTTTGCTATCACTCTGATAACTTTAGAATGTTGCTCTTTTATTTCTTTTGAAATACATTGTTAATTTCAAAGGAGCTGTTTGTTTCTATACAGTTCTGCACACTCCATCCAGTTATTGAGCATTACAGAAAGTCAACAACTGTAACTTATCCAGCTGAAGACAAACAATCCAAACTTTATTAGTAAATTCTTAAAAAGCTACTGCACAAACACAAGTGTTTTTCTGTGATAGCCTCCCTTCGGAAACTAAAGTCAGAATTACAGAATTATTTATTTGCTTTTCTGTATCCCACTGAGCCATTAAAGCTCTGGTGAAAACATAAACTCTGTGATCTTACATATGAATCAGTGGAATTATTCATAAAAGTTGCAAAAACTCCATTTTTGGCATCAATAGTTATTTACTAACTACAACTCATTTTTTATTTTGAAGGCGTTATTTATAAAATCTTAATTTGTGCTGCCGTTTTATAAAGATGTGGGAAAATTACAATAACACGTTGTTTTATTTTTAAAAACTACTTTTTTATTTCCTGTATTATTTGGGCCATGGTAAGAAAAAAGAAAATAATACGTCCCTCTGAACCTTGCCACTCTGTTTTTACTTATTTATTTTATGTCAGTGACATGAATTCACACAGCAAACCATAATAAATCACTGTCATGGTAATTCTCTGCTCTGAGCAAAAGGTGACCTGATTTCTAAAAGACATTTAGGTAAATGTGATAAAAACGTTAACTAAAACAACGGAGAAAAGAAAGATAAAGTAGTGTTTGATCTGGTACCCTGTAATACGGTTACTCCACAAAATCCCCTTTCTAACAGTTTGTGATTTCTATTCACAACCATCTAAAAGCTTTAAAAACGGTCTTTTGGACAATTCTGCACCGTTTTCTCCCTGAAAAGCTCATGAGCTCCTCAGCTTGGCTTCCACATGTTGCTCTTTGAGAGCTCCATCCACAGGTTTCTATTGAGGCGTGTTTATGGTTATTATCCCATTGCAGAAGCAATCTTCTTTTCATCTTCAACCACCTTTACACACGTTGCTATGTTGGCTTTTGGAATTTGCAGGTATTTCAATTGATTTTTCCCTCAAGTGGAGAAATGGTTCTCATTCCCACTGGCCGCGGCGCGAGCCAAAAGCGTGACTGATCAACTGTCACGCTAAATATCTGGAGATGTTGTGTTCAAAATGTTCTGTCTTTTGCACCAAAATGAGTCATTGTAGCTGTTCTCTTTTTATTGCAGGGGGTAGGACTCATTTCCAAAAACCATCAGGATGTTTAGCAATTCATTTATAAAATAAAATCACAAAACTTGAGAAAAGGGCCCTATTTGGGATTGTATGGCAGTGAATCATCCTTCTAGAATCTGGAAAAGCTTCCTGGACATCCTTTATGATCAGAGGTTTATTTTATTCAGGCAGTTCTCCAAATCTCAATTTAAACCATTTATCCCTTTCAACTATCATAAAACTGAGCGGAAAACAACCTGTCTACGTTGTATGGAAGGTTTCATGGCTGCTGATTATTGCAAAAAAGGTTTCAGGAACATGAGTACTTTGAATTTTGGCTTGGAGTTCCCACACATCTGCATATCAGAGTATAAAAACACTTCTTTATTCAGTATGTTGGAATCTAAAATAAAGCAGATGTGCACTTTTTGCTTTTTAGGAGCTTGCAAAGGTTCAACTTTTCATGGTGTAAACTAAGATCCCTCAAAAACATCCTCAAGTCTCCTCACTCCTGGTGGTAAATCTAGGCCAAAAGTGAATTTTAAGCAACAGCACAGACTGTATGACTACATTTACAGTTTTCATAGAGAATGAAATCTGCGAAAGGGGTGTGCTTTGCTGTAGATGAGCAGCTATGTTTGTGTGAAACAGGCACAGGGAACTTAATATGAAATGAAAATGAGCAACTTGAAATAGCACACGGATAAACAGATTCATCCAAGTGGGTCACAATGTAGGGGCTGGTGATTAAAGAGGGACAAGTATTTGTCTTGAAAATGAATTCTCTGTCATCCAGTCTGTGTTTAACTGAGTCTTAGAGAAAGACTTGGTTACACACACTCCCGGGGAGAGGAATTTAAATTAAAAAGGGTTGATATCATCATAAAACCAGCTCCGTTATACTGCACGTTTGGAGGAGCGTTTGAAAGAATACTGATCATTCAGTAAAAGAAGGTTATGAGAGCCAGCAAGTTCAAAGTAACATTATTGATATACGTGGAAAGGATTACTCACATTGCTTCTGAGAATATTGAAGAGGTTGTGGGTGATCGATTTTAAATGTAGCCGCTGAGTTTTTATCTGTGGCACTGCAGATGGTTCCTAAAGAAAAAACTACCAAACCAAATCACATAAACTTATCCCAAAATATGATGCATTTTGATTTAATCAGAACATTTGATTGTTAAAGCAGCAATTTGGAGTTTTCCCCTTTCAGGAATTATGTATGATTTTTTAGAAATCCGTAAAGTGATTGTCTTATCATCTAGTGTGATATAATATAAGCGATACGTCTTTTTTTTTTTTTTGCTAAGCCCGCCCCCTGCCTCGTAAAATCCATGCAATAGGAAACTGACCACTGAGTAAAACTAACCAATAGCGTTAGATTACTGCTTACGTGCTTCATATTTAAGGAAGCACCTCGGCTGATGTAGAGTTGATGAATGTTTCACGGACAAGTAAATCTTTAAAATATAAATATATGAAAACACAACATGACATGAGAATAATACTTGTAAAACAACGTGTTTTAGCTCTGTTTGTCGGCTACAGAAGCACATTCATAAACAAGAAACGTGCAGTCGCCATCTTAAATTATCGAGTCGACCTGACTATTGGTGCGATATGCTTGTCAGCCACTAGATGGTGCCATCAGGTAAAAGAAATACTCCAGAGAGCTACTTTAACTAATTAATAATTAATTATCTAATGTTGATCTAATTATGTTTATTTAGTTTTAACAATAAAGCAACAACAAAAGGAAAGTTGGTTTTTGCCACCTGCAGTACCAAGGTCTTCCACTAGAGAGCAGCTGTATAGCACATGCTATGGCGTGGATTTTAAGGATTGTACTAATCATGTTAAAGAGTTCTTAGGAAAGAAGATGAAAGATATTCAGCAAACACTTCTTAAGGCTCACATTGCTGGTTCTGTGTTGGACCCATTTTTTCCTTCAGAGCTGCCTTAAAGGTTGAATATGGAACAATTTAGTAAAAAGCTAAACATTTTTAGAAAAACACCTCCACGGGGCATTTAGAGGTATGCAGAATGAAGATACAGCATTTCCTTTAAAAGTTATATTTTAATAAAAAAATAATCAAATATTTATTTTGACGGGCATGACAGGTTCATGTTTACATCTACCAGCCACTAGAGGGCAACTGGGACTTGGCAAGTCAAGCAGCTGCTTCTGAGCACAGAAGATGTCGTTATCCTTCTCAGAAGAGGAGCGACCATAAAAGATCTAAAACCAGAGTTAGTTTAGGTGAAGCCTACAACACATGGACCCAAATAAAAAATGTTCACAGCATCAAAACGCACGCGGAAATGATGAATTTTCTCATGGATAGATAAGCTATTGTTGCAACTACAACCTCCACACACTAGATGTCGCTTTGGTGTTTGTGTTCCATATTCTACCTTTAATTCTTCATGCCAGTAGTGTTGGAAACAATCTATACTGACATAATGTTGGTAGCATCTATGATGTGAATCTCCCGTTCCACCACAGCCCTAAGGGTCTGGACTGGTTCTAGATCTGGTGACTATGGAGGCCGTTGAATGGTGGCTGGCTGATTAACTCTTTGTTTTAGTGTGCAATTGCACATATTTAGCAATAGCCAGTTAGATGTGTTAAAAGGGCCAAGTAGCTCCAATAATGTTAGTAGAGAACAGGTTTGAGGTACTCTTCACATTTAAGGTACCACCCACTTCATTGCTTTCATTTCAGCTTCCTTGAACTGCATCCATCACATTTTGGCCTACTGCTTATTATCAAGATAACCTGGGCTCCATGAATTTGAACAGATTCAGCACTTTCCAAGACTTGATGGTTCCCTGCAGTTTCTGAAAGCTGCCTGCACAACACACGGTTATTTTGATGAGTGTGTACCTGTCTAGTTTTCAACAAAAACAAAGGGTAATGTAACTGGCATTTCTGCAGAGTGCAGGTGCTGCATTGCAAATGCACTGTATGACAAGGGGGGGATAAAAGTTACTTCATAAATCACCTCACGCACAAATTCTAGGTTACAGAGCGCAGAGATGACCATCTGTTTTTCATTAGAAAGTCTGAAACGTGTTTTAGTGGACAAAGGGAAGGTCTACAAGCTGTCAACTGAAAGAAGTCAATATAATTAGCTGTACTATTTCCAGCAACTCTGGTTTCTATGAAAAGTAGGTCACAGAAATGTCATGGAGGGACAGTTTGAAAGATGAGATGTATTATAAAATCCAAGCAGTTGTCAAGAGGAGCTGGCTTGTGGTATCTAATTGCACAACAGAGGCTAAACTTTACAGTAAACCCACAAGATTCCAATCTAAATTCTGCCAATTTTGATGAAATGTTAGTCATTATGGGAACAAAGCCGGATTAAACGTCACACAATGCAAAATGATTGGCCTTTGGTTGCTAATCTATTGTATCATCATGCTTTCACTAAGACTACCCTAACAAATCTTCCAGCTGACACACACAGGGGAAATTCCACCTGAGTAGAGCACTTCCAGCTTCACTCAGCACTCCACGGTACATTAAACAGCCGAGTCAGTGTCTTGTCAGGCCCACTCAGGAACTGAAAGGGGCAGACTCCAGGACAAGAATAAGTGGGCTCCAGGAGGAGGAAGACTCCTGACAGATTACATAACACTAGATGACCTAATGCAAGGACGCTGTTTGATGAGATGCACCCTCAACGGATATCCTCTCCTGCAGTTGAGAATTTCTTTTCCTTCTTAACTTAAAGCAGAACTCCTGCCAGTCCTTATCACGCCATTAGACAAATTAGAATTTTAGGGACGCCACAGACCAATTCTGCTCCCTTGAACGACAAAGGGATCGTGTCACAAATGCGACTTTGGAGTTATAGATTTTTGGGTCAATTTTCTGTGCAGTAAGAGACTCTGCTCTATTTTAACACTTCCTCGGAGAAGATTAAGATAAGCATCCTCATTCGTGTCCTAAATTCATTGAAGTGACAACCCCGACTGCGGCCCTGATTCTGATGGGAATGAGAAGCAGAAATGTGATATGTCTTGAGCGAGCGGCACTGAATTTAGATTAAAAAACGACCTGGGTTGGACTTACTAAACCTAATCTTAATCCATAGATTATAAAGAACAAAGAGGAGAACCTTGATGAGGAGCCTTGGGGAAAAAACTGGGGAAGATTTATTACCGGTTCATTTCAATTGAACTTCTCTCACGTTTCTAATAGACATTCACAAACAAAAGGTGAATAGAATCTGAGTTGGCTTTCAGCTTTAATGTCAGTCTGGTTCTAATTTAACAGAGATATCATTGTTTTTTCCAGTTCCAACTCAAAACCAAATTCAAATAAAGTCACTCGTATCTGAGGGTCACGCCTAAGTCAGGGCACAAGTCTTTGAAAGTCAAGTCCAAGTCAAGATTTAAAGATGTAAAGAACCAAATCTAAGTCAAGTCTCAGGTTGCAAAATGCATTTTCAATATTACATATACTGAAATAAAAGTTAACTTAGTTTCCTCCCTAAATATAAAGTGATTCACATCATCAAGGGGAAGATTGTTTATAGCTTTTTTAAAATGGCTGAAGTTAGTTTTTCTAAGGAGAAAGCAATAATACGAATGGCACCAGAAGAAGAGTTAGATTACAAAGAGGATCTACAGGAGATTCTTACTTTTCATGCACATGCCAAATTAGACTTATTTTTTTAAACATTGCTTCAATTTGTTAAAGGTCAACTTTACTCATTTATTCATGCAGTGGTCTTTAGTAGGAATGAATGTCTTGCAAGTCGTAATCTGGGGAGGAAAAAGCTCTGATGCACCTGTTTGAGGATGGAGAAGTCAGCTGGCAGAACACGACAGGATTTGGAGATTGTATTTCCTGATATTTAGACATCTCTCCTCTGATTGGCTAACAGTAACACGACTCTACCACTAAATCTGTTTACTCTGCAACATTTATGTTTTATCTCCACAAATAACACAAGCCTGAAGGCGTTCTGCCATATGGTGGAGTTGCTAATGCTAACGGTTAGCTTCTACTAGCTGAGACGTTCTCTGCTGTTTCCTGGACGCTAAACCAACAACAGCCTTCCCCGTCGTGAGCCAAGATGGGTGAATCCATGAATGTTCAGTGACAGTGTGACGTAGATCTGTCAGGATTTTCTAATCCTAGAGTTTCCCCGTCTATTTTCTATCCGAATCTAATGCAGGAGATAGGTGTATGAGACTATTTTCATGTTCAGCCTGCATGAAAAACTCAGAATCAGAAATAATAATTAAAACATTTTTTAGTGAAGTTGAACTTTAAATGGATTGTAGGCTTCCTATCATAATTAACTGGATTATGCAAAGACATTATAAACTAATGCATCTAGATTTAACCCCATTGCATTTATACAGGGCTACTACAATGTTTCAACCACACACAGCAGAGCAGCTATGTTCACATCCCTGTCTGTGGCTCATGTAGCTAATGTTTTATGTAAGACACAAGAAATAGCAGCAAATAGCAATAA
The DNA here is from genome assembly GCA_006937985.1 of Aphyosemion australe. Lineage (NCBI taxonomy): Eukaryota > Metazoa > Chordata > Actinopteri > Cyprinodontiformes > Nothobranchiidae > Aphyosemion > Aphyosemion australe. The sequence goes on from SSNS01000123.1 coordinate 993,238, forward strand.
AAGACGGAACTAAAGGCTCACAGAACGTAACGTTCAACTTGATAAATGGCTTGTCTGGAATCCCATAAAACTAACTGCAAAAATTCAAGCAAACAGAACCCAATTTGATCTAAATTATATTTATTACATCCTTTGACTGTAACGGCACATGGGTCAGCAGGTGGTAAACTCAGGTTAGAGCTCATCTGCCCATTTTGATGGTACAGCGAACAGTCTTAACCTCTCCACATCAAACCAATTTTATGGCAAGAATCAAGGAGCTCTCTGTGGCCAATTCAAACTCCCCTGCTTTCTATTGATCCATCACTGACATGGCTGTAATGCAGGGTGCTCCTGCTAATAGGGGGTGATAAACTGTAAACCTGCTGCATTTTGCCAGCGCATCACTGAAAAGACTGATAGCAGCAATCGAGAGCAGCAGAGGTAAGAAGGCAAAACGGGACTGCTACATTTTTACTCTTGCATCTTTATACACAAGCCGAACATTTTTGGATTCTGTGAGCTGGCGACTACAAGGAAGAAATCTCACCGCGGTGAGCTGCATACGTTAAGTGTGCTAACTGGGAGTTGTATGTCTATAATCTTCTGGATGAAGTGGTTACGTTCCACGTGAGCCTTAAATATGCATGGGCTGAGACTTGTTAGGGGAAAATAGTTGGCCTTTTTGTTTGTTTACAATTTCTCAAGGGAATGTTGTAAAATGGCTGAAAGGAACTAATTGCTTTTTTGTTACTCCTAACCTTTCACATTTGAATGCGTGTAACTTGCTGCAATTACAAAGTGCCACAGGATATATGATTTTCCCGATAGATTTCAGTAATGTGATCCCTGTGGAGTATTTGTGTGTGGTACCGACTCAGCAATGTGAAATTTCCGATTTAGCAAAACTGAAGCATAAGAATAGCAACTTGTAATACATTTCAAAACATCTGCCTTGGTTCTTGAGCGTTTTTTAAGGTTTCACGTTGTTCTCAGTAATCAGAAACGTAAACATTTCTTCGTCGATGATGGCGATCTATTCTGTGATGCTCAACTCGGTTGTAAAAAGATTTTGGGCTGATGTGATTCGTTTCTCTTCATGTCTTCAAAACATCAAAGAAGAGAAAATCTTCTAAGTGGTGCTTCTACACCTAACCAGGACACTTTAAATTGGTTTTACCTTTAAATTGTCACCTGTCGGGTGTTGCATGTCTTTTGTAATATTGCAGGGCTGACAAGAGACATGATAAAAAAAAGGTTAAATAAAATCCTGACATTTATACCTCTTGTGAGAATCAGGCCAATTTAAACCCATATCTAATATTTCCACTGACGCAATCTGACAGGCCTTTTCTGTTTGCGTTGAAGGAAAGTTCAGACTGTTTGAAGAAGGTTTCTCTGAAATGATTTATATTATTGGCAGAGGCCGCAGGGCATTGTGGGGGTGGGTTAGGGTTTGTTTTGTCCCATTTTAGTTGTGTTCTGCGGGGTTCTGTTGGGTTGGGTTATGTTAATGTTGTTTTACTTTTGTTTAGTGTTTATTATGTGTTGTTTTTAGTTGGTGTCGTTCCGCACCATGAGTTATGTTTGTATGTCGGGGAATGGGGAGGGGAGCCGCGTTCTGTGTTTGCTACTCTGTGACTCGTTCTTGCCGCTGCACAACACACCCGCTAGAGGGCGTCTGAAACCGCCTCATTATATTATTATTTATATTATTATTGTTCTTGCTCTTGGAATGACCTCCATTTGTGGAGCTGATTAGTTCTGATCAGATTGATGAGCTGACAGCAAGCCACAGCAGTGTTAAATAGATTACTATGACCTTCAAACATGCATAATAATAGTTCATGTAAAAATATTCTACGCCATTGCGCTTGTTTAAATTCACATTAAATGATTAATTAGAATTTCTATGTAGAAATCCTAATTCTGCAAATGTAGACAGAACCTGTCAAAGTAATCTCTAGTTAGCTACTGCTGGTAAAATGTGTTTAAATCAAATTATTGTGGCTGCTCTAGACTGTGCTTCCACAACACATAATATATCAGTTGTTTATAATCATTCTACAAAAAAATGCACTTCAAAATATCTGAACTTTTGCCTTTTTTAAATTCAAGTCTTGAATCAAAATGAAGTCTCTGGACACTTCCCAAAGACAAGTCGCACCAACACCTGCTGACACTGCAGTCAACATGTCAAGTTAAATCTACAATGGCAAAGCTGCAAAACAAGCTAGCTTTAAACATTTTTTATGCCTCTTAACAACATTTTAACTTAGAATAGCTATACATATATTGTGGAGATTAAAAAAAGAAAGAAAGAAGTGGTTCTCTCTCATTTTTTTAAAAACCTCCTCCAATGGCACGTTTCGGATCGAAAGCAGCCACTGGACCACCCAGTTGATGGTCTCGCTGAACCACCACACTTCCCTGGGTCATCCATTCATCACACACTCACGTATTTATCAACTGAACACCACTGGTGTGAGAGGTTCTCCGCTCAATAATATCAGAGAAGGAGAAACAGCCGGCTGCTACCACTTCAACTTTAGGACAAACTACCAGAGTCCCAAAAAGAAAAACACCATTTGAAGTCACAAACAACAAAAGACGTTTGGACCTAGAAAACAGTGACTGGTGTTTAGCGCTCTCTCGTTTCCTCTGGCAACACAAGTTCCGGTATCAGGCTGACGTGGTCTAGGGAGGCGATACCCGACGGGAGGATTGAGAGTTCCGTGACCGTGTTTCTGTTTAAAAGCTAGCGTGTTCTGCAGATTTACCAATCAATCAATCAATCAAGCCTTTATTTATATAGCGCCTTCCACACCCATTACAGGAGGCCAAGGAGCTGAGAACAACATAAAATCATGATAAAAAAATAGCTAATAGATTGTTTACGTTTTATATACGTGAACAAAAGAACCTGGCAAAAATTCATCAAAAAAAGAAAACATATTGAGCAGTTATTCAGAAGGCATTATGAGCTGTTTATGAGGCCATCACTCAAGAATAATTACTAAATGTTCATTATAGTGATTTTTTAAAAAAAAACTGATTTAAAAATGGTCAGCACATAGTATATCATTGAAGACAGAGAACATGAATCATCTAATTAGGATATGTAGAAAGAGATGACATCATTTCTTTAACGTTATGTAATAAAAAGGAAAGGGCATTCAGGCAAACAGAAAAACAAAAAAAATACATTTATTCTTTAACAAGCTTTCATTTGTATAAGTTTAGGCTCCAATTAGTAGAAGGTTACACCCATTCGGAGTGTATTTATGCAACATTACACACATCCTTGAAACATAGCTCTTAACAGTAAGGTTCATGTATATTAATACTCATAAGCCTTTCATCATGCCGAGTGGAAGCCAAGTCAGGATCAGTGCTGTCGTTGGCTGAATGGAGCCGATTCTACAGAGCTTTCCTACAACTCCCCACATCTGCATCCACTCTCAGAGCAGAAACAACATCTGATTGAAACATATGTTCGGTATGCTCAACACACATGTTATAAATAAAATACCCCATGGTTGTGTGCAATTAGTCTGTCAATGAAGCATTAGAGTGGGAAAGACAAATTCACTCTATTAATATATTTAAATCAGTGTATATGCAAAACATGCAGGAAGATCAAGCTGTTCAATTAATTTGACTTTTTTTTCTCCTTCAAACTGATTAGCCAGGTTTCTGCATTAACCGTAATTCTATTGTGCAGTCGGTTGGTTAAAATGTAATAATTTTGAGGCAGGCAGGTTTTTTGTTATTGTGATTTGAGCATTTCTTTAAGAATTATGCAGTTTTCTCATATTCAGCGTGCTTTTTCCATGCAGTTAGTATCTAACAAGTCGTTTAGAGCTCATTTGTTTTCTGTACTCAAGTTACAAGAAACAATTAATTTAGCTAATGACTTTCTCTCTTTTAGCTTAGTGCAGTGTAAAAGTATCCTCTGCCCCCTCCAAACTGCTCTGTCAAATCCTTACAGCGGGTTCCGTTCTGTCTGTTTTGGCTCCGTTTAACTTCCCAGATACTTAGGTTCAACATCCACATCTTGCTTCACGCTATCAACTTCTTGCAAAATAGCAGGTAGCTTCTCTCCATCCTTTTTAGCGCTTGTCCATCCCGCTCCCACTTCCTACTTGACACATTTTTGCTGAGCTGACAGCACTAGATCTATATTTGCCCTACCACTTCCTTTGACCTTCTTTATTCGCTTTCTTCCAGACTTCCCTGTCAGACCACTTGCTCCTTTCCTGCCTGAATCTGTGCAAATTGACTGAACACAAGTTCAGCTAGGTGTAAGGAAGTGGCTGAAATCTGGTTCATCTGATAAACTGTCTCGGTTTGCTTCTCTCTATCTTATCAACACTTCATTCACCTGCGACTTTAACTCTCTTTATCAAATTTAAATGCTGTACTTTAACCTGAGCAAATAATTCTCCATTTATGTCCCATCGCCCTCGTCTCCTCATGCCTCTCACCTGTCTAAGTGCTGATGGTTCTGTCATTTCCCCTCTCAAATGAATTTTCCGTGTTCCGTTTTCTTGCTAAACAACTGACCCCGTTTTCAATTTCCTCACCACTTCCTGTGCTGACTTTTCTGGCTTTCATTTAAATTATCTCGCTCCTTTCTCACAGATGAGGTCCGGAAACTGAACTACTGTCCTGCCAGTTTTTCTGATTGCCATCCTCAGCACCTTTCTGATGTTACACTGATTACAAATCCAGCTAGTAGGGAAAAAGCTCCACAGCAATGAAAAATCTCTGGCTTATTCCTTACCAGCGATGACATTTGGAGAACCAATAGTTAATATTAATAACAGTTTTAATGAATCAAAATCCAAGAAAACAACTATACATTTGGAATAATGCCATGGTTTACTAGCTTAGAATCTAGACCGTCATTTGCCAAAGCAAAATCATTTTGCTTTGCATGTCGGTCTAGCAACGCTCCATTGGAACCTCCACAGTCCCAGCCAGCATTGTCCATTTGACCAATCACAGTGCTCTATTAGTCAGGTGGGCGGGATGTTACTGCGACTGAAACTAAGATGGAGACGTCTTGTTTCAAACAGCTATGGAATCAAATTTGGACTTTTTAGTGGACTATTTGGACTATATTCATCTTCTTCCATGATGTAATGGTGGACTGTCCCATTGACTGACATTCATAGTATGTCATGTTGTTTGTTATCCGATATCATGCAGAAACCGTTTGAAAGACAACCGTAGATTCCGCCCCACGACTGAGAGCCGTCAATGGGATGGCTTGCCAGGCCGTTTTCTTGAGATGATTATAAATGTAAGATGTAAATTTTCATTTGGAACCACATTGATTTGGTGCGTTTAACACTTTTGCTTTAAAGTGGACCTAGAATTCAGTTAATCAACAATCTAAAACAGAGCTTTGAGCCTCTAAAAAGCAAAATAAATTGTCTTTTGGCTTTCATCTGTCCCAGGAGCCCTGATACAGGCCATTCTAAACCCACCTGTGAGGGACGAATCGGGGGGTCTGTGGCTTTACTACACTGGGATCCCATTTTAACCTTATCCGGTAAGCCTCCTTACACGGAGCCTTTTGTTTGGAAACAAACCAAAAGTGCTAAAATTTGCACAGGCTACGCCAAACCTGTCCTAGGAAACGCCGTCCTAGTGAAAACACGGGTCGGGAATCACCATTCCCAATACCGTTTGACCTCCCCAATTTCCGTCTTTCCGTTTCAACAAAATATCATAAAACAAATGAAAAATAATTGAAAAATATAGGCCTGGGGTAGGCAATCCTGTCCTCGAGTGCCACAATGTAGCATGTTTTAGTCGTTTCCCTGCTCCAACACACCTGATTTTAATCAGTAGGTGATTAAAAGGCTTCTGCAGAGCTTGAGGAGCTGCTGAACAGGTGATTCAACCATTGAACTAGGTGTGTTGGAGCAGGGAAACAACTAAAACATGCTCGAGGATTGCCTCTCTCTGATATAGACACTGCATCCCCATGCACTACCAATAAAAAAGATTTATTAAGAATCAAGAAGCAACACAAACATTTCTCTCTGGTATGCACCATAATGAAAACATATTAAATGATCAGACTGATTGATTTCAGTTGAGTCTTACTCAAAACTAATTTTTTTGGATTACACCATTTATTTTCTTTCATCTACATGTCGATATATAAACCAACAGACAAAGGAGATCGTTTTTTAGCAAATAAAATGTTTGGCATTTGGAACAAAATGTTGAGTCATCCTGCCCATGGGGGCTTATAGTGGATCTGTGAGAGATTAAACACTTATGTTTATGTTGGTCCCCTGTGACTAAATAAATAAATAAATAAATAAAAAAGTAGATGCAGAGTTGTGGATCAGGTTGCTGAGATCAACAAATCAAAACAACGAGGGCTTTTTGAGTTTTCTCTTGACTTCTTGTTTTTGCAAAAATAATAACGGTAGCCATTTAATAGGACTTTAAGGTGAAACTTTAAGGTCAGGGTCAAGAAGAGAATTTCATTCAGAAAAAGACAGATTTTAAATGCATTTTTGACCAGAAACAGGTCTGCTCCCTTTGGGTTGGGAGTGAGTCTTTGCCTCAAGTTCCTTAGTGTCTCATGAGGGTAGGATGGAGGATGAGATGGCCCAAAGTAGAGCAGTTTCATTCACAGTGTGAAGGTAATTACTGTGGTCTGCTGCAGTGGGTCAAAAGGTAAATCTCTTGACTTAATGGTACATCTACATTCTAACCCTCACCTATGCTGATGGAATTGGGCTCATGATCAAAAGAAGATCCTAGAAGAAAGAAATGGCCTTTTTCTGTGAGGTGCCTGGGCTCAGCCTTAGAGATAAGGTGAATAGCTCCATCATCTGGGAGAAAGCTCAGAGTAGAGCTGCTGCTCTTCCAAATCAAAGGAAGTCAGCTGAGGTGGTTTGAACCTCTGATTAAGACTCTTTCTGCTTAAATATTTTCCACGTACATCTCACTGGGAGGTGCAGACCAAAATTCAGGAGGTGGGGAGAAGGATATGTCTGCGTTTCTGTTATTTCTGCACCCAAACATTTGATGAGTGGTTGGAAATTGGATGAATGGACAGATTGGCAGACAGATGCATGGACGGATGGGTAGGAGGAAAAGAACCATCCCCGTTGTATTCTAAAGCAAAACTGTGCACTCCACACGAAACTGATTTAATTTTAGGCGCTAGCTTGAAAAACCCACACGGTACAAAGGTGAACTAAGGTAGACTTCTTCCATTTGGCCTCCTCAAACATAAACATCGGATCTGTGTAGTGAAATGCCTCAAAGAGAGCAAGAAATAAGCATTGCTTATGTAAGACGTGGTAAGCAAATCATACACCCACCCAAGCAGAAGTCTACCGGGAATGTCAGTAGCCTACAGTAACCGTGGATCAAACTCTAACCAACCAACGCTAACAGTCAACACCAGGAGCAACTGGTGCTGGCTTTTTTCCTTTCACTACATTCAGCTGAATGATGGAGGGGAAAATGATTAAGAACAACATAGCAATCTGACAATTACGGTTGTTGCCATTTATCATGAAACATACAAATTTACTCTTCACACACACGAGAGATTGTGTTTATTATCAAGCTCTGTAAGATTACAACATTAAAAGAGATGTTATATTTGTTAATTTGCCTCTCATCGACAGTAGCTGTGTCTCTGTATGTGTTCCCTGCACTGGTGTGACACTATCGGTAGATGAACCTAAACCCATGTGGCATGTCAGATAATACAGAGTGTTTGACAGGGTGGGAGTCAAGGTGGGATGAATAAATGATGTTTGGACTTAAATCCTGAGACAATGTTAGGATCCCTGAACACTGGTGGGAAGCTTGTTCACATAGAGGAGGTTTTCTGCAATCCAGCAAAGCCACAAGCAATTTGCACAGAGATAACCTAGAGAATTTTGATTAGTCTTGTTTTTTGTTTGTTCTTTGAAATTTAGTAAACAATCAAATGAAATATTTGGATTCTTTACAGCATAAACAGACTTTTTTGTGGGGATCATCTCTGAGATACTGTTTTATTTACTTATTATTTTTTAAATATCATCAGTCACTCTGCGTTTCCCATGCAGGCTAAATGTGGAAATAGTCTTCTACCCCTATTTCCTGCATTAGCCGCCAATTGAAAATAGACGTGGATACGCTCGGATTAGAAAAGCCAGTGACGACTGCACTTCACATTGAAAATTGGACTCACCCATCTTGGCTCGTGACGGGGAAGGCTGTTGTTGGTTTAGCGTCCAGGAAACAGCAGAGAACGTCTCGGCTAGTAGAAGCTAACCGTTAGCATTAGCAACTCCACCACACAGCAGAACTCCTCGAGGCTTGTGTTATTAGTGGAGATAAAACATCAACGTTGCAGAGCAAACAGAGTCAGTGGTAGAGTCACGTTGCTGTTAGCCAATCAGAGGTGAGGTGTCTGAATATCAGGAAATAAGACTCCAGATCCTGCCGTGTTCAGCTCAACTTTGATCTGGCTCAATTCTAGTTCCTGAAACAGGATTGCCAGAGCTTTTTTCCGGAGAGATTGACTCACAAGGCATTCATTTATAGTAGAGACCACTGCAAATGTGTTGAAGAAACGATTGAACTTGGTCTGTAAGTAAAGCTTGTGAAACAGCGCCTTGTAGGATAATAATTGGGGATGTTCAAAATAGAATTTTTTTATCGATGTACCAATATAGTGTAACTCTTAATTTGTGATACTGATATAAACCAATATGTGAGGTCCCACACATAAAAAAGGAAAAACAACATCACATATCTCCTATCATGCAAACTTCAATGTCTGTGCAAAATATGACAACTAATTCAATTTAAGTCAGACCAGTTACAACACGCCACATTCATACTCACGCTGTTGTCTGTTCAGTCCAGTCCAGCCAGTTCTTGACAGTATGTACAGGTTGTGTCATTAAAAGAGTAAAAACTAATGCAGATAATCAGATATTACATTTGAATGACAATGGTAAATGGTAAATGGCCTGAATTTGTATAGCGCCTTCTTAGGGTTCTACAACCCCCCAAGGCGCTTCACAACACAATCAGTCATCCACCCATTCACAC
>SSNS01000123.1:1002439-1129355 GCA_006937985.1 Aphyosemion australe
TATATATATATATAGATATATATATATACATATGTATATATACATATATGTGTATATTTGTGAAAGTGCACTGCTGTATGCACTGCATACAAGACTTAAAGGTTGAAAATGAAACAATTTCATAAAAAGCTATATTTAAAATAAATATATACCTCCAGGGGGTGTTTAGAGGTGTGCAGAATGAATGTACAGTTTTTCCTTTAAAAGCTATATTTAAAAAAAATAATAACAATAATCAAAAATGGATTTTGACGGGCACGACACTGGGTTTGTGTTTACATCTACCAGCCAATAGAGGGCACCATTGCGGTAAAATGTCCGCTCTGTCTAACGGTAAAAACTGTTGTAAAATAAATGTATTAGTAGAAATGAGTCCTTACCCTGTACGATTTATCACTGGACATGGTGCTGGCTGGTCACTTCACGTATCAGCAGTGAACCAACTGGATGGCTGGAAAATGTGTTCTGTTGTTGCAATACCACCTATAAACACTTGATGTCGCTATAGTGTCTTTGTTCCATATTCAACCCTTAGGTAAGATACAACTGGAAAAACTCACCCCCAGAATGTCTTTTTTTGGCTCACGAATCAAGTGGCATGTGTCCTTTGCATCATTATTAAAAAGATCATCACACAGTCATCAGAGTGAATGACAATCACAAGATGACGCTTTGTCTTTACAACCCTTAAACAAACATTATGTTTAATGCGCCATGAAGCCACAACGCACACTTCAGCACCCAATCAGTCATAAACATTAATTGCAGCATCTTTTGTTTGACATGAACTGTAATTGAGCATACAGATGAGTTTTTGCAAAGAAACTAAGAGACAAGGTTATTAATCTTCTGCCTTCTGATCAGTTGGTGCTCTCACAACCATGAAGACATAAGAACTGCGGGAAAACTTGAAGTTCCTGCTGGTTTCAGATCGGTGTCGCGTTTTTTATCTCTATCTTTTGGATTCACTGGGTGACAGAATCATCAGAGGCAGCTCGTCACATCAGCCAAGACTGTTGCCCTGGATGCAAGCTGCTGTCTTTGCCCTTTCAGATCTCAAAGCATCACTCCCCAGTGCTCCCCCAACAAGTGAGATTTCTCCTCACAGGGTGGCTGAATGAGACATGATCTCACACTCTAGCGGGTGATGACTTTGACAGCAGCAGCCAGTCACTGCGATTCCTTTAAAACCGAGTTGAAATGCGGGTTATCGGTAGCTGGAGGTAGGNCTGGAAATGGGGCTTTCATTTTTCAAACTTTAGTGCTGCTGATGAGCTTCTTTACTGGTGGCCTGAAAACAAATACTTTGTCAAATAAATAACACTCTATAAAAATAGTAGACATATCTGTGGCATTAATTAGGAGGTTTTTGTTGAATAAGGAGAATTGTTTCCTTTTGGCGTCTGGAACGAGCTGTGAGCTTTACGAACCAAGCTTCCTGAAATAAAACTACTGTTATTTTTAAAGGTGTGCGTTGCCGTGGGTTTTCATCTGTTCATTTTGTGGTTTCCCACTTTGGTGATTGCTCATCTAGATGGTTTCCCTTGTTTCTATTTTTTTGGTCATTTTTCAGAGTTCTCCCACATCTTTTGTCAGATGGTTTATAATTCTGCCTCTGACCTTTCTTTTATGGTCCCGGCCATCTCTGATTTAACTTTTGTGCCTTATGTATTAATTATAAGGCTGCTTTCTTGCTGTTCAACCCAGGACTTTGTATCCAACTCTAAATGTTCAGTCTTTTCACCCACAAAAACAAGAATTTATATCAAAAAATTACAGTAAAAACATTTTTATTTTTAGAATTACTATTATTCTACCTTCTTACATTTTTCTTGTACAAGATGATGAACATGAGCATCGTTCCCTCTTTGTCTTTGTTTCATCATTTTTTCCCAAAAATGTAAACACTAAATTTTTAATGAAAATTTGTATTTTTCCTTTTCCTTTTGAAATCTGAGTGTTTTCAGCTCTGGCTTAACCGCAGTCCCCTTCAGTGAGGTCGGGTAAAGGTTGGATCTGTGATTTATGTCAATAGCTGTCCAACTTTAGTTTGAGAAAGATTGATGAAGAGAAGCTTTATGACACTCAGAGGCATGATCAAGACAGTTTTCTCTACTTTGAGTTCTCTTTTCTATAGATTTACTCTAACAAACATAGAGTTCAGTTTTAATCAGCAAATGTCAAAATAAAGCTGATAATTGTGTGGTTTACTGTGGGCAGCCAATTAATCCTTTAGTCAAGCTATTTTAGTTTAACTTAAATTAACTGCAGAGTATGTTATCTACATGTCAATCCCTATTATATCTAAAATGCTAACTTTGGTTATTAAGGTTATTAAGGTAAGCACTCACCATAACATCACATGCAGTGCACCCAGTAGCACAGGCTTAAGATCACTAAAATTAGAGCCTCAGGAAAATAGATCTTGTGCAAAAACTACAAATCGTACCTAAAAAGTATTTTAGCTGTGAGCATCTGAAGGAGCTAGTGGTAGAATATTTACGTTATTGTGTTTCTGCTGTCTTGGATGTATATGTGGTGAGTTGAAAAGAGAATTCAGTTTAGTTTATGAGACATTAGTGAGCTTTGATATAAATGAACTCTGTGTGAACTTAAGCAAGTATGCTCAACGCTCCAGAGGAATCTGAGAGAAAACTGTAAGCTGCCTAGCAGTGAGAGAGACTCTGGGTAAAAGAAGAGAAAACTTCCATGTTTTCAGGTATAATCATAGTAAATATGTTATGGGTGCAGGAAACGTTTGTTTGGAAAGGGTTAGGAAAGTTAAGAAAGTTCTAAAGGTAGAAATGTTATTTTTGTAAAATCTCAAAAGAAAAGTACATTAAAAATATTAAAATGTGAGTTTCCATGATCTGCTAAAAGTTTAAAGATGTTTGTTAATTACAGGATTTCTTAGCCACAGAGGTTCAAAGATGGCTCTTCTTTAGATTGTTTTGCACACACACACACACACACACACACACACACACACACACACACACACACACAAAATTAACATTGTTACATAGGTTTAAATAAATTATATATCATACATGGAACGCCACAACCAAGTGGCTGGCATAGTGTACAGGAACATCTGTGCAGAGTATGGACTGGAAGCCCCAAGGTCAAAGTGGGAAACACCCCCTAAGGTGGTGGAGAACGAGCGAGCCAAGATCCTGTGGGACTTTCAGATCCAGATCAACAAAATGGTGATGGTGAACCAACCGGACATTGTGGTGGTGGACAAACAACAGAGGATGTTGTGGTTGACGTGGCAACACCAAGTGATGCAACATCAGGAAAAAGGAAGAGGAGAAACTAGAGAAGTACCAGGGCCTCCAAGAAGAACTTGAGAAAGCCTGGAGGGTAAAGACATCGGTGGTGCCCATGGTTATCGGGGCAGTCGGGACAGTGACCCCCAAACTGGAGGAGTGGCTAAAGCAGATCCCAGGAAAAACATCAGACATCTCAGTCCAGAAAAGTGCAGTTCTAGGAACAGCTAAGATACTGCACAGAACCGGGCTTGGAAGGATGAGACCACCCACGGAGGGTGAGATGGGAATTTACATATATATATATATATATATATATATATATATAGTTTTTCTATAGTTTTACGAGTTTTCCAATGATGCTGAAGGATGAAATCCTCAAAAGTTGGGAAATACATTTTCAGGGAATGCAACACAGCTCAAAGATATAATCTGTTTGTTTGTGCTCTCCTTGTTTTATGTTTTCATCTCAAATGTTGCAGAATACAAACATTGTTGTTAAGCTGGATAATCTCCCACAAATACCTCAGTGAGAACCATGCTGGTGGTTGACTGTGCTGGTAGGGTTCATTAAATCTGCAGAGCAAATCATAAAAAAACAACCAAATGTAATACTGGACTGAGTTAATATAAACAGCAATGTTTTCTTTAGAGGATCAGCGGTTTTACCAGTATGCATTGCATAACTGTTGAAGTGAAAAAATGCAGTTCACAATCGATTTCATAGAGAGAGAGAAGGAGAGAGAAAGCAGCCAGCTGAGCTCCAGGGCAGCAGACTGTTCTCATAACCAGGCAAAGAGCTCCTCCTCCTCCTCCTTCCTTCTGCCGACTCACACTCCACACAGCAAAGACTGCTTTTGTCTGCCCACTCCTAAGATGACATTTAAGCCATAGAAATGTTGTTACACTGACATTTAATTGCTAAATACTGCCGGGCGCTAACTGTAGCCTCTTTGTGCCAACTTCTATCAGATTCATTCATCCTAACAATCGGATGTAAATTCCCCATCAGAGGTTTAGTTGCCAGTTAGGACAGATTATCTGGTAGAACGAAAAGGATTACAAATTCACCCGTCCATTATAATCAATCTAATTGACCTTCTGACTGATCCTGACCATTTGAGAAATGTGTCAGGGTTCTTTAAAGAGGATCATCGTCTCTCACCTGCCACTGTAAATGCTGTTTTCTCATCTTTTCTCCAATTATTGCTGCATATTAATTCGTCACATATTATGGAAGGTGTGAGATTAGAGGGCTTGACGTCAGCATGTCTGTGAAAGATCAGCACTCAGAAGGATCATCTCCTGTTCCTACAGTAACACTTTTCTCACCCGTATCCAGCGAGGAAAAACTCTGACTTGACTCGGTTTGAAGAGTTGAACTTGTGCGTCTCCTGCAGGTTAAACTTCCATCAGCGATCTGTGAACACGCCCCTGTCCATCTTCCCATGTGGGGCCCAGTTATTAATCTTATCACTTATTTTTGCCACACAGCTGTTAATTGTTTCGTTTTACAAGCAAAGTTTTATTAAAGCCGTTAACCGCCTGCAAAATTGATTAGTTTGCCATCTTTCTCCACACTGTGTATGGATTTACATGTCAGCAAAGGTAATGGGATCATTGATCTGTTCATCCATCCCTTTATTTGCCTTTCACCGTGCGGTAAAACTGATTGCTCTGGAGTTTTGCTGCATCATACAGTCTGTGTTTGGTCCAATTAAGCTGAGCCATATTGAGTTGACGCTGAAATCGTCCCTGTCACATAGCTTATCAGCTAACTCTTTATATTTCACGTATCAGTTTGACTCACCAGATCTAAACATTTTCTCATGAAGGCACATTGATTTTATAAAGACTTTACCTTTGGGATAAAGATCTAGTCAGTGAGACCTATTTGCTGGCAAACATTTTTAGTATGATCCCACACAGTCTTGGGTTTTCTATTGACTTGGACTTCATGGTTGTTAACACCCAAACTTAGCTTAAACTCCAACTATTTATAGACAAACACCAGCCCAGAATTTCACCAGGCTTTAAGTATTCAGTAAGAGTTTTAGGGGGTGGATGCACACTCATTTGCACACATTTGCATGTCATTAGCACTTCAAACCTACAAACTTGAAAGGCTTTCCTTGTGAAGGCACTCATCATCTTCTCTCTCTCTTTCCTAGTCTCCTCTTTCTCTGTGCAGTGCCGTCTCCCAGGTCTCGACTCTCTCGCACAAGGAGTGATTAAAAAGCTCAGGACATCAATTAGAAAGTTTAACCCTTCTGCTCAGACCCGGAAGTTTCTGGGATTTTTTTTCTCTCTCATTTTTTCTCATCTGTGGTGTTCTTGTCCATCTTGAGCTTATATCATGTACAACACTCAACTACATCTGATGCAACCAGCAACTTGTCACAAGCAGCATGACTGCACGATGTTGTTTATTAAATTATTGCTAAAGCATTGAACTCTCTTTATTACTATTCACCTGCTGCTGTTTCCACATACACAACAGTAGCTACGTTTACATGCGCCAAATTTCCCCAATCCAATTCAAATCTTGGTTGATCGGAAATCCCAAACCTCTGTTTACATGGACACTAACTGGAATGATCCGATCACGCCGTGATGCACGCACCATAGCTTGCGCAAGCGCAGACTTGTCTTTCCCGAAAGAGAAATGGTAAACAAACCATCTTGTCTGCACGTCTTTTCCCTTGCATTTTATTTGCTTATTCTCTAGCTTCAGTGAATTCCCACTTCCTGCATCTTTACATGCACTTGAGTCTATAACTCGGCATTTTTAACCGTTCGGCCATCGAGACGTTCAGTAATATTGAGCTCCCGTAGTACTTCCAGTAAAAAATAGCGTCGGCAACAGATCACTTTTGTTCACCACCCGCCATGTTTTCGATCTGTCCTGAGCATGCGCAGAGGCGAAAAGAGGCCACGCTGCAGTTGCACACATGCGCAGTGGGCATTATTTTACCCCAACAATCCGAATGGCTGTGTACATGGACGCCAATCGGATTGACGATCGGACAAAACCACCTCTCTCAATCGGAATCAAATTTCATTCGGATCAGGCCGAATTGGATCAGAATGTTCCGACTGACATGTTTACATGATGAATTTTTGATCCGATAGGGCGTTCAATCCGATTACTTGTGCCCATGTAAACGTAGCTAATGAGATTTGGGCACAAGTGGAAAAGCTCAGCCCTCATTGTTCCTTTAGCTTAGGCATGTAAGAAAATATCAATACACTGAAATATCACGATATTTCATGTTATAATAATGAATCCTTATTTAATAACAGTGTATCAATTTTTTACTGATAATTTACATGCAAACATTTACTGTATTTATTTTGTGTGATGCAATTCAAACTCCGACTGCTAGGTGGCAGCAGTTTTTACCACCTTTATTCTGACAGAACGAGATCTCACGATAACACTGGATGTGTTTTGGAAGCGTCTGGCTTGGTCTTCCAATAGGAGGATCTTTGTTGACATTTTTTTCATCGTTGTGCTCATGTGCGAGTGGCTGTGTGGCAGAAAGACATACAGTATGGCCTGCTATCAATACGCGACGTACACTTTTATGCAAATTTGTGGGCGAAATCCCCAAAATATAAACACTTTAACATCTAAAGACCGGACGAGGGTTAGAGAGAAACTTAAAATCTGTAATGAAGACAAAAATAAAGTTATTTAAAGCTTGTTTGAGCTCTGGGATGACAGAAAACGTTGGTCCGATTCACCGGTGTTTTCTCCACAATTCTGCTGGGGAGACGTTTATTCCTATTCGATAGAAAGCCCTGGACCCTTCACTCATGAAGAATTAATGGCTTTCAAACGTCTGGAGACCTATGATTATTTTGTTTCAAGGAAAGTTTGGCCAATCTCTTCGGCAGAACAGGAAGCCGTGGTAGTGCTGAAAGCAGGAATCAGCCCCGACGAGCAGAGTTAGAGTATAATTCACATCACCTCTGGGTGATTGTCAAAGAAAATGGATAAATCCTCACTGCGACTGCAAAGCTGGGTAAGTCTTCATTAATCAGTATCCTTATTTATTTATTTATTTATTTATTATTATAGTGATTACATACTGAGGCAACTGAATCAGAACGCTGAAACAATATGACTCTGTGGATTTAAAACTACACGAAGATGAATATTTTTTAAAACACCTTCTCTTATTAACGAAGACTGTCACAAGCACTTACCATGAACAAATGAGCCTCACAAACTGTCCGTTGCTGCAGGGATCCAGGCTTTCTTCGGACAGTCGGGTCACCCGCAATCATCGCTTTCATATTTCGTGCTCCTTTACGGAGGAAACTCCAATAAAACTTTTTATCAAGCCTCAAAACAATCAACCACACAGCAAGAATGATCCACCTCCTCCAAACGTGCAAAACAATCAAATTATATGCAGTATACGCTGTTTCTTGCCACACAATCCTGTGATGCAATGCGAAAATCATAAACATTGACACCACAAAAGATCCTCCTTTTCAATTCAGTCTAAATATAGCAAGTATCGTCTTGCTTTAAGTATTGCAAAATAACGCCTCCCCTGTATTGTGATATATGCCCCATTGCTAGATTCTTGCTAAAACACACCTTTATACGTCACAATAGAAACACTATTCAAGGTTAAAATTTGTACTCAGTTTTGAAATGAGCAAAACAACATTTTGATATATTTTATGATTTTAACACAATCACAGTTCAAGTTTTTTTTTCAAAGAATTTACCATCAAACTTTAAAGGAGTGATGTGAACTCTATATTTCCAACACATTTTCCAAACAAACTCCAAAACGTTTCCTCTTTTTAAACAGTTTCTATGTCAAAATGTGAGCATTTTTCCTCTTCTCAGTTCTTTTTGGACTTCTGCTTTTCTCTCAAATCCTCTCATTACATTGTAATTCGGATAACTTGGAAGCTAATAGTGAAATCCCTCAATCTCTAGCAGCTAAACGAATGCTTCACACACAGAAGTTTAAAGATCTGCATGTTAATTTTTCATAATTTTCCCAACGATCTGCAAGAGCAGCAACAAGACATGAGCTCCATATATGGCAAACGGTTATGTCATGTAATGCTCACTTTGAAATGTCTGATGGATACTCAAAAAAAATGAAGTGAAGAAGCAGTTCTGTAATATACGGCCCCACTTCTAAAAAATGCACTGTGCTGCATTGTTGTGTATCATGCTTTTGTCAACACAAGCATCCTAAGTGAATCTAATTTTATTTCAGACCTGCCTTTTCTCTTCCTAAAACAATTTAGACTCATAATAGCTGACACGTGTGGTGACCAGGGGCTTTTGACAATCACAGTTCAGGAGCTTTTTCAACACAATTGATTTCTAACCTGCATTTGAGAGCTGTTAGGTAAAAAGTGGGAAACGTGTATGGTTACCATGGTGACCCAAATGAGCTACAGGCAGCAGCCTCAACATTTCCTTTGATCTTGGTTCTAGTTACACCTTTTATACAGTTCATACATGAAAACATATGCATTTGTCATATCTTAGATTATTACAGAAGTAAGTCCCAGATTGGGTCTCAGAGAAATTAGAATTCATGGCTGCAAAGCCACCTCGCAAGTGTTCCTTCAGAATGTTTCTACTTTTCATGGTACTGAATTTTAAAAAAGTTACATAACCGGATCTTGTAATGAAAAGCCCCCACATCCGTGCCACGCACGTCTTACAGCAGCAACACTTGCTCGTTTGATTTTGTGTCAGTCTTTCCCATAAAATTTACTTTTCCATTAATGAATGTTCAGGATCTATGACGCAAATTAGCTCAAAAGATCAGGTTATTGAATTATTCTGCTATTACGGAAGCCAAATGATCTCCCTAGTATAGTGTTTGTGTGCCGAGGGAGGGAGGGAGGGAAGGGAAGACGGAGCGGAGGCAACATTGTGGTACCACTTCACACAATCAGGCATTCAAGGTGGCTTAATTAGAAATAATTTCTTGGAATCGGCTGACACATTCAGCCTTGATTAACTCCTTTAGCAGTGTTAAGGTAATACTAATTTAATGAAGCCAAGGTGGGACAGAGACAACAAAAGATGGAGGGAAAAGTTGTGCAGTACAAAAAACGACACCTGCTAAATCCCCCAGCTAATTAGATTAATTGGAAACACATTAGTGACATAATAATACATCTGATTCTCGCTGAGGCTGTCTGAAGTAGAATAGGAATGGGTTTGTGTAGGACTGCATGGGCAACTTTTAAAACTAGATGTTGAGCTAACTGACAGTTAACAAGGCCCTCTGCTGGACTAGTGTCAGTTTAAACTCTAAGATTGACTGAAAGAACAAATGTTACACAAAATAAATGCACAGGTATGACATTTTCTTTGCTTGAGCACATTTAGGATTGACTGAATTAATTTCACTATGAATCAAAAGCTGGAATTGTTTTCCACATGGTATCAGTCATGCAGAAAGATCCATGCAGGTTTTGGAGAGACGTGCACACATATAAGGGGAACACTAGAAAGCTATTGACTTGTCTAACTGCTGATATCAGCAAAAACAAGTCCAATCAATACAAACCATATTGTGCACGACAACATGGCTTCACTCATAAACTTCCTGCAGTCCGGAGAGGTCTGGGTCTGTCACACACTAAAAGCATTTAGCACACTGAGAGGAAAACAACACAACAGGAAGAAGGGCCTCTGTCAGAAATACAGCTCAGTTTTCAGTTACAGGCAGGGGGGGGGGGGGGGGGGGGGGGGGGGGGGGGGGGGGGGGGGGGCTACCGTTTACCCAGGGCCCACTGCAGGGAGGGGCCCTGAGACAGCCTTGAAAAAAAATGTTTTATTGTGGGTTTTTTTTCCCCACGATTAACTTAATGTCTTAATAAACGTCCCTTTACCTGGATAAAAATAATAACTGAATTGTCTCTGAGGCATCTATCACCCCTTAAAAATGTGCAAAGTGGTTTAGTCCACACCTGCGGCCAGGGGCTGCGCCCCGCATCTACAGCTATTGATATCGCTGACAGTAGAGCTGGAGGCAGGAGAAAGTCATGTCTTTCCCCAAGAAAGGGAAACCTGGCTTCCAGAAAAGAAAAGAAAAGAAATGAAGGAGAAAAAGTTAATTGAACAGAAGCAAGTATGGGATTTTCAAGAAGAGAGGTGAGCAGCAGCACGAACCCAGTTTGAGCTGACATTAGCTCTCAGACTGAAAGTTGCATTCATGTTAAGTGTTCAGTATTTAACGCCTTTAGTTTCACCATCAAGATCAGTTATAAATTCATTAGTATTATTAGAATTATTACCGCGGCCGCCGCCAATAACTCCGCGGACCTCGCAGTAAAAACAAGTTCTCTCTGTGTGGATATTTCAGCTCCTTCCCACTCATGGATCAGGACAAACTTGGTATCGATGGATTCCTGGTAATCTCAGGAATGTGAAGCTGCCAGTGTCATCATGCTATACGAAAACCTGAATGCACCAGAGCTCATAAACTGCCTTGTTAATCCCAGATTATCTACTTTAACTCTATAAGGTAAAGTTGCCCACAGTGGAGGTAACTGACTTTAGGCCATAAATGATGACCCATAATGAAAGCTGGAAAAAGGCATAGTCTAATTATTACATGAGTTCTTGTTGCAAGGTATGGAGATCCAAAAGTGACACAATTCAATAAATAACTAAAGCATTAATTAATTTTATAAACGTATAATTAAATATTTTAAAAATGTAATTACATGAAACATAAAAATATTTAATTCATTAAAATTAATTTATAGATATTTTATCATTTATCTCATTTCATGGTTTGTTCATCATGATTTTGTTTTATCTGTCAACCTTGCCCATCAAAATCAGTGAGCAAGGCTCAGGTTGATAATGAACATGGCAGCTTATATGTTAGAGGGTTTTTATTGACCTGGTCAGAGAGATTTTAAGCCTAACAAGTAAAACAGTTGCTGACTCAGAATCAGTGGAAAAACAGTGCAAGAGGAATTTCAGGAAGAATTTCCTCCCTGATAGAGAGACTGACTACAGAATACCTGTAGAAGTACTCCTGCATGTGCTTGGTCAATTTAACCTTTCACTATTGCAACAATATATATCAGTATTAGCAAAGCTTAACATCATGAATCACATGGCCCTTTAGATGCAGCAGCAGTAGCAGCAGCAGCAGGGCCCTCATTCTCTCCAGATAGAACTGAGATTTCACTTTATTATGCTGGCATTTGTATTTGCTCAATATAGAGGTTAAACTAAGATCGTGTTTATTAACTTGTCTTACAGCATTACAAAAAATTTGCACGAGAGATATTAAACAAGTGAGCATGGGGGCCCACCTAGATGGCTTGTACCTAGGGCCCAGAATTTGGTGCTACGCCCCTGGTTACAGGATATTTGATTTGCATTTTTAAAAGGCTGTAAAATTAGAGGAACATAGAAAAATGTAATTAGAGTAATAAAACAGAAGACAAACACTCATTAGTAAAACGGCATCATTACAAAAACAACTAAGAAATTGTAGTTTTGGTATTATCGTCCACATTAGAGTTTAAAGAGCAAGTAACCCCTAAAAAACACTTTACTTTGCTGATAAACTGTATAATTGATTGTCTGATAGTGCTGTAGACACGTGCAGTCATTATTTTGGCATTTTATTGCATCTTATTTAAAATATAAATATTCAGCCTAAAACAATCAGCGTAGCGCCCTCTTCAGGTTAAAACTATGCACTATATTGAATTTGAATCAGCCATGGTGTTGGCTTAAGCCGCTTACACATCTGGGCCAGTACCGTCGGGGATCGAATGCATCAGTTCGGGCTATTACGGGCGTTTTTTGTTCATATGTGTAAGTCGGACTTCACACGGACTTTTCAGGAATGCGGAAATCCCCAAGAACGTGGGCGGCGCAAAAGATGCGTGGAAAAGTCCGTAGTGTCCTCCTTAACAAGATAAACAAAGGCGGGCGTGAGCTGTGTTGCTTTTGGAGACTCTGGACCACATTATTTTATTAATTTTGCTCCCTGTTCTCTCTCACCTGTGCCTGTCCTCATAACGCTACACACACACACACACACACACTGCTCTCCTCCTCTGCTCTCTTTTCCGACTGTCTGCTGCAGTGCAGAGTGGGAGACAGGAGCTTCATGCTTGATGCTGACTAGACGGTAACCAGAATGAAAATGAATCACGCATGCGGGAAGCCCATGCAGGCTGATCCTACTCGCCAATCGGAGGCGGTAGTTGTGAATTTCAGCCGGCCTATCAGTCCATAGTGTCACCTCGGTCCCAGCCGGGCCTCCGAGGGAAGAAAAAAAGAGTCACCTCAGAACAGAAAACGCACATATGACCCAGCTGTCAAACCAAATTCCGGTCCCGGACCGGTCCATACTGACCCAGATGTGTAAGCGTCATGAGAGGTACCCAGTGAGCAGCCCAGTCTCGGCCACATCTCCAGCTGATAAGAAATTATCCAACAAGAGCCTCTAGCCTCTTTGAAAACCTTCCTCCTCCCTTTCTTCTGGTGAACAAGGTGGACATGGAATCCTAAAATGTGTTGCTGTTTGATCCCACCAGTGGAGCTGGTGGAGGTTGCTAGGAAAAGGGCCATTTGAGCCTCTCTGCTGGGGCTGCTACCATGATCCAGACCCGGATAAGTGGACGGAAACTAACAAATGGAAAGACTGAAGAGAAGCTCCTAATAAAATTATGGTTCTTTGGTTTCCTGTCCAGATGAAATTCCAGTATGAATGGTAGGTGATCTAAAGGTTATTTTATTGGATTTCCACCAAGCTGTTGCATTTGTAAATGAAGGAGAATCTTTTCATATGGAAGGAGAAATTTTGATATGGATAACTAATGCTGTTGCTTTGATCTATCACCTATTTTACCATTTCCAATGAAGATCTGAAGCTGCACAGTGGTGAACATACCCTTGAGCAATTTTTGTTTTCAGATACATTACTATTATAAATTCTAAAATGAGTATGGTATCTGAGAGTGCTTGTAGCAAAGCCTGACATAAACCGTAAAAACAATTATGACATGTTTGCAATGTGTAAAAGCACTTCTGATCTGCAGTGCCTGTAGTTTTTAATATATTATGCAAGATTTGGTTGAAGTTATAATAGACAGCATTGATTCAGAGATGGTAGGGCACTTTTATAAACTGAGTAATACTGCATTAAGTGTAAAAAGTAGTGACAAGCTGCAGAAAGGCACACATACAAAAATACCAAAGCATCAACTCATTCAGCAGCCAAAACATGCAATCACTGTCATTTTATTTTCTCCTGCAAAATGCTCCCATCCACTGGACTGTGAGAACGATGCACACTTTGTAAATTTTGCATTTACATTTCTTGTCACAAGTTTGGGCAGCTTCTTCAACTGAAGATATGTTGGCATGGATGAGAAAAGTCTGTGTGTTGTTTATTCTTTTTAATTGCAAACATGGCTTGCTTTCAGTAAACACGGCACATTTTGACATTTTCTTGAGTTTCCATTAAACTGCAATTATTTTTTTTCATTTGATTAGCTTATTGAAATAACTACAACCGTGTTATTTATACACCAGATCATATCTTAATGCTTAAAACTGAACATACATATATATATATATATATATATATATATATATATATATATATATATATATATATATATATATATGTATAATCACAAGTTACTTCATCAGGTCACACAACAAAAAAATACACAAATAAATAATTAGCCAATCACAAGGCAGCATACCTACACGTGCATTTAAACATCTAGACGTGGTGAAGACGACTTGGTCAGGGTCAAATTGAGCATCAGAATGAAGTAGGGTGATTTAGTTGACTTTGTATGTGATACTGTTGTTGGAGTCACTTAGGCTGGTCTGAGTGTTTCAGAAACTGCCGATCTGCTGGGATTTTCACAACCATCTCCAGGGTTTACAGAGTATGGTCAAGTTGTGTGAAGGAAATTGCCTTGTTATTGTTAGGAGAATTGAAAGACTTGTTTTAGTTGAAAGAAAGGAAACACTAGCTCTAATAACCACTACTTACAACCATGGTCTGCAGAATAGCACCTCTGGACCACAACAGCTGGCTCCAGATGGACTCCAGCAGCAAAAGACCACATCAGGTGTCCCTTCTGTCAGCTAAGAATGCAAACTGAGGCTAAAATTCACACAGGATCACCAGAACTGTGACACAAACAATTAATGAAGTTCTGACAGAAACAAATAGGTCCAACTTACCCAGGCAAGCCATCCTATATACACCTGTATAGTCTGGCCACGACCCATTGACAGAGCTCAGTTGTGGGGTGGAATTTAAGGTTGTCTTTCAAATTGTCTCCACATGCTATTGGACAGCGCTAGGACCAATCAAAGCAACGAACAGTGTGACATATTCATCGCAACGGAAATCAGTCAATGGTGCAGTCCACCATACACCATAGAAGAAGAAGAAGAAGAAGAAGAAGAAGAAGAAGAAGAAGAAGAAGAAGAAGAAGCATCCTTTTTCTAAATAAAAGTCTTAAAGCTGCAATGGCTAATTTAGAAAAATTGTATGCCTCTTAACAATGTTCTAACATAGTATAGCTGTAAATAAATTGTGGAGATTAAAAAATAAAAAAATAAATAAATACATAAAGTGGTTCTCTCGCATTAGTCTAAAAACACGGCTTGATCCGAAACCTTCCATTGGTTCATCTGGTTGTGTGTCTCATCTAACTGCTGCACTTCTGCACTTCCCTGGTTCCTCCACTCATTACACACTCACATATTTACTCTCACTGAATAACATCAGAGAAGAAGAAACAGCCGGCTGCTACCACTTCAACTTTAGGACAAACTACCAGAGTCCCAAAAAGAAAAACACCATTTCAAGTCACGGACAACAAAAGGCATTTGGACCTAGAAAATGGTGACTGGTGTTTAGTGCTCCCTCGTTTCCTCTGGTAATGCTGGTTTCTAGTTCCGGCGGACGCGGCCCAGGAATTATTCCCTAACAGAAGGGGTGTGGGTTCCATGACCGTGTTTGCGTTTCAAAGCTAGCTTGTTCTGAAAATTTGCTATTGCAGGTTTAAAAGGTTGAATATGGAACACGAACACCAAAGCAACCTCTAGTGTGTGGAGGTTGTAGTTGCAACAATAGAACAAGGTTTCCAGCCGTCAGGATGCCAGGTTCACTGCCGATACATGAAGTGAGCAGCCAGCACCACGTCCAGTGACGACCTAAACTCACTCTGGTTTTAGATCTTTTATGGTCGCTCCTCTTCTGAGAAGGATAACGACATCTTCTGGGCTCAGGAGCAGCTGCTTGACTTACCGACTGTTTACCATATTTGGAAACCAGCAACGGTGCCCTCTATTGGCTGGTAGATGTAAACATAAAGCCAGTGTCTTGCCCGTCAATATAAATATTTGATTATTTTTTAATTCAAACATAGCTTTTAAAGGAAATAGTGTACCTTCATTCTGCACACCTCTAAACGCCCCGTGGAGGTATTATTTTTTTTTAAATATAGACTTTTTATTAAATTGTTCAACCTTATCTGATCACATCTCAAAGAATAGCCTAAATCTAAATAGTCCAAAGTTGACGCTAAAGTCGTTTCACACGAGCACCATTCCTGAGGCGACACCATCTTTGTAGTTTTTCTACAGCTCAGCTCTGGTGCTAAACCCAACCAATGTCTCTCTACAAGAGAGCTGTGATTGGTAGAACTGAGGCTACAACAGACCTGCAGATTAAAATCTTTTTCTACTTCTAGAGCTTGTCTAGATTTCTAACCTGGTAGTAGCAACCAGCTAACTTCAGTTCTTCAGCTGCTTTAATATTACCAAACAGTTTCATATTTCTCATTAGACACCACTTTGAAATAGAAAACTGGATTTAGCATTACATGTCCTAGACTGACTGGAACATGGCTTTACTCATTATCATGAATAAATAACGTGTGAACATTGGAAGTCCCTTTTGACAAGACAGTCATTTTAAAATGAGTCAGCATGCAGCAGCTGATGCGCACAGCTAATGGTACCTTAATTACCTTCGCTTGATAAAATCTGCTAGTGACAGTTGGTAAAATGCCATCTGAAAAGAAAAGCATGCATCTGTCTTCCTTTATCTAGAATCAAGAACATGTTGATTGAATGGAATTTCTTTCTTATTTTTTATAAACCTGATGGGTTAACTGTTTGTGTGCTGTGAGAATGTAAGATGTAGTTTTAAAAAAAAAATGTCCTTCAAAAATATGCATCTTGTGTTACCATGAGACCATCATCAGAGCCAAGCTTGGTATAGTATGCTGTGACATTGTTTATACCTACATTTTTAATGTGTTTATATGTGTTGTTTGGTCATATAGTCTATTAAACCCAATCAACTGTGTTTTTGCTCATTCTTCTGTGCTATCACACCTGTTTTTTATGTAAGAGGAAATCTGACACTAACCTTTTTCCTTATTTAACTCGAATAGCTTCCTTTTATTCTTCAGCTTCTGCTTTGATCTCTGCTGCATTATCGAGAACAGGTTGCACTGGTAGAAATGCAGAGTGCCATGATGGGCTTACATAATTTGAATAGTTGGGGCCTCACAGAGGCTATTAGGTATTTTAAACAAAGAGGTTGCTGTCAGAACATATTCACACATTGTCATAGTATAAAACTTTTAGATGTCGTACTGCAGTCCTACTCCTGAACAGTAGGTTCAAGAATGCAGTGAGTTTTTTTACTCCTTCAAGTCAAAGTGTTTCTGTTTTCAAAGGTCCGTTGGGGAAATAAAGAAACAAGCACTGGCAATCCAAACGATTTAGTGTTGCAAACATATGAATGCATGAACCAATGAAGACAAAACACACAACCAGACACTTAGCAAAAAACTGAAACTGTAAAACTAAAATTCATTGACAGAAAAAGGAAAGTTTGACAGATTTTGTTCAGGAGTCTTTTTTTTAACTGAAAGAGCTGCAGTGTGACCTGCTTTTGTATGTTTTACTTCTCATATCAGGGTTTTCTCCAGTGTATTACAGGCCCAGCAGCTCACAGACCAAACGTGTCTCTAAACTTTCAGCATTGGGGAATTTAAAAAATATATAAAAAAAGGTAAAATAAGATTTTTTATACAGAAAGGTTCTGGAGGACAGAACTGGGACAGTCAGGGACTGGGACAGACTACAAGCACCACACCTCCACCGTGTTCATCACGTTAGCCCAACCATAGGTTTACAAAGACCTCCTCAGTAAATTATTGAAGAACGTATAGGACCCTGCCAGGAGCATAACTCAACCCTGCCAACATTTTTGGATGAACCACCCCCAGCAACAATGCAGCAGCCAACAATGTTGAATATTTTCTCACAACATAAACCCCTAAAATTCAGCAACAAATGGGATTCTCAATGAGATGTGAAAAACTAAATAAAACTAGGAAAAAAAACTATGATGACTGTGTGATTCAGCATTCAACTGTTAGTTTTCATGTCTAAAATAATGTGTCAAAAACTTATATTAAATATTTCTGTCTTTTCTTAACTGCTCTTTCACATTTGAGATTGACTGCTTTTCCATAACCAACATCAGTGTGTACTAATAAATATTTATATGCATTTTTCTGTAGCTTTAACAAAGAACATGCATTTAACGGTCTTGCTTTGACAGAGGAGATGATGAATCTTAGCATCCCTCTGCATACTAAAAAAAACATGGACATTTCTCCATCTGCAGTACAAATCCTCTCATGAAAAGGGTGAATGATCAGGTCAGGAAGCATTGGGAATAATACCAACTCATTTGATAATGTACTGTAGTATTACCTTTAATTCCTTTCTGTCCTGCACGGTATCAGCTGATCTGTTCTAATCATGACCCTCTGAGGATGGGAAACACACAGGGTTAAATTAAAATACTAAAAAGAGGGTTTTTTTGAGAAAAATAAGGAACAATTTTTGTACATTAAAGTGCTTTTTTTAAATGGGGGTTTTGTGGAAGTCTTATGATCAATTAATGCATTACCTGCTGTAATTAGGTCCTCAATTAGCCTCAATTTAGAGATTCATTCTGAATAAACAAACAAGCTATCAATTAGTCACAAATCTGGTGTCAAAAAAATTCATAGTTTATGTGACAGCTTTGTTCTTTATTTCATTGTTATTCTGGCAGAATAATTATGAAACTCCAACTACAGTTCAAACTATCTCTATTCTTAGTCAATTTACACAGCAAATAACCACCTATAGTTTCATTTAAACAACATATAATATGATTTTTATAGTGTGGTGTAAAATTCTATACAGCAACAGCATTAGCATAAACTGCTAAATGTTTGAGAACAAAGTTAGTTTAAGACACCAGAAACACTTTGGAACTGGTCCCACTCAGACTAGCCTTTAGCTTATCAGTCCAGTGAGAACTCTCTGGTTTTCCAACCAGAAGGTTTTCAAACTATCCCTTCAAGAAGAATGGAGGGACATTACTGTGGGATTAGGACTATTTCAAATTAATTGAAAGATTAGTTTGTGTCCAATCATGTCATCCTTACATGAAGAAAATAAAAGCTTTACATATTATGTGTAAACACGCTGGGAACTAACACCACTTCAGATTAAAGAGAAGAAGAATAAACTCCAAACAAAAACAAAATGAGGTTGAATATAACAATTTGTCATTCCACATGAACTTCTAACCTGCTAAATCCAGTGGAGCTCCCTCTGGTGGAGAACAACCTCTTCACAGCAAAAGACAACAACAACCCCTAGAGATGGTTGTGGGTGAAAATCCCACTTGACCAGCACTTTCTGATACACTCAGATGATCAACAAGCATGCCACATTCAGTCTCATAAATCCTCTTTATTATCCATCCTGATGCTCAGTTTTCAGAAAGTTATCTGCACCACAGGTTCATATTTGGATGTATGAGTAGCTGCCACCTGATTGGCTGATGAGCTGCTTGTGTCAGAAAGCAGTCGAACAGGTGTATCTAATAAAGTCACCATGACTATATTTCATTGTCAAAATCTCACTTCGAAATCTAAAACCATGTACCTCAGTGTAACAGGAAGCAACAACCTTAAAAGTGTTGTTTTGTTTGTTTTATTTAACACAATGATGCAGCTCTTTGGACGCTGCTGTGTCCGCTGCAGAAAACCATTTAGACTCAAAACCAGTAATGAGAAGCAGCTGTTATCCTTCACCAGCTGAGCGCACAATGAAATAACAAGCAAAGTGCTGCAGGCAACTAAGTGGGGCTGCTGCTGCCTTCAAATCCAATACAGTCTCCTTCTAGTGCTTACAATCAAATGCACCACATTTACTTTGGGTGGCTTGATGTGGCCAAGAGAGAGTGAAGAGAGATGTTGCAGTGATGTATGTTGTTGTCTCCTCTTTGAATTTAGCACAAATTTGCCTAAAAAATTTGGTTTTAAGGATTTTTTAAAATAATTTTTTGGAAGCTGATGACAATTACTATAAACCACGTGCTTTAGATATTAAAATAAAATCAGTTTGATGGTATAAAAGCAGCCAAAACAACATTAATTACACAAAATTGGAGCCATTTCATGCATTTATCAGCAGAAGAATGAACTAATATTGAAATAAAACAAAATTGCAGCACTTTCCAGTAAAACAAACAAAAAGGTTCTTTTATGCTGAAAATCTAATTGAGCAAAAACACCATGTGAAGGTTCTTACTGTCTGCAGGCACAGTGAATTAGCTTGACAACATGTCTGTTTTGTTCTCATTAAGCTTCATGGTTTGAAAAACAAACATTTGTTTGGTGCATATGGACGTGCCGTCCTCTCATCTGCACGAACGGAGAGGTAAAACAAAAAAAATGCTGAAAGGCAGAAAAAAGAAGAGGAAAGTCTGCCATGTGTTAGATTTAGCGCATGTGTTTGATATATATATATATATATATATATATATATAAAATACACACGGGCAATTGTTCTGAGATTCTCTAGGTAGAACGTCATCTGATCAAATGAACTTTTCACTCTGACTTTTTTACATTTATAGTTTACATGCATCTATAATATGATTTTAGGTCACAAAAAGTTCTAATTTCTTTCACAAGTGTGGTAAATATAGTATTTTTATATATTTCCTTTGTTGCCCTCACTGCTGCTTATCAACACATCCTGAAGCCTAATTTATCACCTTAAGATGCATGGTCACAAATCCCTTACATTCCATTTAAAAGCTCATGGGAGCCCGACAAAGTCTCTGAAGGGACATCGGAGGGATGATACAGGATTAAAATTAAGATCATCACCCAGGAAACTGTCTTGTCTCCCCTGTGTCCTGTTGTAGTGACATCACCAGCAGAAACATGATGAATTAGGATTATCCTGTTAGAGCTTCTAACCAAGAGGTTGTGTGTAATGAGCCGGAGGTGAGGTCAGCTAGAATCTGTCAGCAGGATTACCTTAAAAAAAAAAAAACTAATTTATTCATCTAAAAGAGGAGGTGGAGGATGGTTAAAAGGAGAACTCATTAAAGTTAGATTTGTTAGTTTGCAGGTGTGAAACAGGACCACCTTGGCAGCAGATGTGTTCTCTAAGGAGGGTTTTCCAGCAAATCAGTCCCTGTGCTAAACCAAAGCCAGAGCCTTTCACCCCCAAAAGCTCTTATTTGTGTACCAAATACTTGCCAAACCGGAAAAAATAAACATTTTTGTGCTAAAACAAACCAACAACAAAATGAAAATGTGAGAATCACTTTTACTGTCCTTCATTTAGAATACCTTCATTAACAGAAGCATTATGATGATATGGAGTTTAAATCCTTTGCTTAGTTTTGGATGTTTCTTTGTGCTGTCGTCAACTTTTCTTCAACTCCCAAAGTTGAATTCATTACAAAATATGTGCAGATGTGTAGTCTGGCATCCTATGTGAATATATAGTCTGGCCACGACCCATAGACAGATCTCAGTCGTGGGGTGGAATCTATGGTTGTCTTTCAAACTGTCTCTGCATGCTAATGGACAACAAACAACGTGACGTACTCACCGCTACAGATGTCAGTCAACAGGGCAGTCCACTGTGCAATAAGACACAAATATGTCCTTTTTCTAAATAAAGGACTTAAGTACCTCTATCTGCTCTAGACTCAAAGAAAAGCACAAGTCAAAAACAGTCCAAAGTTGATGCCAAAGCCGTATCCAATGAGTCGTCACCATCTAAGCTGTCCCGCTCCGTCGCATCATCCCGCTCACCTAACCAATAGAGCGCTGTGATTGGTATAACACAAAACAGCTCAGGCCAATGGTAGACCTGCTGAGGCTCCTATAGAGCGTAGCTAGACCGACATGCAGAGCTAAATCTTTTTGCTACTGTCTGTCTAGATTTCTAGGCTAGCAGATGTCTGTAAAAGATACAATATCTCTTCTTTCAGTGTGACAGTAGCACAACTGCAAAATAAACATTTTAGTGAGATAGAACAGAAGTTGAAATGTTTGAATACACCTAAAATTAATTATGGAAAAAAAAAGTTACCATCACCAATCTTAATTTAGAACATTTTTTTAAAGTTCCAAATCATAACCTGACTTTCAGTTTCACCTTTTTTAAATTGTCATTTTCTATCTTTTTTATGGTACAGATTTCACTCCATACACCTAACCTGGCGTCTTTGGCGGAAAACCATAGAAATGACCTTTAGCTAATTAGGTTTCTGGTTTCTTGAACATTTCATTCTAATTTCTAATCAAGTTTAAAGTGCAAACAGTAGTCAGTAATGTCAATAAAGTGAGCATAAATAAAGCATAAATTTGATACAATAACTCAGAGTGCAATTTACTTAATTTACAAACCAAATATGCTAACTCATTTGAAATCCGAGTCCAAAACTGTTGCCTGCAGGTGATTCTGTTTCCAGCATCTACAGTTGTGTGGCTTTGGTGCAGCAGCTGGGTAGGGAATGCGGAGGGGGGGGACATGCCCCATTGGCTTTAAGCCTGGAGAATGTCCGCCCTAGCAGGATGGATCGGGAGAGGAGCGACAGCATCGTGGATTAGTGCAGCCTGTCAAGGTCTGACGGTGCAGTGACAATTTAATCGCACAACTGGCTCTCCATAGGAAACGGGGGAAAAATGGCAGATGAGAGGAAGAAAAACAGGACATGAAAGTTAAGAGTCTGAGGTCTTCATTTATATGATACAATTTGTCACATCCAATTTCTCTAATGCTGTTGTCAACGTCTCCTGGGTAGCAGAAAAAACCCCATAGATGGAGACAAACAAAGACTTGGCTTATCCTTCAGCTTAACCCAACAGCATCTATCAGTAAAGAGTGAGTGTTGCTTCAGGTCATGGAGATCCTCAAGCTTTGGACAGAAACAGATCTCATTATTGATTTACTTATATATTGTCTTACTGCATGGCTTTTGATAAGGCAATCAAATGTAGTTCTGAATTATTCATATCTGCACTCATTGATGCCCATTAGATGTTTGATCAATCACAATCGGTGCAGAAAATATACCTCAGAAGACAGAGCATTTGATGCAGTCTCAAGATAAGTGAGTCAACAAGTATTTTTTTTTCACCTTCTGGTACCCAACTAATGAGAGAAGACGTAACCATGGCAATAGTAGGCATGAGCCACCGCTCATCGCTTTTAATTCGCAGGAAAAAGACAGTGATTTCTTCCATGCTGAGAAAAATAAAAGGTGAAAGCATGAAATCAATTCTAATTTTCAAAAATCATGACAGCACATAAGAAGGCATGCTTCTCTGCTATTACTTTATTCTTTTGACCTTTTTCTGTCAGCCTCACTCACTTTTCTTTGACATCAACTCTACATGTAATTAATATAAATGCGTTCACTAATGTGTCATTATTGCAGGATTAACAAATCTGAATTTAAACGTCTGTGGCTGAATATCCTCTATCCTCTTTAATGATTCTTCAGCTCATCAGAACTTTTAGTTTATATTCCACCAAGTTATAAAAAGTGTTCAAACATCCCGACAGTGTTGGAGCCGCCTGTTAAAACGGAGAGAGATTTTATTCCTTCTGTTTAACTACATTGCAATTTTCCATTTTCGTCACCCTAATGCATTTGCATAACATAATGAAAGATTATTCAGAAGTCATTACAATGGATTAGTGGGTACACAGAATGCAAAGACCATTTAATGCATTTTCACCTTATATTAGGAAAAGATGGCAACATCAGGCTGTTTCCGCTCAAAAATCAAACTTGCAGCAGCTTTGCATCATCTGTGCAACACAAGGCCGACTCTGTGTAACGTGTTGTTGATACAATGCACGTTTTTTTAACGGTGGACACAAGTGGTTCTGACTTTTGCAGGATAAATTTTTCATTTTGGGTCTAAAGCAACATTGTAAAACACAAAAATGCTGCAGAGAAGATTCTGTCTTCATAAAGCTGGAGTAGAGGGATGCAAATCCACACGGCAGCTATAAAGAATTCATATAAACATTGCATACTACGGGCAAAACAAGCACTTAAAGGGTGACTGATAAAAAGAAGCTGCTGCAAATACTGACTTTAATTATATTTTTCTTTCAATTTCCAAAAATGTATCAGAAATGCTAAATGTATTTTACTGATTGTCATCTTACATTTTATTTTGAAATATAATGCAAATTTTTGTGTACCATGCCTGTTTTAGGACCATGAACATACTAACACTGGGCTCATGTTTTTCCACTCACACATGAATTTAGTCTGAATAACAAGAAATGCAAATGAGGACATGCAGACATTGTTAAAGACAGAAATCAAGATTTTAATGTGAATGGATTAATTGTTTTGATGTTTTGAGTCTCATGATTAAGCTGCTCAGAAGAGATGGACACATTGTTCTCATTCTCAGTTCTGGTTCATTCTTTAAAGTTGCAATAAAGTAAGAATTCTACAGTGAAATAATCACAAAACAGTCTAAAGTCCCAATCATGTTGGAAGGAAGGCTACACTGACACAGTTTTACTTCTCAGCTGGCTGGGGGGGTTGTCAGTTTTTCTTTTTTTAAAAAGGCCAAAGAGGGACGTAGTCTTTGTTTACAAACTTTCAGCCACATGGTCTATGCTAGCAAACACCGCAGCGCTGACATTTGTAATTGAACACTGGCCAACAAAGAGCAGCAGCATTGTGGAAAAAAGGAAAGCCAGTAAAAGGAGCAGCCCAGAAATCACAGAAAGAAGCAAAAGAAAGTAAAACAATTTTTGTTTTACTGTAATATCAGGTAAATAAGCCTAGAAGCTAAGGTTGAGCTAGCAATGCTAATGGTGAATTACAAAAAAATAGTCAGCTATATAAAAAAAAAAATTCCAGTTCGATGTGCCTGCAAAACCTCACCAGGGAGGCGTCCAGGAGGCATCCTAACTACTGTAGATACCCGAGCCACCTCAACTGGCTCCTCTTGATGTGAAGGGAAAGCCCAGACACCCTGCTGAGAAAACTCATTTTGGCCGCTTGTATCCACAATATTACAGGTGAATCAACAGAAAACACTATCTCAAGTGTAATTTACATTTTTTTGTCAAGAAAATTAACCCATTTATTTACACTGAGTGGGAGGGGCTTAAAGTTTATACTACAACGAGCCACTAGAGGGCACTCAGTTAGTTGCAGTTTCAGGTGTTATAAGTGTTAGAACTTAGCAAGGTTTTTCATTTAAAAAATCACACAAGAAGTAGGTGTTAGCTGCTGTGTTAGATATTAAACAGTTTACTGAACCTTTAAAATAAAAAGCTAACTGCCCACAGAGATGCTCTGCTTCAGCCGACATAGACAGGAAGTGACTAACTTGGTCATTCTGTTTGTCTGGACTCCAACTCTGACCCTGGGTGTTCATGTCAGAGGATGTTGGCTATGGAACAAACTAATCCTTCAAGATATTCTCATTACAAATGGTTCTGAATGAGTCCTAGAGTAAGAGCCCCCATTGCTGTTCTGTATGGCAGCCGGTGTTATGAAACTAAAAAGGAATAATAGCCAACAGCTTATTGTACCTTCGTGGCAGTTTTATTTTAAACCCACCATCGCTATGTGTCTGAGTGCTGATGAGTAAGAACAGAAAGTCAGGTGACATAAACGAGTTTGACGTCCAGCTCCATCACACCTCTTGAAAATGTAGTCCCTCTGCTGCTTTTTAAAAATAATTTCATATTTTATGTGCTTTTAAAAACTCTTCTCAGCACTTGGTGAATGTGACACATTAGACCTGAAGAAAAGAAAATCATGCCATGAAAAATTACATTCCTACTCCTCCTGAGAGCAAATCTGATACAAATTAGCATATACGCTGTCCATTTACAATTTAAATTGACAGTCTCTAATTATCTGCACTGTATGCGATGACTCATGGTTAAGATATGGTTGGTAATTAAAATGAAACCTGTTCTTTATTATTTCTAGACATCTGTGAAGGAAACAGATCCTTAGCTGTTGTGAAAATGTGTTTTATTGGAAACACTGGAAATGATATCCAGCTGATTAAAACTTTTTTTTTTTTGGTAGAATTTAAATAACATTTACCCTTATGTAAAATTGCTTAAAGATGAGAAAGTAGGTCCTAAACTCATATTTACATTTCTATTTCGGGAGCCTTATTAGCATTGGAAAACATAATCACTGGGCAGCCGCGATGGCAAGAGATGGGGAAGGAGGAAACACTTCTGTGCAAAAATAAACTGCAGAACCCCTGCTTTCATCCAAATATGTTAAATCATTTTATTATCTTCTCATACTCTGGACGTTGCTAGACAAATGGTTCATAATGGAATAAGTTGCTGTATTAGGGAACAATAATTGTCTGGGCACACAGATTTGACTTCTGGACAGGAAAGACTGGGACTGTTTTGTGTGGAGTTTGCATGTTTCCTCTATCCATGCATGAGTATTCACCAGTTTTTTTCCAGAACAACATGCATGTTAAATAAGGTGGAGATTCAAAATTGGTCCTCAGTGTGAGTGCATGGTTGTACATCTCCATGTGGCCTTATGATGGACCGGTGATCTGTTCAGGTGTAACCCCGCCTTTTACCTAATGACAGCTGGAGATGGGAACCAGCAACCCTAAACAGAATCAAGCAGGCATGGAAAAATGCACGAGTGGATAAAATAACAGCTTCTTCAGAGAAAATCATCTGTGTGGAAATGTGTCTGGCTTTGTTTTTGTTGTGAAGTTTGTGATCAACAAAGACAAAAGCCAAATAAACACATTAGACTCATTCAGTTCATATGTTGTCAATCAGTCAATCACAGTGGTGGGCGGAGCATTTGGTACCTGGGCCTTCAGTGCTGGTTTACCATCTAAATTCACCACTATGACGTTACAATTACAAGCCTCCAGTATTACACAAAAACGTGATATAGTATGACAGAGGTCCTGTTCAGACCACATGGATCCAGATTAGCTGGTTTTATCATTTTATAGCAGCAGGATGTTTATGGAGCACTTGGGGGAGGGGGAGGTGGCAGGGTGTTTTGTAATTTAGAGATTAAACATCACTCTTTATTTATCAGTTAATTAATAATTATAAGGGGTATTTTGCAAATTTAGAGTGAATACCGTTGTTATTAAAACCCAGTTAAGAAGATTTTAAACTACTACACTACAGCTGCAACTGTGCCATGTATATCAGCATTTCATGATCGATATTTACAGGTTGTTATTCAATATTAAAATTTTAAAAGACACAATAATCAGTTACTGATTATTTATCCATCCACCTCTCAAACACATCGAAAACATCAATGACTGTAGAGCTGATCTCTGTGTTTTAGGTCCATTAGCAAGCTAGCATGTCTAACAATGTCCAGCTTTTCTGGAAAAATGTCTGCCTTGAAAATGGAATTTTAATATTTTCTGAGGTCAAAGCCTATTCTCCTTCTCTGTCAGCCATTTTAGGCATATAATTAAAATGAATAAAAAAAGGGTTAATGAGTGCAGTAGCTTAGTTCTGACCGTCCAATCAGAGGACAGAAAACCTCTGATGTCACATGAGCCAGCTAGCTGCCCCAGGGAGGCGAATATGAAAGCTGATTGGTTAAATAAACAGCTCTCCTGCTAGATAGTAAAAGGAGACCTGCTCTACTGATTCTAAAGGCAGATTAGTCCCCCTCCTTGGCAACAACAGAGACTGAAATCTGATTGGATGAAACACAGAACATCCACAGACATGTAAATAGAGGACGCGGCGCAACAAAGGGAAACGCTCCCAAAATTAGAAACTAAAAAATATTAAAGGAGTCAGCACCTATAATACCGTGGATATCTACGTCCTATTATAGTCTTTTAGACCATTAACCTAAATTGTATTGGAAAAATAAATTAAAAATGTGATTTTTTAATCCTTTATTGTGAAGGGCATATTTTCTCGCGAGCTCACACGCGATATTTCGGCTGTCTCGGACGCGCGCAGGACTGAGGAGCGTGTTCATTGGTGGAAGGAAGCAGGACGCGGCTTCAGCGTCTCGCTCCAAAACAACAAAAGTTATAACTGAACCCGACCTGGCAGTGACCTACGGGATCTAACCGTGTATTTACGAGCCCGGGCCTCGCCTCGTGTGTAATGGCGCCCTCGCTTGTTGTTGAGTTGGGAGAGAAGCAAGCTCATCCAGGCATCGGCTCTTATGCTGTTGTGAAGATGGAATACACACACTGAGTGGAGTTTTGTCTCCCGTAACACGGATTATAACACGAGTCGTCAACGGTAAGACATAATTTATGCGTTTCACGTTATGAAATGAGCTTTGTTTTGCTTGTTGTGGTTCATATTTGTTTATATTAGGCCTTTGTGTCGACATATAGGCCAGAACTCAAGTTCTCGTGTTGGAGTGCGTGTGCTCGTGGGGTGCATGTGAGCTGGTTGAAGAAGACAAGATTAAACAAATGCTTCAATGTTAAATATCGGCTTCTCAGCCAGTGAAAAATCATTAGGAAGCCATTATAGACATTTTTTCAAGTGGAAAATTGAAGATTTCAGGTGCTGACCCCTTTAATAAATTAATACAATTTCATTAAACAAACATAATTTAAGTTTTAATATAATGTATGGACATTTACTAGGATTTTGTTTATTTGTGCACACAAGAAGAATAGACATTAAAGGAACACCTGGCAGTTTTGGCTTGTTTTTAGCACCCCCTAGTGTTTGTTAGCGAAACCAAAAGTGAAACGTATCTCCTCGCTGTGCGTTCGTCTTTCTAACACCTTAATCTAGCTGCTGAAATGTCTCTTCAGCCTTCATTAGTGTCTACAGGAGCGGTTCATCACTAAATCAAACAAATCAGCTGTGTTCATGATCTAAAACATGCAGGAAATGTGCTGGAAGCAGACTGCAGCACCAGGCATGTCAGCTCCTTTTTCTAAGTCCAGCAAGTGGCGGCCCACCACTCTGAAGTTGCAAGTGCGGTATTCTGGCCACAGAGGGCGGTGGGGGTCTGAGTGACATTTAATTAACCCTGTAAAGGGTCATTTTAGCACAAACTGGCTCAAGAACATGATTTAAAAATATGAAAAAGTTGCACAGTATGTATTTAATTTTGAAAGCCTAGCATAAATACCTGCTACATAAATTCAACAGTTTCCACTCTTATTCTATGATTCGGTACACTTAAGTTAAATTCTCGCATTGACAACTTTGAAAAGTAAACTCTGAGCTGGCTCCGTGTAGCTGTGTCGTTAAACAACCCCCACATGGCAGTGGGGGGTTACCTGAGCTAAATGATTATATTCTTCCGATTTAGTGGCTGAACTTCTGTCAGGCAAAAGAAGCAACCTTTCAGCAGAAATCCTCACAAACCTGTAATCATTCTTTCACACAACAGGCACTCAGCTAAAGAGAAGCTGGCAGACTGTGTCTCCAGGTTAGGCCCACGAGTCTCTCCCGAGCTCCATATTCAGTCATTCAACTCCCACTAATTACAGCCCAGAGTGTGATTGTCCCTCGTCTTCGGCTTCCTTGATGCTGCTGCACAGGTGATACAAATACGCCATCTGAATCAGCAAAATAATAAAAGTTTTACATACATTTTGTTATTTTTTTTAATTATACTTAATGTCAACCACCTTCCATCATACATACACATATCTAGTTTTCATTTATGGATTAAAAAATTCAGTGGCTTTCATATTTCTGACATATTTTCCTCATGTTCACATTTTTTTAAACATAATGCACGTCTGTTTTCTGTTTGTTTTGTTTTCAGATGAAGATTCCACACAGACGTGCTAATGATGGTTTTGATTCAGCACCATTCGTGCAACTCCTGGCTCAGAAAGCATCTTGTCATGTATTTTTAAACTCATGTATTTTTAAAGTGATATATCAGAGAGATTTCTGCTGAGTGCACTGGGCTGTGAGAGCAAGCAGACATGTAGAAACATACTAAGACACAAGCTAGAGAACTCACACCCTCTTAGTGCAACACACACGCTACATGTGCTTTGCTACGTGCTTAGGTTTTGTCAAACATGTACATAACATCAAATGGTGCATGCTTGGTGTGACACTAGGAGGATGTGTTACAGGTGACGTTTTGTGAAATTTCTGCAGCAACAAATGAGAAACTATAAAAAAAATATCTGAATCCTCAAAAGCATTAAATTAGAGTTGACACATTTCTTCAATATTTTAAGCAACATTTTTCTGCATGGTCAACACCACCACCTTTAGCACACAAGGAAATGGAAAAGCTCTTTTAATATATACTTTCAGACTTTAACACATTTTCATTTCTAGTAAAGCTTAAGGTACAGGCTGATGTTGTTTATGCAGATGTTCCCTATTATACACAGCTTTTCCATAATACACAAGCTTTTCTGTCACAGTCTTGTATAAAAAACAAAGGTTGAAAATTGTTGTAATCTTAATTGTTGTTGTTACCTTAAATTTCTGTTTTTATTTATTTTTGCAGCCTTTTTCCACAACAAATCTCTTGTTGCAACAACAAAACAAAAAAACTACATTCACCCTTGAAACTTCTTTCTTTCTAAAATGCATCAACTTGTTTTTGTAAAAATATCTTTAAACCTTCACAGACACGTTCTGTTCCCACATGTGATTATTTTGCTTCAGGCTTCTTTTAAAATGTTTTCACTAGTTTTTCAGCTTGATCTCCATCATTCTTGTTCTGTCTTGAGTTCAGTTTGAGGTTTTTTTAGGTAGTTTTGCTCTTGTTGTTTTACCGACTTTCTTTATTTCTCCATACGCTCCTGATTAACGTTTCATATTATATATGCATTCTTTTTTGTTTTATTTAGTCTATTCTTTTGGTGTGTGTGTGTGTGTGTGTGTGTGTGTGCGTGTGTGTGTGTTTTGTCTTCCAAGTGTGTTTTGTTACTAATTGCCACTTATTCCCTTTTTATTTGCTATCAGCTCCTTTGTATATATTCTACTCACTTTCCTTTGCTCTCAGGCTGCATTACGTTCGTTTTCCTACAGTTTGATTTGTGCTTTGTTTATCGGTCTGGATGTCTGTTTATTTTGTAGTCACTAGACTTCCTGCCGGCAGCATTTTGTGCCGTTCTTAATAAAAAAGAAGAAATATTGGTTTCCTTTCTGGCTGCCTGCAGTTAGTCCTGCTTTCAGGTACTCCATTTTCTAACATTCTCTACTTTTAAAACAAACTTCTAAAAAAACGGGCATCCAAAAACACTTTCCTTCTTTCTCCTGCTTAGTAGGCATTAATGGTTTAAAGTTTAATAGAGCCAATGGGTGCACCCTGCAGAACGTCCCCCAAAAACGTCTCAAATATCTGCATTTACTCACATGAAACATTTTATTCGACTCACTTTAAGTCACCTATTATTGGACATTCATCTCTCTTTCTTGTTCTTATTCAATCAAAGATGCAAATCAACACAATTAGATGTCAAGAGACAAAATGCAGCTTGGGTTCTGATGCAGACAAACAAGTGGCTTTAAAAGCAAGTCTGAGAATAAGGTTGTTTCCTCCAGTCAAAGTCGTCTGGCAGCATTTCAGTGATGCCTTTCACATGAAATGAGTCCAAAACACCACGGGTCTGTCTACTGGAGTCATTCACTCTCCTGGGGAGTCCCGGAGTGAGACTCTGAGTGAAACAAAAAAGAAAGCTAAACCAAACAAAGAGAAAAAAAACTCTTTTAAGTTAGATCAAAGAGGAATCTCGCAAGAACTCCTTTAAACTTTCCATTAAAATGCACCGCAGATTGACGAGGTCACATCAGACCGCATTTATTCCTGGGTTAATACACGAGGAGAGAGTCATTTCATGAAATTACTATCATTATTAGAGCTTTTTGTCAGACCAAAGTGAAGAGAGAGGTTACAACATATTTGCAGCCCCATGTGCCTCCTAGTTGAATCACAGTAATCCAGATTTTCATTTGCACACTGATCAGAGAATCGCCTGCATCTTATGAAGCCTATAACCAAAGGTTAGCCGTTTGGGTAATGATATGTGCAGATCTTTAGAGGATTTTATGAGCGTTGCTGCAACAATATTCCAGTTTTATGTGTTCTACGTCTCCACGGACACAGTCTGTTAAATTGGAGGAAATCAAGCTTCCTGAATGAAAATGACCCGGGGTTAGTAATTGGAGGGGCAGGGAGAGGAAATGAAAAAAGGCTGAGGGAGAAACAAAATGCTTCTCACTCTCACTCATCAACACACAGAAAGCTACACGGCACTTACCTGCAGTGCCTGTGAACTCCGGCCACCGTTTCGATGATTGAACACTCGCCTTCGTTTAGACAAAAGGCGAGGTCCTTGTCCTCCACGCACGGCTTGAAGACCTCAGAACGAACGCTGGGAAGCGTCGGCGCGAGAGCTGAAAACAAAACACAACAACTCCTTTAGTTTTAGACACAATTTGTCATTTTATGTCTTTTTTGTGCACTTTAGAAATCAAATTCAACAGCACAAAATCACATTTTTACAAATTTATTTGACGTTCCTCAAAGTGAGGTGTAGGGTTTCTACCAGTCGTTCTTTTTTCCACGCTGAATTCTCTTCAAACTGGAAAAAAGGACATTATTCATTCCTGATTTATGAAACCCAGAGGACTAAAACAGCTTACCTGAGAATAATTGAATGTGTTATGGACTGATTAAAATGACCTTTCACAGCTTGGAGGCTGCTGAATGTTTTAACCTGATGAAACAATGATTGGCTTCTGATCAATACAGCAACTGCATTCCCATTTTATAAAGTGGGGGTGCACTACATATTTTGACTAGAAGAAGCATTTCAGATAAATGCATGATGTCTATTCTGATTTTATTTATCAGAATTGTAATTTGAATATAAAAGCCTAGCGTTTCTAGAACACGTGTTGCCTGGTGAACTTCATACAAAAATCATGTTGTGAAAAGAGGTTGTTGAAATGTCAAGATCTCACACAACGTGTGAACACTCAGAAT
This sequence comes from Aphyosemion australe, assembly GCA_006937985.1. Classification (NCBI taxonomy): domain Eukaryota; kingdom Metazoa; phylum Chordata; class Actinopteri; order Cyprinodontiformes; family Nothobranchiidae; genus Aphyosemion; species Aphyosemion australe. Next base: position 1,035,084 of record SSNS01000123.1, read on the forward strand.
CGTGTGAGTAGCCGTCAGGTACCACCACGTGAAACTGTAGCTCTATATGAGTAAAACTGAGTGAGTTGCAGCCATTTTTATGTTTGCCAAGGTCAGACAACTGGATTGGATTGGGTTGATGCCATAAATGGATCAGTTGTACTGAATAGCATTTCATTAAATCATCCAGTGGTTCATGAGATGTTTTGCAAAGGCCATTAGAGTTGACTCTAGGTGTTGATGACTAAATTCTGAGCCAAAATGTCATGAAATGGGTAGAGCTCTGAGTATGAACAGCCTTAAGCTACAACACCAAACTTTGCCCAATATTGGAAAAATTAACTGAAATGTAAGCATTTTTGTGTTGGCTGAGAATTGCTGCCAATGATCGGTTTCTGATCAAATCTAGTAGTTTATGAGATGTTTTGCTAATGTAAACACTTAGAAAATGTCTGCCACGGGAGGTAAAGATAATGTCAAATTCATAACGTAAAATCCTCAACTTTGTAGACTGGTAAGCCATCATATACAGTATATGTAAATATACTGGCCAAGAGCCATTATAACCACTCAGTCCAATCAGTCAGCGGGGCAGTCCGCCATGCATCATCAAATTAGAAGCAAATAAATTATTTTTCTAAATAAAGTACTTAAAGTACCTCTAGCTGCTCATGTCTCAAAGAAAAGTCTAAATCATCCAAAGACGTCGACGACAAAGCCATTTCAAAGGAATGCCGTTCCTGAGCTGACACCATCTTTGTAGTTTTTCTCCATTGCAGCGCTGGTGCTTAGCCCACCCAACAACCGTAGAGTGCTGTGACTGGCAGGACACAAAAGGTCAATGGTAGACCTGATGCTACAGTGCAGCGTGGCTATATCGACCTGCAGAGCAACTTTTGAGTTTGTTCAGTCAACCATATGCTGCTAGCTGCTAGCCTGCTAATTAATAAGCATTTAGCCATAGAGATGAAATAGTACGTGGTGTGTATTTAAATAACCCCTTTATACAACCCCCCCAAGGTGCTTTACAACACAACAGTCATTCCCCCTTTCACACACTGATGGTGATGAGCCACATAGAAGCCACAGCTGCCCTGGGGCGCACTGACAGACTGACCAGTCCCTCCAACCACCACTGAGGAGGGTAAAGTGTGGTAAAGGGAGGGCACTTAACTCCTCTGTCACCGTCGCCCCAGATGAGACATTAAAATAGCAAAAATGAGTTCATTGAAGTGTAAAAACAGCTGCACCTCTTTCTGACGGTCAACCAGACATGATGAATTAAAACGTCTTGCTATTTGGGATCACTGAAGACCTGCAAGCTTCACAAAAAACAAGACATCCTCCCCAAGCAGCTGTGTCAGCTCTCAGAGAGAACATTTTCTTTACAAAAAAAACTAATTTTGTTAAATTTAGCTTAAAATGAAGCTTTTCAAAATATCTAGAAATAGTTTTAAATGTCAAATTGTGTTTTACTTTTACCAGTGACGTATGAAGAAGCAATCTTCTGTTTGATTTAAATGTAGAACTTGAACCTCAGCTCTCGTGTGACATTCCTCACTCCAACAGAGAGCAGAGATGGAGAGCGACGAGCCTGATGATGTGTCTGTTCTCTTCCTGTCTGACCCCATAAGCTACTCTCCCACAAATAGCACAGCCGCCATGTGCTAGCACCGCAATGCAGGGTTCTCCACCCGGTGAAATATGCAGCTGTCAGCCAAGTTATCACAGCAGCATAAATATTCTGTGTGTGACTTCACACTAATGAGTGGGAATCCAAATCACCCACACACAAGGACACACTTGTGTACACATAAACGCACACAGTTGCAAAGAAATAATCTCACTCCAGCTCTCGCGCACCGCGTACTCAAACACTGAAAATGGGATTGACGGGTATTATTCCCGATGCCACGCCAAAAACAATTGGATTACACACAATTCTCTTTTCATCCACTTATTTTGTGCACCCAGTCACACCTTTCCCCCCTAATGCAAGCAAGATTTTGGTAATTGCAATTCACTGTGTGTAAATCTGCTGCATCTGTCATGCCTGATCTGCTTTGGATGGCACACTTCTACCACTCAGCTGTAGATCTACTCACCAAAGGAGCAGGGGAGGGGGAGAAAAACTGTAAAAATATGTTAGTTTTGCCTCAGTGTCCAGCTCGATCTGTGCTTTGTTTATGGCTATTGATCAATAAATCTAGGGCTCTTGATGTAAGACCCCAGAGATGACGCCAGATCAAAGAGAACACAAAAAGAGATATGTGATGCTCTTGGGAGCAGCCGAGACACAACTGCTTTAGAGTGAGAACTTTGAAAGAAAACATTTACTGCACTGGCATGGAAAGGGGCTCTTTAGAAGCAAAAATAAATCAATTTTAAAAGGCTTTTTTTTATTTGTTAAATGCATGTGCTGCATGTCTTGCAGTTTTTTTTATCAGCCCCAAGTGTGTAGCAAGAAAAAAAGTGAGCTTTCACTCACTTACCAGATTGTGTGTTGTATTATTAATCCCTCAAATTCCCAGAGTGAGATATTCAAAAGGTTATCTATTCCAGGATGCAACTTTATTATTGGAAAATGGAGCACAATGTCCCCCGTGGTGTGCACGTCCCTCGCAATAATTGTCACGGCCTTCAGAGTCACTTGTACTTTTCATTCAAAAAGCAGCAGATACTGTCAATTCATGAAGACAAACACTACAGCTGATGTTTGCAGACAATTCCTTCACATTGGACCAAAGTCTCAGCACATAAATCAAAGATGGTTTAGGTGCCATGGTCTGGTCACACCAGGAATCCAAAGGTCAAGAAGGAGGCACGTTTTGGATGAGAATTAGAAAACAACTGATTTAAAACTCACAAACGTCTCTCCAAGGTCACTCACCAGAGCTGAAAGCCTCAACTGACCGCTGATCTTCCATTACTCATTTAGATCCAGCACAGAAAGTGCTTTGAGTAAAGCATCATTTCATCCGTCATGTGGCGTCAACGGAAAGGGAATGGCTTGAACGACAAGGTCACAGAGTGACACAGCAGTTTGGGAATCAATAAAGATGGATGTCTCCTTTTTCCACAAATGAAAGAGTAACCACAGCACTCCAAGGCTGGTTGCATCAGCATATTTTTTAAATTGGTTCTATTTTCTTTCCAGACACAGAAAGTGCCAGTTTCACTTCCACAGGGAGAGAGGGTGGCATGAGCTCCTTAAATTTAACAAGTTGAAATTTAAATCTGGAAGAAAAAAAAACGTAAAAAGCAATTTTTTTCTTTTTAATAAATCAAGAGTTTTTGTGCCTTTAAACTTTTTCGAACGACTTCCAAGTGTAAGATAGGACAAAACAAAATAACAGGAATATTTCCCAAAGTGGCTCACCACAACTGGGACAAAAAACAGTAGAGTTAAAAAAAACTGTAAAAATAACGTATGAAAATGTACAAACAAGTCAAATATGCGTTATTTTCTAAATGTACACACGAGGCTTCTTGCCTGTGACAAAAATCGTGAAAAGCAACTGGGCAACATAAAAAATTACTACATGGATTTCATCGTACAAAGTACTTAAAGCCATACTATGCAACTTTTTCATATTTTTAAATAATTTTCTTGAACCAGTTTGTGCTAAAATGACCCTTTACAGGGTTAATGAAATGTCACTCAGACCCCCACCGCCCTCTGTGGCCAGAATACCACACTTGCAACTTCAGAGTGGTGGTGGTGCAGACTGCTTCCAGCATGTTTCCTGCATGTTTTAGATCAGGGGTTCCCAAATTGGGGGTCGGGACCCCCAAGGGAGTCCCCATAAGATTTCAGGGGGTCCCCAAAATTTTGTCTTTGCTGAGGTTGTGAGGTTAACAAGATTTTATTTGTAAAGATTACATTTATAAAATCCCAGTAACACACACTACAGTATAATCAGAACTCCATATAAAAGTTATAACTGTATGTCTGTATAAAGTTTGTAAATCATCACATTTAATGCATTTATTCATAGGTGTTGGGGGTCCTGGCTTGTCTTGGACAAGGGCAAGGGGGTCCTCAAAGAAAAAATTTTGGGAACCCCTGTTTTAGATCATGAACACAGCTGATTTGTTTTATTCAGTGATGAACCGCTCCTGTAGACACTAATGAAGGCTGAGGAGACGTTTCAGCAGTTAGATTAAGGTGTTAAAAAGACGAACGCACAACGAGGAGGAGAGTTTTACTTTAGCTTTCAATAATGGAACACTAGGGGGTGCTAAAAGCAAGCCAAAACTGCATAATGTCCCTTTAGAATGCCTTTATTTTGCATTAAAAAGGTCAAATAACATTTTTTTTTCATGTATTCTGTTTTTCTTGCAGCTACCATCCATGCTGCTAATGATCCAGACACGCTGGAACCACACTAGAGACAGGATACACAGACCTGCAAGGCTTTGCTATAAACACTCAGCTATCAAGTTCTCCTAAATCACATGTGAATTTTGATACTGCAGCTAATAATTCTCACAGGTTTTAGAAAAATAACATTTTAAATAATGTGAAGTCTGCAAACAGGCAGATTAATCAGCTTCGATAAATGAATGAGCGAGCACTAACCCGCCCACACTTTTAAGGACTACCTCCAGTCTTTTAGCACAGTTGGCCATGTCAAGTCATCTTTAGATTTGTTTGTCCTTGAGCAATACCAGCTGTCAATTTGCTATGGGTTTCCATTTCATCACTGTGACAGCAAAGAAACGGTAAAAAATCTGCAGCATAACAAGCTCACTGCAGCGCCTTTTGAATAAGCACCTGTCATACGTTTGTTTTTTTAACCATTTATCAACAAAAATCAAGTAATTTGACCCCCACCCCCCTCCAAAATAAAAAAGTGTTTCCTAATTAGATCGAAAAAGGTCATTTGAGTTTTCTGTTCTTTTTTTTTCATTAGAAACCTTTCCCATCTCGTTTTTCTATAGAACCAATTTTAGAACCATATTCTACTTTTAAATTAATCCTCATTATTATTATTATTATTGCGTAGCAGCTTTTCAGCTTTCAGCTTTAATAGGAAGTAGTGCCAGGATGACTAATTATGACTAACATACGAGTTGCTTTCAAATGAATCTATCAACACTTTCACTGAATCCTTTTTACAAAATAAAGCCCTCAAAATGCCAGCCTCGAGCAGACTTTATGAAACAGAATGTGTAAGGTAGCAGTAAAAAATGGTGGAAAATGTGCTAATAAATGGCAGCAGCAGTGGGAGCGTGATTCATCCTGGACTCTTTGAAATCATTTTCACGTCCTTCACTCCCCCCCATTGCACAAAGGCAATCCAGATTGCCGATTCCCTCGGTAATTTTCAAGGAATCTGCTTGCAGGGAATCACAGATTCAGAGATTAGATATCTGAGAGGAATGCCAAGGGAAGCGCGATGTGTTTTTCTTATTTATTTAATTTTTAGAGACTGCTATAGAGTTAGCTGTAATAAATATCTTTAATACACAGTAAAATCCCAAGTGTTAAATAAGCAGAGTATGGGAACTCTGTCAGAGTCAATTCAATGAATGAGTGTAAAATACCTCCCTTTGGCCTGCAGTGTTGGTGTTAATATTCAGAGTTAAAACAGATGTTTTTTAAAACGACTCTTTATAGTGTCACCTGTCAAGTGTTAAAGAACGTTTACTCTTTTGGAGTTACTAGTACTTTATAATCCAGTGTTGATGAAAAATTCCTCCAAAACAGTGTCAAAAGTATGACCACGCCCACTTCGGGAGCTGCAGTGAGGTGCATTGTGGGTAGTCGTGTTTTTGGTTAGTTTGTCCTATTTTTGTGTGTTTATGCATGTTTATTGTGGGGGGTTTGTGTTGTTCTTATTACTATTTCACTTTCATTTGTTCACTGTTGCAAATGTGGTGTTATTTGTTGCATCATGTTGGCACCATAAGTGAGGAGGTCGGTCACAGGAATGAGACCACTGTTCCGTTCCATTGTTGTAAAATAAAGCAGTGGTTCACACTAAATGTTCTGGACTCATTGGCTGTCTGAAGTCATGTGGTGTGCGGGGCAAGAGTTAGCTGGTAGCTTCCAGTGTGGCTGCTAGCTGTTAGCTTCCTGGCATGACAGCTGCCACAATATCAACACTGTTGAGAGTTAAAATTTTACCAACAGCTAGTGTTAGAACAAAACTTGAAAAATAGCAGTGTCATATTTAAATAACACTTTGAGTGTTACTTACCTTACCAAAGTATTTTAACAATTGTGAGAGTTAAAGAAGGTTTACTCCATAAAGTGTAAAATTGACTCTGAATACTTAACACTGAGACAGGGCGGGACCATATGTTCTCTGGCTCAGTGTTAAATTAACATTGGTCATTTTATTGTGTAAGTTCAACTATTTTAATTAGATACCTTTTTATTTTCCTTTTTTACGTTCTGCAGCAAATATTTGTGTTTAATGTTCTGGTATAGCAGCACGGCGGTTTCTGTGTCAAACAAGTCAAATAAAAAAGCTAGACTTGGATGACTCATGCAAAGCTACAGTACAACATGTTGTATGAAGGCAAACATACAGCTCACATGTAAAAGTGGTTCGGTGCCAGATGTAATGCTGCACGGTTCAGCACGTGTTAATGGTTTCTTTGTGACTGTTGTTGATCCTTATAAAAAATTAAAGGTGAGAGGTTTTTCCTCACAGGAAGAATGGTTAAGCATCTCTTTTCATGGCCCTTTGGCTCTACTTAGCTCCTCCGCTATCAAAAAAGCTGGGTTTGATTTTTGACAGCTCTTTTAAGTTGAATAAGCAGATCAGTGTAGTTGTCAAATCAAGCTCTAACTCACAATGATGCCGAGGTAAAGCCTCATCTTCTCATCAAAGAGCTGGAAAAGGTTCATGCCTTTTATCATCTCTTGACTACTGTACAGCTCTGTACGTTCCGCCGCGCCAGCCTTCTCTGCATCGTGTGCAAATTGTCAAGGCAGCAAGGAAGAGTTAAAGCAACTGGAACAAAGTATGAACGCATATTGGCTTCCCTTCACTCAGCCCTGTCCAGCTCTGGATTGAGTTGTAGGATGTGATTGCTTACTTTGAAAATCTGAAGTGGATTGGCACAGTTTTATTTGACAGATCTTTTTCTGACTCACACTTCTGCATGAGAATCTTAGCCAGTGAGCCGATTTTCAGCTAAATATTCTAAGATGAGGAATAACACTCAACTTTGTATGAGTGCTTGAACAAATGTACCTCACTGTATAGACAGATTGAAATTATTGTTTACCTATTTTGCTTGGCTAGTCATTTTTTGTTACGTTACTTTTTTTTTTACTTTTAAAGACGACGTTTACTTGTGTTTTGTTTTTTAGCTAGAGGCAGATGGAAGAAAATAAAAGGTCTAAAGTTTCAAATGGGTTCTTTTCTACACCATCTGAGAAATTCTATCAGATCAGGAACTAACAGGAACATGACTGTAGCACTGACTCTATTTGCTCTGCAATATTGATGTTTTTTCTAAACGAATAACACAAGCTTGAAGGAGTTGCTAATGCTAACGGTTAGCTTCTGCTAGTCAATATGCGCTCTGCTCTGTCCTGGACGTTCAACCAACAACAGCCTTCACCGGTGAGTCCATTAATGTTTATTTTTGAAGTGACGTGCGATTGGCTACCCAAGTGTTTCCCCATTTAATTTCTATCGGCGGCTAATACAGGAAATAGGGGAAGAAGACCATTTTCATGTTTAAACTCAAAGTGACTGATTATATATCAAAAATAACAAGTAATAATGGTTTCTCAGTAAATTTGGTCTTTAATATTGTTTTGTAAATGCATTTTATTAAACTCTTTAAAAAGACTTTTTCTATTCTTTTAATTTATTTGAGTTTATTGGTTTGTAAATTGCCAAAATAGATAAAAGTTGATTGCTCCTTTTGTACATTTCTACTATGATTGATCCTGTGTTCCCCTTTCAGCCTTGCTGCTTGGTTATTAGTTAAGCTGTGGTTGTATTGTAGATTTGCTGCCTCTCTTAAATTTCAGTTTTTTGATGTCTTGTGTTGTAAGGTTGTAAATTAAAGATAAAAAAGCTTATGTCATTGTAATCTGCCATTCATCAGCCCAATTCCACCCAACAAAGGGCAAAAACAGGAATGCATCAGCACTATTGTATACTGTAGTCAGAGCTGTCCTGCTATAGACAACACTCGAGACAATTCCATTTTACAACTGTAGCATTTTCCTTCTTTGGCTTCACTCTAATGTGCTCATTAGTGTTCTTGTGCTGAGCCTTAACCCTCTAGAGACGGTGGTTGGGAGAGAACCGGCTGTGTTCACTGCAGCACACATCAAACAGCGCCTCGCTACGTATATGGAAGGTCCTAGGAGAGCCTGCTGATTGGTTACCCATCATGCACCGCTGCTTTTTGGACAGAACCATATTCAAAGAAACAGAAACCGCAGTGAGCATGGAGAGAATAAGCTATGGTCAATGTGTCACAAGGGTTAGGAAATTACTTGACCATTTTTATTATTTGAAACATAACTTTAATCTCTGCAGCAGAGCTAGAAATTGTAATTACAGGTTGTAAAAAAAAATCAGCTTTCCATTTCTCATGATATACTAAGGGTAAAGACAAAGTTTGTTTATTTCTCTAAACATTATGCCAACTATAATAGCTCATGGTAAGATCAAGGATCAAGTGTTTTTGTAGTGTTTTCTGTGTGTCTCTAATGTGTAATAACTGGTTATCTGTTCAGAGTAGAAATTATGCTAATTGAGCTTTAGATCTGCGCAAAGCTCAGTCTGACTACATTATCGAGGTACTAAACAAAATGTTTGGTTTCTTGTTGAGCATGAGACATACCTGACACTGACTCGTATGGTCAATGTTTGCATCTTATCTATTTTGTTAGCTGTAGAAAAGATATACAGGGCTAACTCAAATACACTCACTAGTTGTTTATGCAGGTCCAGACTTATGGGGCTAGGTTAGGGTAAAGATCATTGTTTTACCTAAAACCTACTGAATCACTGCAGCTCTTGACACCAATGTTCTTGGTTTTGGTTCACTTAAAATAAATTGACTAGCTGTTTGGTCAGATCTTTGCATGCAATTTACTTGGTTTAGGATAATATTCTAGGTTAACTTACCATCTGTTGACTGGTTTTTATTCAGGTCTTTGCATGAAGTCTATTTACTTAGGTTTAGGTAAAGGATTTTACCTAAAATTAACCGTTTCACATTTGTTCGGCACCTCACAATGTGAGGCTAACACATTTGGGAAATGACTGGACTTTGTTAACCTTTCCTCAGATTGTAATTGGGGCACAATAAAAAAGTAACATGATTGTTGTGTTCTGAGCTACTAGGGGCAGTGTACTGAGATACTGAGATGTAGACTGCAGAAGAAGAAGTGAGATATCCAGGATGGATGCCGTGCATGATTGTTGCCCTCCATATGGATAAAGTTACTGCTGCCTGCTTTTCTACCAACTACAAAACATAAAAATGAGAAAAAAAACATTTTAATATTACAATTATTTTGCTAACATTGCTGAAGTGTTTGATAAGTACAGATTTAAACAAACCCAAGTAATAATTAAACTTTCTAAAGTAAAGCTAAATTGTCTGGAAAATGGTGGCAAATGATCTCTTTATAAATTTGTAGAGCAAAATCCTCAAACTTGTGTTACTGTGTTTCACAAAATTAGCCTATGAGATAATAGTTTGACAAAAGTAATTATATAAAGAAATGTAGTAAATATGATGCACATGGTTATGCTTCATAAACCCTAACCCTATAAATCAAACAATCAAAAAGAAAGACATTAACCTTAAACGTTTGTTTATTTATTTATTAACGAATATAATTGTGGAAACAGCAATGCAGTTACTTGACCAATACAGATGAAATTCAAAAACATTTAATATGGTGCAAAAGTAATCCAGTAATTCAACCTAAAATGTGAAACTAATACATGAGACAGACTCATTCCATACAAAGCCAGATATTTCAGCCTTTATTTGTTATAATTATGATGATTATAGTTTACAGCTGATGAAAACCCCACATTCAACATCTCAGACAATCAGAATATTGTGAAAAAGTTCAATATTCTAGACACAAAGTGTCACACTCTAATCAGCTAATGAATCCAGAACACCTGCAAAGGCTTCCTGAGCCTTTAGATGGTCTCTTAGTCTAAGCTGGATTACTGAAATAAATTGACTTTTGCACCATATTCTAATTTTTTGAGTTTCACCTGCATGCATGTGTTTGGACTGTGGGAGAAAACCTGAGTACCTGTAACTCTACGCAGAAAGATTGAAGCTTGGTTTTGAACCTCCAACTCTTTTGCTGTGAGTCAACAGTGTTACCAAATGTCCCACTGTGCAGCAACAATATCCAGTACTGACAAGAATCAATGGTCAAAATGCATACACATTCACTTGTGTAAATGTAGCCGCATGAGGATGTTTTGTTAGGCGGCTCACACCAACATCGCATGTCCTGCATGAACAACAAAGCAGCAAGTCTTAGGAGACCCTCTGTCCCTGACATGACACAACAAATAGTGCCCGACCTGTGGGATTGCAGGTTAAAGGTGACAGATGCTGCTTGTGAGCAGGGTTAAAGAAAGCCTGGCCTTGGTTGCCATGACAGCCCTGTGATGGGCACTTAGAGAGCTATTTGTCACATGTAGCCAAACTGTCCTTCACTTCAAAGCAAGTGTTGGCTGCCTCGTGGACTCACAGGCTGGGATACATTGTGACGAGCTTGGACTTTGTTGTTTATTCATGAACAGTTCAGAGGACACATTGTTAACAAGATAAATAAATGCATTTTTATTCCTTTTCCCCCACAGTAAGGTGTATTCAGTAGCTCAAAGCGCGACATTAATTCTCGATCCCCGAGACACCTTTGAGTGAAGTAATTATCTAATGGCATACCTTTTAGATAAACTGAATGGGTTTTCACAGTTTTCAAAGTATCACAGGGGTTAATAAGGTATAGCCCTGCAGACAACACATATACAATACACCTGGAGGGAACAACTCAACGCCTAATAAAGCTTTAATTATATACATTATCCCCTGACCCTGGCTCGGATGGTGTTGATTAAAATATGGACGACCACTGTATACACAACAAGTCAGCCCCAGCAGGCCTGAAGCCCTCTTTCTCTCTCAAATACAAACACATCATGAAATTTCACTCTAAAACCAAGGCACAGCCCCACCAAGAGACCAGGCTGAGAGTCCAAATTGCTTGTTCTGTGCTTTACCAGAAAGCTCGGCTTGCTTGTTTTGTGATGAGCACTATAGCGCTGTTGGAGCTGCACTGTCAGACGTAACCTGCATGTACAATTGTAGAAGCTGTGCAAACATTAAAGGCCAAAGCAGGCATGGAAGGTGGTTGGGTGGTTATGAGTAGTTTTGGGGAATTGGAATCACATATAATTCAAAGAAGAATTGAGGGCAAAGTTCATGTAAATGTTGTTTTCATAAACCGTTATACCGCTGCTTTGTTTTTTATATTTATTCGGGCAGAACTATTATGACGTTTTGCTACGGAGTGTTACATGCTAAATCTGACGTGCTATAGCTAGCACTGACGCTAATTTACACTGGAAAAAAATCTAGAATTGAAAACAAAAGTAAGAAAAGCCCAGGTTTAGAATCGAGGGCTGAATTCCACACAGGCTTGTGATTCTGTAAAAACGCTATCAAGAAGAAAGCTTTTTATACACTTGTGCTTTCTCTCCTCTTCCCAAAAAATTCTATTGTCAGTAAATAACCATGTTATTGTGATGTATCAGGTGTGAATGAAATGGCTTTTTTATTTTTATGTAAATAGTCAGAACTGGAATTTTGGGTTTTTCTTCCCCCTTTTCAATTCTTTTTTCTAGTGGTCATGTCATATGTGATTGGTCACTACACAATGGTGATATCTGTGACTCATTTCAGGAGTCCTGAAAACCAACTTATAGCTTGAAAGGATTTGTTTGCAGGAAGTAGGCTTCCTACTGTTTACAGAATTGCGAAAAAGTGTTTTTGCATTGAAGTGTGACAATGAAAAAGAAAAAAAGACAACAAAAAAAGCTGAGAATGTTATTCACCACTAGCCTAGCTGAGAAACCAGCTGGTCTAGCTAGCAGCTAGCAGGAGCAAAAAGCACAACTGATGTTAACATGCATAACCGTTTTAGTCCAACTGACAAAGATGTGGAAGAGGAATTTCCTCCTCTGCCTGGGGAACCTTCCAAGCCTCCAGTGGAGAAGCACATAAGACACTCAAAGACCATTTTCTCAAAGGTAGCATTGCATACCTCGCTCAGAAACAACAGGCTGAATGTCTTGTAAAAAATGATCAGTAGTAATTCTATAACAATTGCTGAGGCGAAAGAGATAATCATGGTTAAATCTAAAAGAATTAAGAGCATCAAGGAATCAAGTTCATTCCTGCAGACCACGAAGACATGGAAACCAAAGTTGTCCAGTGCAGAAAACAAATTAGGACTTGCCAGAAAACCTGAAACATGCATGAGAATTTAATTTCTCTGTTGAAGGGCTATTTAGAAGAAGAAGAAGAAGAAACGATTCATTATAAAGATCATGAGGTGCTTGTTTGCATCGTTGAAACTTAAGGCTCTTCAGCCTGGAGGTAAAAGAAAACCAGAACGTCAGGAACAAGCTCTGTAGAATCTGCCAAACCATTTAGCCAGAGATGAAGGATGTCAATGTCGCACAACGTATTGGACCAAAGAAGGATAGCAACACATGCTCCAGAGGTATCCTCATTCGTTTTGCTCTTTGGCTTTGCTGTGATGCTGTTTGGCATTCTGCTAAGCACTCCTCTTTGCTGTGAGAAAACAAACAGAAGTTTGCCAAAGATCTATCTGTTGTAGACCGAGAGAGGAAGGGAAGGCTGTGGCCTGCAGTGGTAAAAGCAAGGAGGGGAAAAAAAAGGCTTTTTTTGTCCTCTATCGTGTCTTTGAGGACTGAGCTGAAATTTTCCCTTAGCTGGGGGGAAAAGAAAACACTTGACATTTCCTTACCTGCCAAATGAGATACAGTGACTTCATGTTCATATTTGAAGCTGCTTCTGGTGCAAGAAAAATTTAGTTTAATCTCCATCGTCTTTTTCCTACTGGAACACATTTGAGCAGATTCTTAACTGAGTAAAACATTTCTTCCAAAAATGCTGTTCTAAATATTAGAGTCAGTTTCAACTAAGTTAAAGATTTTATCCAACAAAACAATATCCAGACACATCTATCTTCTTTGTAACTCCTGCTTCACACTGAAAGCATCGGCGGCTCGGAACGGTTTACTGCGCTCCAGTACACACCAGGAGAATCTTGGCCACAGAATGGCTTCTTCGCCATGCTCCTCGCTGACTCGCGAGATCACAAGATCCCTCGAGACTTCAAAGGTCACGGTTTGTTTATGCCATCTACCATTAAACCAAAAAGAAGGAAATCACGTTTGATATCGCTGTTTCATGTTACATATAACATTGTTCTTCTCCACTGCCAGGATTAAAGCCATGAAAAACACACCACTGCACTTTTTGAAAACAATCAGTAGTAAGTAAGCTGTGAGGTCATACGCATAGACGTAATCTACATAGATATGAAATCGCATTGCTGCAATAGTCTTTTATTTTGAAAACTACCTTAAGTTTTACACTGAAACCGTGTGCGATTCTCTGTCTATGTTAGCTGAGGAAGTTGACGTGTCCCAGAAGCGGCTCGCGGCAAAAATAAAACCCGATCCTATTCTGGGACACACCTGAAAACGTCCGCGTCGTGGCTGGTTTGAATCACCCCCATAACGGATTCTATTTGAAGTGATGTTCCGCTGCCGTTCCGCGCCGCTGATGCCTCCAGTGTGAAGTAGGGGTAAATGCACCTGTTTAGATCTTTTGGAAATAAACGGCTGCTCTGATCTCTTTATCGAGTGAAAAACATTAATTAAAAATATATATTGGCAAAAAAACTATCTGGTGTAGTTTATATTTTGTATAAGAAAACAACAGGCAGCAGAACCATAAAGTGTACTCTCAATTTCTCAGCACCCGTGTTGCCTGTTGCTTTAGCTCTGTGGCCAAAACTAAAAATCATGCAGTTCTGCCTTTTCCGGACTTTTGAAGTCTCCTGTAGCAGTGTATAAATGTAATCTGCCCAATGTTATTGACTTCCCTTGTGAGACTGGGATTAGTAATGATGTTCATAAGAATGCTCAAAGACAGACCGATAATATTAGATGCAATTTCTCCTGAGCTAATTTGTCTTCACAGCCCACATGGCGTAATATGGAACCAGACAGATCATTTATCTTGATTCATTGATTGTAATTTGCGGTGTAATTAACATAATATACCACCAGGAGGGACAAAATGATGTTACTGCTTATGATTTCATAAAATGAAACAAACATGCAATTTGCTTTTTTGTTTCAGGTGCCCATTGTTATTGTCTCCGTGTTGTTTCTTTATTTAGAAGCACGTGTGTGTGCTTCTGAGCGGCTTTGTTTCAGGAAACAGTCTAGTTTAAAGTAATATGTCCTACACGTCACATTAGCTAAACTACTCCGGTATGATGCAGCTGTCAGTACAGCTATGAACATACAATCAGTCTCTCCAGGGAAAACGCATAAAAGCTATCACGAATGGGACGAGTCTCTCCTAAGACTCAAAGTGATTCACTTTATTCTCTTTATCTCCATTACTTATGGAACAAGTAGGAGGACAACCAACAGAACGATCAAATGTATGTTTAATGAGAACGGTCGCTTTAATGCCTTAGCCACAGCAAGAACATCAAATTTAAATTTAGATTCAGAGGCATGACACGCAGGAAACGAAACAGAAATCAAAGTGATTTCAAGTTTTGTTGAAATATACATTTGATGCTCGAGAAGGTAGTTAATAATTCATTGTTATTTACAAAGGAATCGTTGTGAGTTAGGATGTGAAACCAACGATGAAGAGCATGAGAGCGGAGTGCTTGTTGGGTACGACTGGTGTGATTAATTAGGTATTTTCATGGAACAAGAAGTGCCTTCACATCAAAAAGAAGCCTTGACTTTAACACAGGAAAATGATCCATCTAAAAGATTTAGGAAAATGTGCTTCAAGAAATCTAGATCTGAAACAACAGTTAAAAGTTCTAAATGAAAGATTCATTAAGTGCTAGCATACATGTCTTCTGTTCTTGGTGCCTCAAATGTATCAGAATAACAAAGATAACTTCAGTAAATTCAAAATGCAATGGTTTATTTCATTGCACACTGTCGGAATTAACTCTAAGCTCTACGTGAAAGTGACACTTTGAACTTAAGAATAATTTGAAATAATTAATAATAATTAATAATAATTCATTGAACTTATATAGCGCTTTGTTAGGACACTCAAAGACGCTGCATGCACTCACACATTCACACACAGCTGCCCTGGGGTGGTCTGACAGAAGCGAGGCTGCATTGTTGCACCACCAAAAGAGGCAATTTGGGTTAAGTGTCTTGCCCAAGGACACAACGATGGCGACAGACCGAGCGAGACGCAAACCCGCAACCTTCCGATTGCGGGGCGTGCACTTAACTCCTATGCCACCATTGCCCCAACACCCTTGCCCACCACAACTCCAATCACACATTTGTGAAAACTGAAAAAATGTCTCTAACATTGTTGGGGAGGATGTTTGACACTCTCATGTTTGCATAATTGTATCAATTCAAACCAACTGGGGGGAGGGGGTTCCAGTATGAAGAGCCTGTTTAAATGGTAAATAGTGACTGGCCTGTATTTATATAAAGTCTTCTAGAGTCCTAAACCCCCCAAGGCACCTTTACAACACAGTAGTCATTCGCCCATTCACAGACTGTTAGTGGTTAGTCACAATGTAGCCACAGCTGCTCAGGGGAACACTGACAGATGTGAGTAAAGGTCAAAGGTCAGACATTCTCCTTCAAAGGCAGAGAGTACACCAAATACTGGGATGCACACCTCCTGAAAAGTTACACATTTGTCTTGTAGAGTCACAGAAAAATGTTCCCTTGAGGATCAGCAAGATGTGTTTTTTATTGCCTTAGATGGACTGACAACCTGTCCAGTGTGTACCCCACCTGTTTGCCCAAAGATTGCTGGGGATAGGCACCAGCCCCCCATGACAAGCGGGTATAGAAAATGGATGGCCTCTGTTTTTGTTTTAGTCAATGTGGAGTTGGCCTTGGAAATTCCGGTGGAAGCCATTCCACCCTATCTACAACTTGAGTCTTGTTGGCTTATGAACTTTGGTTTTAACTGTTACCATCAGGGGCCATTTAGGGTTGTGCTCTTGAATTTCCTTTGGATGGAGCATGATGGAGTTTTTCAGTCAGGTTCTATTACAGTTAGGTATGGTGGTAAATCAGGCCTTATCGTGTCTACGGAAATTGAACTAAATCATCATGTGAGAACTACACTTTAAATCTAATTAAATAGTTACCTTAAAGTGACTGTGTGTATTTTTCCTGGCGATAGGGGGCAGTACATACCTAAATCATTGCAAGCAAGCAGTATTTTTGTGTTCAAGTAAGACCTTACCTACGGATGGCCATTAGGGTCAAAAATCCCTGGAAGTGCAACCTCCAGGAAAATGACAAGCACATCATACTCCATTTCATCACTGGCAGCAAGTGCAGAGGTAAATGTTTAAAACAGCAACGTTTATGAATGGCGAACATTTTGTAACCATTTGTTACAAATCAGTAAATGCATGTTGTCCTCACGGGCTCCCGTAGAAGGAAACACGGCGTCTAATATGGCATCGCCCAGAGACTTGGACCCGCTCCCATGTGTTTTAGACCTGATTTTTATGGTTATATGTTATGAAGCCCCCAATATTGTTCAACAACAGGGCATCATTTAAGTCAATTTCAACAACATTTCTATGGATCTTCCAGAGATTAATGGTAAAAACTACACATTGTCTCTAACCAAAAACAGAAGCAATCTGTAAGTGGGCAAATACTTTATCACAGCACTGTAAATGTATTTTACCAATCTCTCTCTCTCTCTCTCTCTCTCTCTCTCTCTCTCTCTCTGTGTGTGTGTGTGTGTGTGTGTGTGTGTGTGTGTGTGTGTGTGTGTGTGTGTGTGTGTGTGTGTGTGTGTGTGTGTGTGTGTCCACCAAACTGTTTGTTTCTCTAAAAAACATCTTTTGTTATTCGGTAAAATTTGAAACCCAGACAACCATAAATCAAGCGAGGCATGTTTTCCTTCCCTGTTCGTGTGTCATTAATTGTTACCACACTGCTCATAGCACACTCCGTCCTGTCTTGGCAGTTACTATCTCCATCTGCCTTTCTCTAACATGGCTATATTTGAAAAGATGGCATAAAAAATTAATCCTGAGGGTTCTCGAGGATTATGCCGCGCCAGCACAAACTGGCAGAGACTGAGAGGTGCAGTCGGATGAGCACCTAATTGTGTTTTCATTTGCTTACTGCAACACCTTCTCTGACATGATGACTGGAGCTTGAAAATGCCTGTTTGATGAGTCGAGATGTCATGCTATCAAAGTTAATATTTGTTTGAGGAAAAAATAGATTTTCTCTCTCCAGGTATTTATGTTGCTCCCTGCAAATGTACTGAAATGGAAATGACTGAGAAGACTCCGTTTTGCACGTGTACATCTGATAGCGATGACAAGTGGGGAAGAAGAAGCAGGTTGTAAAGTCTGATCTTCTTGAAAGCATACTTTGTGTACATGCTCCCTCTCTTTTTTCTCCCTCCTTGGCAATTCAAATTGTTGCAAGCAATTACTCTAACCTTTGAGGACAACAGCAAACAAATTTGATAAGAAAAGCAACAGAACACCCCTGGAAATTACATTTTAAAGATGAAGCAGCTTTTTTTCCCAGCCCTTTTTACCTGCCACTCAAACGACTCACGGGAGCTCAAGAAATGCAACATCAACATGCATCCTCGTCTCTGCAGGAAAGGGAGTAAGACGGCAGGAGTTGAATGATTCACATACGTGGAGCGGAGAGTGGCTTCCTGTCAGTGCAGCTGATTAAAATTCCTGGGACCGAGAATGCAGGGTGTGATGTACGACGAGCAGGTGGTGTGGGTTTAATATGCATGAGCAGACAGCTCCTGCATCTGCAGATTGGCAGTCTCTGAGCTTGCCTGTCCACTCTTTTGGCAGCTCACCGGACATATGGAACTACTGAGGGCATACATGAGCATGGCAGAGGGGAGGGTCTTAGCACGCCGCGATTGAAGTTTCTCTCTTTTTGTGCCTCTCTAGAGATCAGTGGGATGGCTACTAGTTCCTTTTTGTAGACTTTGGTTTGTTCAAAGTAGCCAAGATGAAGGTAGAGGAGGGCATTTTTCTCCCCGTATATTTCATTGATTTTTTTTTTTTTTGCGAGCCTCAGGAAACATCAAAAAGGTGAAGGATTAGAGGAGAGTGTAGGAATTGACTGAGATGTGATTGGGGACTGAGGGTCGGTTGAAGGAAGACGTGATTAGTCCAAACACCTTCTCAACAGGTGATTCCGTTTAGTTCTGAAGAATGGCAATATACGCTGGAGACTGGAAAAAAGTTGGTACTGTAAGTATTTCTGTTAGCTGAAAAAAAAAAGATGGGTCTTGTTTTTTTCATTTTTGTAGTGATGTACTAGTTTTCAGTTTCTTTAACATAACATGATGCGTAATTTGGTCATCCAGCAGGAGAAAGGGTGCAACAGTAGTGTCCTTGGTAAGCCAGCAGCACTCTGTGATATTGGTGTCAGGTTTGTGTCTCTTGTCACCTGCCTGCAGGCCAACAAGGCACTTTGACCAGTCACTTCCATATTTTCTAGCATTTTTATTCTGTTACATATGCTTTTGCCTGTGTGCTTCTGTTTAGTCATTTGTCTGACTGTGTGTCTACCTCATGAACCACAGGACAGATTTTAGACAAACCTAAGGAAGTAAACACAGGATAAACATCTACAATGCATCAACATTTGGAGTCAGTCCAGTTCAAGATGGCTGACACAGCCAAATGACCTTTGTAAAAACAAAAATGTCTCTTTCTCAGTCAGTTTAACTGATACTGACCTAAATGCTGGTGTCACAGTAAAAGCATCCTCAACAATACCCCAAGCGATACACATTAAGCTAAACATTTTCTTAAAACTTTGGTGTTAACTCAATATCTTATGAACCATTGGATGAGTTTTTACCCTTTGACTGGTTGGTCAATTTATTGGTAGCATACATTTTACTTCTAGGAACTTAGTGGAGAATGCACTAAAAATTCTTATATTATAGTGTTGAACATTAGAAGATACTGTAAGATTATCTGTAGCTTCACATTATTATTATTATTATTCATTGTATTTAGGGGTGGAGCCAAACCCAAATACGGTATTCGGAAAACATGTTTTTTACGAATATTTATTTCTAACAAATACTTTAAAAAATATTTCGATCCGTGTGCAACCAACCCCCCCCCAACCCCCCCCCCCCCCCCCAATCGCTCTCACGGACAGCACAGTTTTGCGCAAATACAAATAAAGATACAAATACAGATTGCTTTGCACACTCCTAATTGTGTAACACTCATTGTCCCAAATTAATAAACAATGTGAAAAAACACACATTTTTTTATTTGTTTGTTTTATGTGTGTGTAGAAACTCAATTAAAGTAATAAATAGATCTACATCTACAACAGATTGACCGGTGGAATCTACCTTGTTCAAGATGGCTGTCACAGATTATCATAGCCAACATAAAAACTTTAGCTATTGAGCTACAACGCCATGTGGTACCAGCTGAGAATCGTTACCAGAACACATTCTGAAGCGCTAACTTAGCATGCTATATTTTGACATTGTGTAAAATAATGATATTTTCAAGATTTGACAGCATGGCTATAAACGTCTTGACAAAATCATTTTGGTTTAACATCTTGTCATGAAAGTCATGCCCACATGTTTGATTGTTTTTTTTTTCAAGCAGAAACAAAGACAACTAAAACAATAGCCAACCACATAGTTTGCTCCAACTTTCCCCATTGGCTCCAAACCCTTATCATCTTGCAACAACAAAGCTTCAGAAAGATTTAGTAAAGTCTCCACAAACACACAAAAAACAAAACATCTAAGCTTTTTCTCAGGGGTTACTGGAGGGTGTGCGGATGCTGTAGCGTGTGGGTGTTTTATGTTAATTGGGGCATTGTTGCAGTGATCTGACTTGAGTTTTTTCAACAGCAAGCTGTGTGAATGTCTTCCCTTTGAGACGACAGGCTCTCCTGTCATCAATCTGTGATGCTGAGTGGACTTTTTCTGTGTGCAATTTGAGTGATGTGTACTCTCAAAGCATGAATAAACCTGTATGATCTGCTGCGGTTGCTGCACTTTGTAAGATCGCAAAATTGGCTCCCCCCAAAAAAATCTATGTATTTTTGTGTTCTTGGTCCACACTTGAAAGAATCGTTTTAAATGTTTGGAACATTTTTCAAGTGAACCCATATTTCTCCAGCATCACAGACTGCTGTTTTAGCCTGGACAGGCAGAAAAGGAGGCTGTCTGGGAAAGATTTCATACACTGCTTTGCTTTGTGATCATTTTACCATCATTATTGTCCATTACTGGAAGAATAACATCAGCTTTGACTGGTAGATGATTCAACAAATTACAGCTATTGGCAAAGCATCATTCAGTTGTTGTGCATTAATAGAAAATATCTGTTTCAGAAAATCTCCATAAATCAGCAACATTTTGGTAAAGTTTATTTAAAAACATACAAGTTTTTTGGGAGGAGGGACTTTTGCAATCATCAACATCGCGCACAATTTCTAACAATCTCTCTTATGGGCTCGACACACAGTAGGCGACAAACGACCGCGATCAGCGAAACTCATCGCTATCGCTTTGATAATCTGACACACGGGAAGTGACATGTGGCAGCGGCAAAAGCCAGCAACGCGCTCTGTTCCAGGGCGAATAACGAGTTTTCCGTTGTTTTGATTGGCCGTCAGATTGGAAAAAGCGGTAGATATGAAGTCTCACAAGGTTTTGCTAGAGTTAAGTAAAATGTTGTAAAGCTCTAGGAAATCCGACACGGCAAGTGTTAACTTTTCCTCCATGTTTGCTCGAAAATGTACTGAGAAGCATCCTGTCCGCTCATTGGTCAGTCCGTGAAACCTCTGCTGATTGGTCCTTGTCCGAGCGACAGCAATGTAAAGATGAAATTTTCTCAACTTTCTGGGATCGCGTCGCTGGCTCGCCTGTGCACGACACATACACGAGAGCAAACTTTTCACACGCACGTTTTTCGCGTGTCGCTTAGCAGGAGGAAGACCCGCGATTATCGCTTTGTCATGCATGTCTCATTGAAAATGAGTGGAGGAGAGGCGATGTCGCCTCCCGTGTGTCGAGCCCATTACTTTCACAAAATGTAAGTTCTTGATTAATGAAAACATTCTTGGCAAATGCTTTCGTTTTCTTCCGTCTTGCGCCAGTCCAAGAATTTCACCTCTAGCGGCACAATACGAATGCCCCCGGCCGTCCCTCTTAATTTCAGAAAACCCACAAAATAGAACCTGAGTCCTATTCCATTAGTCTTAGCTGCAGTATTCAGGTAACCGGGCCTGCTTTGAACACAGGGCCTCGAAAGATTCCACATGGCTATAATCATCTTGACAAAATCATTTTGGTTTGTACAAGAAGCCAAATTACATAATAACAGCACTAACATATCTATTGTTTAAATCTCCAACTTCTCCACAAAACGTCTCCAGCAGCTCAAAGGTTGTTTTTTTGTTTGTTTCTTTCAGTAGGGTCTGCATTTTAAAGCTACTATTGTTGTTGTTTTTGTTTGCTTTATTTGTTTTGTACTTTTTTCCCCAGTGCATGTTTCAATAAGAAACTAATGTGCTTTACCAAACGTTTGACCTGCCAGTCAAAGGGTTAATCCTAAGAATTAATGTTGTTTGTCCTGAAAAAATGAATCATGACATTATTGTGCAGAAATTGACAAAATGATTTAAGTCCAATGCAGAAGGAGATTTGTTTTTAAGGTCAGCAACATTCTTTCCTTTAGCATTTTATACTAGAACCAAACAGATTATGGCTAAATCTTTGATTTTAACCACAATCACTGAAAAACCCAAGGAGCTGAATCTATTCAGGGTTATAATTGATTAGGTACAGCTAAAATGAGAAAATTAAAAACATATCTGAATGAAACCTAGTAAAAAATAATAATGGGATTACATTAATGATAAATGGCTTGAATAAACTCACTGGGGAACAACAGTTAATCCCTTCTGTGAAATCCTCTGACCGACTGCCCCGTGGATGAAGCACAAAAAGACCAGATGAGTTCAGCTTTTGCCATCCTTCAGAAATGTCCTCACCCTCACATGCAGAGACATGCACGCAGAAAAAAATCTTAGCAAATTTGGCCCTGCACTGTCACTACCTCAGCCCAACAAAAATTAGCTCAGGTAGAGACACATAGATGCTGGCTGCTCTCAGTGTAGCGGTGGGAATAGGATTACATGCCTCTCAGACTGCTCACTCACAGCACAGAGACAGCTCTCATTCAATCACTGTGACGCATGCAAAAGCAAGGAAGAGGCTCTGGCTCGGCCTCCCTCAGGAGACTACCCGTTATCAGCACCACTTCACAAGAGTGAGAGAACACAGACGAGAAATTGATAAAGTCAGGATTTTAAATGGATTTAGGAAATGGCGTGTGGGCGGGAACTGACTGCGAGTTCTTCAGGAACATTAAGGCAAAGCTGCCAGTTTCATTACCACATGTGTACTTACAGGTAGCTACATCCTAAAGTAAGGAACTGCCAGACTCATGCCATGAGCAAAAGGAGATGCCAACATGGCGCTGGATAATCACTGGAAGTTGTTTAGTTAGTCCGAATGCTGGATCAGCAGAATTCTGCTTTACCCCACGGGCCTTCTGGGAATGTTTACCATCCATTTCAAGCCAAATCATGGTCTGTTTAACACCTCACCACCTGCTTCATTTGCATCTGTGTGTAGGAAGAAAAGAGAACCAGAATATGTGTGTTTAGTGTTTAGAGGAGAAAAAGTTTGGCAGTGGTGTTAACTGGAAGGCTAATGAAGGGCGAAATAGGGTTTTGGTTCTTTGAATTTAATGCGAGCTGTCATTAGTGTGGGAGGTGGGAGGCTTGTGGAGATTACTTCAGTCTAACTAACTTTACACAGCAGCAAAAATAACTGTGATTTTCCATCAGTTAGCAGAGATGCTAACAAACACAAAGCTGTAGCGCTGCTCCTGGAGAGAAATTAAATAACAGCAAAATTACATCACATCCCACTATGAAACGCAGACTTTAAAGGAAAGCTCTTAAATAGAGACACTGGATTCCCTTAGGCTGGATTGACTGGATAAATGAGCTAACAGCTGGTCTAAGAGAGGTCACAAAATCATTTGCTGCTATCTCAAAACAGCTTCAGTCTCAAAATTGTCAAACTAGCTTATGTAAACCTTTTTGCCCTTACAGTACTGTTCAGTTCACATTAAAATGAGAAAAAAACATAGAATTCAAGTCAAATCAGTCAAAAAAACAAAAAATAATTAACCATGGCTTTATGGGGCTGTAGACATTGTTGGTTTTTACTGTCAGCTAGGGATGTGTATTGGTAAAATTCTGGCGATACGATACGCATCACGATGCAGGGGAGACGATACGATATATCACGATATACTGCGATACATTCAGCCAGACGATATTAGTGATTTTTTTTACACTGAATTTATTGTAGGAAAATTTAATAAACTGTTATTGTTAGTGTGTAATACGTAACATGTTTAACATGCGGTATCTGAACCATAATAGAGGGATTTACATTTCAATGGTGGAAACAAAACTGTTTCACACTCTGCTGCCAACTAGCGGTTGGCGTTTGAATTGCACCAGAAGAAAGCAAATACACAAATGTTCACATGTAAAGGCTTCCAAAAATTCGATCCACGGCTTTTGAATATCGATATATCGCAGGAAAAAATTTCACGATATATTGCCATATTGATATTTTCTTACATTCCTACTGTCAGCTATGTAAAATCATGGCTATGGTGGAAACTAGTTTACTCATTTAATATGTGCTTCTAGTGTTGTAAAAAAAAAGATCCATTCCTTATGCAGTGTTGGTTGTTTTACATTTTTAACAGCTGACATGCATTTAAGCAGACAGGTATTTAGTTGCAATGCTGCCACTCTGATAAAAGTTGCTCTGGTATTGAGCACTGTCTTTCCAGAGTCTGCCATAAGTTGTAGAACGCTAAACGCACACCGATCCTGGTTTATGCATTGGTAGTTCTCTGTCTGTGTTCATATGTGACAGAAATATTATATTTGCCCACAGCATCCTGCTGTACTGGTCTTCCTGCACGCCTGCAGACCATCCCGCTTGAGAGCACGGAGTGATAAATGAGGTGGATTCAACTGTCACACAAGAGCCTGTAAAATCCTTGTAAGACACATTGCATGGCCCAAAATATTCTTCTTTATCCTCCTCTAAGGCCTCCATCAAAAGGACGTGTCAAAACATTAAACCTGATCGAAAGAAATGGTGTGCGTGAATGATTGTAGTGGTTCTCTCGAGTGCGTAACGCTCCCCCAACAGATATATTAATCAAAGAAAGTTCACTTTTAGAGCCATTTGGGGATGAATGCAAACAGTCCTTTTTATCCTCCTCACATCAATGCTGGCTCTGCTTCAAGTGTCACACTTACTAAAAGCCAAAAGCAAATACTTTAACAACTGGAACCGAGTATGCAGACATGTTCTCTTGAGAAAACAAAGGTAGACAATATTAGAATTATTAATGGCACATTGAGCTCTTTTTAATTTAGTGATCTAATGACAATGAATTTGGAACATTTCAAAGCAGAACACTGCACCGGAAGCTGAACGCTGTGAGCAAAACCTCTGAAGCTGAAACTCACGATAAAGTGCTTTGAACAGCAAACAAACACAGCCTGAGTGGAACGTGACTGGAGGGATGAATCAACATGGAAAATGACAGCCACTAGTAGCGGCAATTGCCCCTGACGCTTACAGTCACCTTAAACTATGACCGTGTGACAGAAAAGGAAAAAAAAGCTTCATGGTGGCAAAGTGGAAGACAAATGGTGCACCAATGTACAGCCATAATGAATGTTTTCAGTCTTGGTGTTTGTGTTCTTAATAGAAAAATACCTGATGGCAATTATAAAAGCAACCTGTTGCTTAAACACATCCACACAGCATGAGATAAGAGCAGTAATAAATCATCATCATTATTATGAGAATTAAATGCAACAAATTTAAAACATTAATACCTGTCAAATCAAATATCTCTGGTTTGTGCAACACTATTAAATATTAAAGATCCAGTGTTCCTAGAAGGAATACACATTACCCTCCACCTTTCTTGCTTTTGAAATAAGATTATCTTATGTTGAAAAATGATGTAGTTATAGCTGTTTTAGTCCTGTTGGATCATTTATCTATTTATTTATTTATTTGATCTGGAACATGGCTTAGATCATGTCCCCATTATTTATCTGTACAGAAAGTATGCCGGAGTGTTCGTTCGTACACAATCAGACTAGATGCAGCAGCACCCATGATTTTCACATCTTGTTCATGTAGGAACATATTTGTGACACACACGGATCTTGACACATTTCCATGTACTGATCCATTAGAAATGTACTATGCCACAAAATGGTGAGGGCCAAGCTAAGGATAAAAACTAAGGATTTGGGGCCCTTTTGACTGATGACCATGAGGGGTGGTTTCAGGGGGTCACATTGTCTTGTTTGTACCATTTTCTATGCTTTTTCTATATAAACTAAATTTAAAACCAACCTACTGAATAATTGTCATTTGTTGGGAGTGTATCAGGAACAGAGTTTTACCGGTCTTCCTCCCAAAGAACCAGGAAATTAAAGTAGCTATCTGGAGTTTTCCCCTTTCAGGAATTATGTATGATTTTTCAGAAATCCGTAAAAGTGATTGTCTTATCATGTAGTGTGAAATAATGTAAGCCAGGGAGCTGCCGCTAGGGGGTGCGCGAGGTAAAAAGCGTAATGGCGGTGAACGGTGATTACACAAAAAAAAAAAAAAAAAAAAATTACACATAAAACAATGCAGCCGATTTCAGACCGTGGCGGTAATGTTGCGCAATCATGTCCGTTTTATAAAAGATTGCGCGATGGAGGCATAAAGGAGGTATGGGGGCGGTCTCTGCACTTCTGTGTATCTTGGACATAACTTGCTTTTTATTGCGATCAAAACCGCGCTCGTTAGGTTTTTGTTTTTTTCACAAGCGTGTGTGTCCTCATGTGAGCTGTCAGATGATCTGAGCTGCAGATCTAACGGAGAGAAGCTCCTGGAGCTCTGCATCTCTCCAGTTTATCATTTCAAACGTATGCGTTCTAAAGTATGACTTTAACGGCGTTATGTCTTCTGATCACCTGTCTGTCGCTCCTACTGCAGCCGCAGAGACCCTGAGTGTAGCAGCGCGTCTCCCGCGGCCGCTTCCCCTCTCACTGTGCAGACGTGCAGCAGCAAAAATCAAACCCGTGTGCCGAACTAAATTAACTTGTTTAAAAGTGATGGAAACTGCATCCTGCAATGAAAAATACCGCGTGGAGGAAGCTCGTTAAAACGCGTCATCACCGTGGATTTAATACGAGTTTTGAAGAACAAACTCCTGGCGGAGTGAGGTGAGTTTTATGGCTCACTGCAGAAATAAAAACACACAGAGAATCAACATCAAACGCAGCTAATCTCCACGTCCACCCACTAAGAGCCGATGCGGCTAATAAATAAATATAATAATAATAATAATAATAAATCTCAACACGCAAAGTTGTGAGATTATTTATTTCTTTTCTGCACTATTTAGTCTGTTGAGAGTTTTATTTATTAAAATCTGTTATATGGTCACTGACAGCAGCTACATAGTTTCACTTGGTCATCCTGGACATGATCATCCTGAGAGTTTTAGCTGAACACAGCTGGACTTTTCTGGTTATCTTGAAGACATTTAGCCTCTCATCCTAGAGGCTCCTTCAGCTCCCAGACTTTAGGAGGCTGTGAGTTGTGGTCAGAAACAAACACACTGATTGTGCTGCAAGTCTTTTTTTTTCTTTCTCTCTTGAAAACATGTTTTTGGGGGATGGGGGTGCGTCAACACGGTCGGGACATAGAAGGGGGTGCGCGGCTAAATAAGTTTGGGAACCGCTGATGTAAGCAAAACAACTTTTTTTTTTTTTTTTTTTTGCTAAGCCCGCCCCCTGCCCATAGAGCTCCGTGCAATAGAAAACTGAGCGCCGGTCAGAACTAACCAATAGTGTTAGACTACCGCTTACATGATTCAGAGGAAGCACCTCGGCTGATGCAGCGTTGATGAACTTTTCACAGACAAGTAAGTCTTTAAAATATAAATATATGAAAACACAACATGACATGAGAATAATAATTGTAAAACAACGTGTTTTAGCTCTGTTTGTCGGCTACAGAAGCACATTCATAAACAAGAAACATGCAGTCGCCATCTTAAATGACTGAACCGCACGACTCTTGGTGTGGTATGCTTGTCAGCCACTAGATGGTGCCATCATAAAAGAAATACTCTGGACAGTCGCTTTAAGGTCCGCTAGCTGGAGAGGAAAAGAGCTTCTACAAACCTTAACAATAGCAAATGGTGCCGAAACCCTAACAATAACAGTCATCTCTTGAAAATGATGTTAGGCAAAATCTCATTCATCATCTCATGATTTTGTACAACTTATTGGTACTTGAAGTGTTACAAATGACTCAGCTACTAAAACAGCAACTTTTAGCACAATCAGACAAGACAATTTTGTTTTTGTTCTGTTAAGTTTGTTTCTTAAAAATATGCAATTTGTAAATTTTGTTTGTTTATCTTCATTAAATGCAGAACAGTTAGGTACGACTAATTTATATTGTTTGTGTTTGCTCAGGACAGTTGGCTGTAGCCATCTTGAATTGAGTTAAACGTTCACTTAACAAGATTTTAGTTCAAATCAATTTACCAGGTTCATGAGATATTTTGTTAACAGATAAACAAACACACAGACTCAGGTAAAAAAAAGAAAACATCAGGGCCCATCTTTCAGCAGCAGCCTATTAAAATAACCCTGGTTGTACTGCCATAAACAAAAAACAAATAAAGAAAATTACAACATATAAAGATGCTTGTGCACTAAATATTTGACTCATAACTACAAAAAATAAATACATTTAAAGAGAATTCTACTGGTGATAACTAACAACCTTTTACTGGGTAAACATTTTGTAATAAGTGTGATTAAAAGTTCTGACAGTAAATCCAAAAATAGGAGCTAAGCTGCAAAAGAAAAAAAAATCAGATCAAAACACATTTGACATCTTGTAAGTGATAATTACAATACTGTATTTGATTCTTGAACAACTTGACGATTACCTAAATAGACATGGTTTATAATTAACCTCTGTGCTAAAGCTATACATGGAAATAACAAGCAGACAAAGCTTAGTATATATCTAACTGTGCACCATAGCTCAATATAGTTGAGGTGATCCAGCAGCTGACATGAACTCTCTGACTGAAACCTAAAAAGCAGCTCACTTGTCCTTTTTTGTGCCTCGAGAAGAAATGCAACCGTTTCTCTAGACTCATTCTGATTTAAAGCGTGCATAAATACGCTGTCAAAACTGATGTTGATTTTAGGTAATGGTTAATGTGACCTTTTTAGGCTTGACAGGATGACTGCTCTGCTGTGACACTTAAACCAGCCTGCAGTCTTTCTTCCTAACAGACAGGTGGGTGTTTTGGCAAAATTTGGGTACTTCTGTCAGAAGCCCTTCTTGTCATGCTAGCTGTTCTTACTCTGGTTTAATGGAGGATGAGATATGAATGGATGATTAGTGAGGCTGTGTGCTGAATAGACTCGACAATTTACAAACATTTATTTATCTCAACAAAGAACAGCTGATCGTTGTAAATAGAGCAGAAACAAAGACAGATAACAAACTTAAAGTTTTTCTGTGGTCAGATTGTTAAATTGGATTTATTTGTTCTTGATATTTATTAAATCTAGAGCACACAAAAGTTCTGACTGGGCAGGCAAGTGATTAGTGACTGAAACCAGTTCAAAACTTCTTCCTAGGAGCTGCAGATAACTGGTACAGTCACTCCAGACGTAGCAAATGTGGCATATCTGAGTTACTAAGACAAAAAAAAAACTAAAGATGGGACTTCACAGTATATCAGACTCAGATTTATAGTATATCAGATTTTCACTCAAATCTTAGGAACACAGAACTAAGACGTAAATAAATGGAAGAAGAGTCACACCCCTTGAACTACACCATTATCATGGTGAAGATTGAGTGCCCTTATGATCTTAGGAACTACATTCTCTGGGGCACTTTGCCCCTGGAACGGTTTCTCATGGCAAATTGGTCCTAAGTGGAAGGCGAGATTAAGGGCAGGACAGAAGAGCTTTCATGAAAAAAGACAGGTTATTTGGCCCATATGGTTACCAGGGGTCCCGCCCTGGAGCAAGGTCTGGGGTTGGGGCTCATGTCCGAGCCCCTGGTGGCTGAGCTTTCACGAGCCCAGCCCTAAACAGGAGGAAGGGTTCAGTTCATTGTGGATCAGTTAGCAGGCTAAGCATTAGCACTTTGATTCCCATACACCATAACTGTCAGTTGGGCGTGGAACATCACCTCTCTGGCAGGAAAGGAGCTGAGCTTGAACTGAGTGGTGCCCACTTCGATATAGTTAGGCTCATCGTGACACATATTGATGACTTTGAACCAAAGTCTTTGAAGGTGGTTGGACTCTCTTCTTCACTCGAGTTCCTGTGATTAGAGTTGGTCAGGATGGGCTTCTTGTTGGCCCCTAAACTGTCTGCATGTACGTTGGGGTACATTAGGGGAAAGAAAGGTAGCTTTCCTGCGTCCCTGTTCCTCCGGGTTCAGCAATGGGTCCTGACTATGGTTTGTGCTTGTGTGCCCACCCATATTAGGGGTCCTGGGACAAGTGCTGGATGGATCTTGTCTGCTCTGCAATAGTTGAGGGGGTTATTGCAAGCTGCCACCTCAAGGTTGTTGGTGCTACTTGTGGGGGGGGCCTGCAAAGAATGGCTGGGCTTTGGCTCTCCAGAAGCAGCAAAAAGGTACTGGGGGGCCAAGCAGTGTGCAGCACAGGCAGTTGTTATGGTAGAATCCCAGGTAAGAGTTTGGTAAAGTTAAAGTCCCAAGTATTCATCACACACTGGTGAAATTACATCTCTGCATTTGACCCTTCCTTGTGGGGAGTGGTGAGCTGCAACTGTGGCCATGCTTGGGAACTATTTGGTGGTTTAACCCCCCAATCCAACCCCTTAGTGCTGAGTGTCAAGCGAGGAGGCATTGGGTCCCATTTTTTCAAAGTTTTTGGTATGACCCGACCCGGAATCGAACCCTGATCTCCCAGTCCCGAGGCGGACACTGTTTTTCCTCTTAGCTTTGGCTTGGATGAGGATCAGCAACCCCAAGTCTGAGGCCACTGATCTCAACCAGATAAGTGTGGATTGCCCACTCCTGGGTCTCACGAGAGGTCCTACCTGAAATAGAGGATTTTAAGTATATCAGGTTTGTTTGCAGGCTTTTGCTCCAGTAATTCAAATCCCGAATAGAAAACAAGAAAATCCAACATTTTATTCCTGCAGACTGTTGACGCCATCAACTTCAAGTGAGGTTGTGTGTGTGAGAGCCTTTTGCATAAACCAACATTTATCTCTAATATTGGTTTTTATGAAGGTTATTTTATAAACGCTTCCTCCACTGTTCATTTCAGTTATTTCTGCAGGAAGTGTCAAGCTGCACAGAGGGCAGTGTTCCCAATACCTCTAGAACTCGATGTGATGTGAAACAGATGGTTTATAGTTAGACTTTACATGAACAACAACACAAGTTCTAAGATTAGGGTTGTTAAAAGAGTAGAAAACTCACTGCAATCCTTATTTTCTATCAGCTCCTAACCCTCTGCATACTTTGATATTATTGCAGAAATTAGTTCATTGTTACCTATAAGATTTTCATGTTTTTATGATAAAGGTCATTTATGTCTGATAACAGACACAAATGCTTTTCTGCTGGTGTTGGCACTCTGACAGTTTATCTACCTTTAGTTGCTTTTTCCATACAATAATTGTTGTTGTCATTAATCTCAAACATCTCAAAGATTCTTTAGTACACACCCCTGATGTTGTCAATGTCAGAATAGTTAGCTCTGTTCAAAAATTACCACCACCCTCCTCTTAGAGGACATTCACACCAGCAGATGTAGAACCAGAGCAAAGAAAAATAATGAGGGACACACAATCCATCCAACTCATGAACTATTCACCCTCCTTCCTTCAGGCAGCAGACTGAGCAGCCTGGACAACAAGGCTGAGGAACGGCTACTTCCCTGAAGCTGTGAGGCTCATGAACTCTGACCTTTAAGCTGTCCTCTGCCGTTTGTTCATTACAAATCCTTTGAGGCGTTTATTAATGACCTGGTTTAAGTGAAACATTTCATTCTAACATGCTGCTGAATGATACTAAAGTAACCTGAGTCTGAATGTCACTCTAACAGGCAATGCACCAACCAGTGCTGCCAGCTATGAAAGCCACCTCCAGCTTAGCATAGCTAGGACCAAGGTGCTAGAGGGATTTCTAAGAGGCACTGACACCTGTCACTGCCAAGCATGAGAGGGAAACGATGGTACACATAAATAACACACTGGTCAGACTGGCTGGACTGATAACTCGGGAGTGCTATGAGACAGATCGCAAGAATGTTCTGCTTGGGAGGTTGAGGCTTTTCTGTGTGTATACAAAACCAGAATCTGTCAACCATTGGCAGCCTGCACCCTGGAAGTTATGTACAAGGGAGGAAGCATGAAATTGCAGGCCGAAGGAATGTTTGCCAAACTGCAAGCAGTGTTTTACAGACTCTATCTGGATTACTGAACCATAACAAAAAAAGGCTGGGCATCAGTATTTATTTGTGTTTAGCTGCAGGAAGAAGGGACATTGCAGGGCATCTGCCTCTCCATTCAAGATACAACGCAGAGCATATTACATGCTGATTTGTGTTGACAGCAATCAGACTGTGCAATGGGTCCAAGCCAAATAGCCTCAAACTCAGCCAATTAACAGGGTGCTGAGGCAGGATGCTTTCACTAGCCCTAGGAACTATTCATGTTCTATGCTTTCTTTAAATAGCATTCTAGCGCTCTGCGAGGCATTCGCTGGCACAAGCCCCACAAGTCTTGTCTGCTTGGTAACACTTTGATTCATGTGGGTCAGCTAATAAACAGTTAGAAGTGAGTGATGGGAAAACCCCTGCTGACAAATCGTTTTAGACAAATTATCTTGGAATTAAATTTAAAAAGAAACAGGGGGATGTCCATTCACCACCAACAAAAATGTCACTACAATGCTTTAACAAGACTCTAAACTTGTGTCAGGCCAGCAGAGACATATACTGTCATAAAATGGGGAAACGGGATAATTTAGTAGAATTTCAGTACATCTAAAACTACATAGTACACAGTGCTGATTTGGGAGGAACAGGCAAGTCATCCAAGTTGCCTATTTAACATCAGGTTGCGTTTTCTCAATGAATAACCCGATATTTAAGGCACACTAAGTAAGTTTTTAATATTTTTAAATAGTTTTCTTGAGCCAGTAGGTGTTAAAATGACCCTTTACAGGGTGAACGAATAGTCTCCACTCCTTGTGGGCAGAATTTCGCATTTGCACCTTGAGCGTCCCCGAACTGGTTTCCTGAAGTCTCCCAAAGTCACGCATCTCGCGAGAAGAAGTGACGCTTTACAGCAATCCATGTTTGCACTTCAGAACAGACAAGCTAGAGATTGTTGGTGTTTATTGTAATGTGTTCACCATGATAGAGCCTCCGAAGAAACAAAGAAAATCTTAATCTGACAAAGGTAAAAAGAGAAAAAGAAAGTTTGACCAAAAAAGGAGTCAAACAAGAGTCAGAATCAGGAGTGAATCGCTAAAGCTCAGAGACAAATAAAGATTTAAATTAAATGCAGACCTCATGAACTTTAATGTTTTGATTGTACTTTCCCTTTGTTTGTAATTATCTCAAATTTTTTGTGAGGCAGTAGTGATCACATCCCGCTATTTCACCAATCATCCACTCACCCGTCAACCCACATAAACGCTCCTCTCACCTGTCAAACGCTCAGTCATTGACTCTCGTCTTTATACGAGCTTCTCGTATCCTCACACACTATCGACTCCTTGTTTATGAGTCTTGACACTCTCATCACCATCCAATACAACAGTTGAACCATCCTTGTTACCAGTCCCACTGAAACTACTCTCTATACCGGCCAGTCCTGTCGGTGAGCCTCTTGTAGATCCCTCATTACGTGCTGGATCACTCTCCAGCACGTAATGAAGCATCTACATATTTTTTTCTATGGGCTAGCCAAAATGCTAGTACCGGAGTCTGCTTCCAGCATGTTTCCTGCATGTTTTAGATCATGAACACAGCTGATTTGTTTGATTTAGTGACGAACCGCTCCTGTAGACACTAATGAAGGCTGAGGAGACATTTCAGCAGTTTAAGGTGTTAAAGGCTTGGTTGCACAGTGATAGAGAGAGGATAACAGTTCATTTTTATGGGGGTTGGGGGTGTTAAAGCATGCCAAAACTTACTTAGTGTGCCTTTAAATTTCTAAAGCTTTGGGGTTTTTATGTAACAAAAATAAGAGAAATCAAGAGAGAACACAATGGATTCATCACAAGGTGAAACAGTGACACGTTTTCCAGCAGAATTCAGTTCTCAAAGTGGTACAAGCTGTGTCAGAGCTCCAACACACTCCCTTCTGGGTATTAAGTTTCTCCTTTTTAGTCATTAACATTATAGGTGCATGAAAGTAAACGGCAAGCTGCATAATTGGTGTGACGGTTTATTATCAACAGTGATAATGGCTTTGCCTAGGTCTATGAGTGTGTATATTCATTAGTAAAACATCTCATGAACCACTGGATGGAATTAAACACAACTTTCACATAATAACTGCTAGATGCACAACTTACTGCTTTTGGGGTGAACACATTTCAAGACAGCCACCACAAGTAATCAAATTTAGCCAACACAAAAATGGCTGTAACTCATCTCTCACCCAGCTTTTCCCTGCACTTCCCTTCCCATACTCCCATACACTTCCTTTTATGCTTGCACCCTATTTCTACACGGTCACATCTGGCAAAGCCTGACTTTATTGCATGGTTTCTCACCCCACCTTCAAATATTATAGCCAACCCCGTTGTGTGGAACATATCTCATGAACCATGCGGTGGATTTGAATAAAAGTCTGAGAAAGTCTTTATTGGATGTATTGGATTAATTTTGGTGTCAAGCAATGGAAATGCTGAGATAAATCATTATTTGAAACAGAATTTACCAACAGTTGTTTTGGAGAGACAGATGGTTAAACAGATTTACATAGACGTAAGTTTCATTTTGAACTGATTGCATGGTTGCCATGACGTACACAAATTGTGCAGCAACTATCCAGCTAACAGCAATGCAAGTTAGCATTAGATCTTGTGTAGTGAAGTACAATTGAAATGAAGCTTTTCAATTTTCTTTTCCTACAATAGCAGTTAACTCTGAAGTAAAAGCTTCATTGGTAGAATTATGAATATATGAGATCAGCACTGTAGAGGAAAATAAACAGATCAGTTCAGAGGACCAAAATGGGCCTATTTGCAAACTTGGCTAAAGGCAAACAATACAAACAACTATTTTCCAATCAAACCTTAGATCACTGAGCAACAAAAAGAGCTCACATGGCTCAGAATAAACTATTATACAGGGATACAAAAAAGGCTCCCTAACAGAAATGGGGCTTACCAACATACTGGACTTAAAGGCACACTTGGCACTTTTTGTCTTGCTTTTAGCACCCCCTATCTGCTCGCTGTGCGTTCGTATTTTTAACACCTTAATCTAAGTGCTGAAATGTCTCCTCAGCCTTCATTAGTGTCTACAGGAGCGGTTCATCACTAAATCACACAAATCAGCTGTGTTCATGATCTAAAACATGCAGGAAACATGCTGGAAGCAGACTGCAGCACCAGGTATGTCAGCTCCATACCGGACTGCCACTCTGAAGTTGCAAGTGCGGTATTCTGGCCACAGAGGGCGGTGGGGGTCTGAGTGACATTTCATTAGCCTTGTAAAGGGTCATTTTAGCACATATGATTTAAAAATATGACAAAGTTGCAGAGTAAGGCTTTAACTTACCAAATCAACCAGCTACACCTTTCCATGGTGACTGGACTCAACTGTCTGTAACAAACTACCTGGTGTATATCCTCTGCATATCTTAGACACTAACTAGCCTTGTTTTTCAGGCAGAATATTGAGAAGTCTCAAAGCCTGGCCAACCAGGCAAAGGGACATCTTCTTCCCTGAGACTGTGAGGCTTGTGAACTCTGACCCTTGAGCTGTCCTCGGCTTTTAGTTCACAGCATCATGATTTTAGGTGTTTATTATTGAATGTTATTTATTTATTTACTAGCCTATGTGAGATTTTCCATTCTCGAATAGCTTGCTCTGAATGACAAATTAGGCTAAATCTGAACATTTGTGGACAACAATTTGTCCAGTTGTTCACTGATAAAACTGAAAGTAAATAACAAATGTTTTTAATGTAAAAACACGCCACGTTAGGAAATACATAAAATCCATTAAGATTTTTAACATAATGCAAATTTCTAAAGTACAAGCTGTGTGAAAACAATTTCATTTCTATCATTGACATATTCTGACACTAGCTGTCTTTCCCGTGAAGAACTAAAAGCCTTTTAGGCTCATCCTGTTCACACCTGTAGCCTTAAACTGTTTCTATATGTAGCTGAGCTCCTAATACAAAATCTAAGTCTTTTATAAACACGCTTAAAGCCTTAAAGTGTCAGTCTGAGCAACACTCACCATGTACTTCCAGATGATATGCATTAATGTGACTCCCAGCTGTTTCTGAAATGAACAGGGCTAATGTACTGTATGTACACAATTCAGCTAGAAAAATCACACAGCACACGCAGGGTGCCGGAGCGTGGCTGTGAATCAACACAACGTCATTTACATCTTGCTTATGGCTGTTGTTGTAATTCAACGCATATCTGTCAGAGCTAGACATAGTTTCTAAATCACTAAGAATACACCCCACAGTAAAGCCGTGTGTAGCTTTAAGTGAAGCAGAACCCTACACACACACACACACACTCATCCACTCTCGCACACACAGCAGCCTCTGCAGCCATCAATTCACAGCAGTGAAGCAGTCTGCAGCCTGCTCCTCTCTCTCTTCCCCTGTACCAGAATTAATTTCTCCCCAGAGCTGATAGGCTACGCTCTACTGCAGCCAATCCATATAATTAGGCCTTCAGCAATGTAAACCCTTGGCTCAGACTTCAAGTCCATTTCAATATTAGGTGTAGACATGACAATGGCTTCATCAAATGTAAGTTTTTCCTGCATTAATATAATAAATTGTCTATATTATCCCTCTGTGGCTTTTCGCTACAAATCCTGGCTAATGTTTCACTGCTTCTTTTTTTTCTTTTGTTGTTGCTAGGGCAACATATTCTCCTCTCTGAACGTTTAAAGTGTCCCATCATCCGTTGGGTTCTATGATGCATTTAGTTTCTCATTAATAAATCGCTTGCGAGCGTTTTAATGGACGCTTAACAGTGGCAGCTGCAGAGACCAAAGTGTCCGCCTTTGCCACTTTCCTCCCGCCCCTTTTCCAGCCCGATTATGTAAGTATTTTTCCTTGCTGAGCCAATTATGTTGGGTTTTGACGGCTGATCTCACTCCATATGGCCACAGCTCTGTTAATCGCCACCTCCAAGAGAACTGCTGCATGACAGCCCGCGTGTCAAAATCACCATCAAAAAACGCTGAGGCGTGGAGAGAGTAGGGCGGGAGATGAATGGAGTGTGCGTGTCCATGTGCACGTGTGTGTGTGCTTTTGAGGGACAGGAGGCGGGCAGCGAGGAGAAAGGAAAAATTAGCTAGAGAAAACAAAGTCAATGAGGCATGAAGGAGGCTTCCCTCTCTCGTGTTCAGTCAGAGTAGTCATGCCTCCTTGTTCACCGTTACTGCCACTCCAGGGAGAGGGGAGAAATGTAACCCCTGTAGGGGGAGGTGCGTGTGTGTGTGTGGGGGTGCCAGGTGGAAACATGGTCAGGCTATAAAACGATGTGTTTGGATTCTTTTCAGTGTGGATTTTTCACTATAGCAACACTTGACAGCACATGCTTTCAATCCTCCACGTGTTTGAAGAGACGTTAGCTCTTAGAAAGCATTAGCATGCTCCTGCAGTCAAACTGAATCTTCTTGGATGCAAAGACCTTTGGGATGGGGTGTCAGGAGGACGTGTTGTACACAACAGAACAATAGCAAGGTTTGGCGCTGTTGCAATTGTGATGACTCGCTTTGTGCATTGACTGATTACCGTTGGGGAAGAGGGAAATAGCTTGATTCAGCCTGAATCCCCCTTTTACACATGTTTACCTTGATAAATGTTTGATAAAAGCTTTGTGATCCTTTGCAGACGCAGGTCTTTCAAACACAGCTATTTTCTGTAAAAGAGGTACATCTTCACGTGAAAAAGAAAACAACACGTAAGCAACAACTAACAGTGAATTTATAAACACCTAGTAAAATTGCCAAGCATTTACATCCAGGGATTTTGTGTAAATCAACACTAGATGCATGCCACAATTTCTCATTTAGCATGTCACTGCAACATTTTTATACATGTAAAGGTGGAAGAGGAGATATTTCTATTGCCCTTCAAGCGAGCTACGTTTTGAATATATGTCATTCAAAGAACCAATCCCCTTTTTCTATCTAATGTCAGTTTTCCAACAGCACTACTCAGCCAAGAACAGCGAGGTCCAGCATGGGTTAGCACAGCTCACCTCAGAGTAGTTGGTTTGTCCTGTCAGCTCCGTGACAAAAAGTGGGTGCACCCCTCAAATGTGTGTTGGGGGGGTCTTTACTCAAGACAAAAATAGCACGAGATGATCAGTATGCTACACAGAAAAACAACTCAGCACAAGAATGGTGGTGCTGTTGAACATTTTGATCAGTTTTATGGCTTTTGTCAGAGTTTGAACCAGGAAATAGCTGCAGGCAATGAGGCAGCAGCCAGAAAGCTCTGGAGCAACCAGTGACTCCACCCTGTGACAGTCGCGATGCTGGCCCGGGTCAGCGCACTTGGAACCACAAGGAAGCAGGGACTCAAAAGTAGAGGGAACGTAAATATCGAACCGTGCTGTTGGAAAGGCTGCCAGACCGAACTGCACCCCCCTGAGTCACGCTGAGTAGTGCATCTGGAAAAAGGCCTATAAGCCGCACCTCCAGAATACAGGAATGTGCAAATGCTTGTTCCAGAGTGTTTAGTCTTATGTTTTCGACCCATTCTTGGCACCTTTTCTGCCATAATTCATAATTTAAAGTAGCTCTCCAGAGTATTTCTTTTATCTGATGGCACCATCTAGTGGCTGACAAGCGTATCGCACCAACAGTCGGGTCGACTCGATAATTTAAGATGGCGACTTCACATTTCTTGTTTATGAATGTGCTTCTGTAGTCGACAAACAGAGCTAAAACACGTTGTTTTACAAGTATTATTCTCATGACATGTTGTGTTTTCATATATTTATATTTTAAAGACTTACTTGTCCGTGAAAAGTTCATCAACGCTGCATCAGCCGAGGTACTTCCTTAAATTTGAAGCACTAACACTAATGGTTAGTTCTAGTCGGCGCTCAGTTTCCTATTGCATGGATTTTACAGGGCAGGGGGCGGGCTTAACAAAAAAAAAAGACATCACTTACATTATATCACACTACATGATAAGACAATCATGAGAAATCATACATAATTCCTGAAAGGGGAAAACTCCGGATTGCTGCTTTAATGCGCCTACCTATAACAATTCAGCAAGCTA
Source organism: Aphyosemion australe (assembly GCA_006937985.1). Taxonomy (NCBI): domain Eukaryota; kingdom Metazoa; phylum Chordata; class Actinopteri; order Cyprinodontiformes; family Nothobranchiidae; genus Aphyosemion; species Aphyosemion australe. The sequence goes on from SSNS01000123.1 coordinate 1,074,098, forward strand.
TCTAATATAGTGCGGTGTTCTATGGTGAAACCTTGGTTCCTTGATTTCAAAATCACAGCAGCTCAGTGCCACCAACAAGCTGGGAAAACCCCACGGACAACAGGTCAAAAGTTCCAGAACCCACCCTAAACCTCCTCCTATAAGCCCCACCCCCACTGTGTTTCATCATTCTTGGGCACATTGTCTAAGACAGTAACATACTTTTAATGGATTGGGAAATCTGATCTGTTGGCTTGAGATTTGAGCTCAGTCCAGAGGAAAAGTAGAGGAGACATATCCTCTCAAAGCATTTCCTTTGGTGTACTATACCACTGGGCTTGTGGTCCTCCAGCTATGAATACATGTTTTTCTAAAAATGTAGTGGATTTATCCCCGTAGCACAACATTGCTGGCAAGGTAGGGTGCAATGCAACCAGAATAAATAAAAGTACAGCATGCCGTTTCTATATGTACAGCACTTTGTTTCCCAATGGAGGCATGAGTCGATACCCTACTGGTTGCCAGGCAAACTTTCTATGAACAGAGAGACTCCAAGAAGACTTTGAGCTTTGATATCATAGCAACAACCCATTCTGTGCTCTGGTAGTTAATCCGCCCACCATGTTCTCATTTTTTCTTATGCCAACTAAACTTAATTTTGAACAGGAAAAGACACCAGAAACAGCCTGATCATTATTGGCCATCGCCCAAAGGAAAAAGGCAGGTGATAACACTTTTACTTATGTCTATGTATTTGTGTCTCTTACCACAGTATCCATAGGAGGGATTATTTTAATGAATCTCTCAGAAAGTAATCATTAGATGTACATCTAAAATTCTTTAGAATCAATCCCCTTTAGGATGGACGCCATAGCTGTTTAAAATTGTCACACCAAAATGTTCATGACTCAATGTTACAGAAGTTTATAACGATGTTGAAAACTTGCTTTTACCTACTGTAGTCAACTGGTTAACCCAGTCAAGAAGCCATTCCAAGATGACCCCTAAAGCAACATCACATAAAACTCAACCATAGATTTGACTAAAGTGACCATAACTGCATTGTTTCTTAAATAATCTTGGTTTCAATTCCTGGCATGAAAGGCAACAGGAAATATGCATTCCTTCAGGGAATGCTAAACCTATATGTTTTCTGATCCAAGGAAATCTATAAGCAGCTTAAATGACTCCATTTTAGGTTTCACTTTCGGTTTTGTTTAATTTGATTTCTGCTGCTTTAGGGCAACACGCAGTCATAAAATGGACATTTAAACTTTAGCTGTTGTATGGATTGAACTACTGTAGTATAAAAGGTTTATTATTTAGAGTTGTCGGGAGGCAGATTTCCTCCATGTTTGATCGTAAAATCATTTCCCGTGGAATAAAGCAAATCAATCAACGCCAAGTGTCAATAAATGTTTCTGTTTGACATTTGCTCTGTATGAGTCAGTTGTATTTATTGCCTATGTCAAATAAAAATAATATTAATTGTGATTAAAAACTGATTTCTCATGCTATGGAATTAACAATTGTAAGATAAATGTCATTCCAGTGCCTTCGTAGTTTGCTAAGAGCTGGTGGCAGGCTACATCTTTATGCTGCTGGAACATAAATAGTAATTTTCTTTGAACCGTGGCAACCTTTCTGATTCCACAAGTGAGGTTTGTTGAAAACACCCAAGAGCTGATGTGAACATTTTGAATGCAGGGTTGGTAGAAAGTGCCTGACACTCTTTAGTCAGCATGCTCTGAGGGGTTAAAGCCTGACTGAGTCACTATGGCTCATGTCAGAAGGCCTTGCAGTTTGCCACCTCACCCAACACACAGGCGTAAGGTCGGTGTCACTGCCCTGCCAGGGGTTGACCTTTGATCAGTCAGAAAAGCTCAGCAAACTGCCCACAGGTCAATCTGGGCGTATCTCAAAGCACAGGGATGCAAAGGACAATGACAATATCCTCCAACCATAACAGCCAGAGTTTTCTTCTCTGTGAAAATATTTACAACCAAAAGAAAAAGGTCGGAATCTTTAAAGGTGCAGCGATAGAAAGATGGAGCCCTCATTCAAATCTTTTATTCAGTAACCCGCAGAAAATAATAAGAATCTGAGAGGTATTGTTTTTGCTTTCACAACCGTATCTATTTCCTATCATAAACAACATATATTGCAAGAAAAACACCCTCTCTGAAGCCTTGGAGCTGCAATAAATTTTAGAAAAGAAAATGTGTTGCATTGTGTGTTAGACAGTTTTTGTGGGAATAGATTCTCTTTATATCTCCTGGACTTCAATCCATTGTCCCTAAAAACATTAGAAGCAAATGAATGGATTTCAGTTTGTGAATTCCCACTGCTGATAAACATTTATTATCCCAACTTTAAAAGCAACACGTAAAGCTAAAAATCAGACATGCAATTTTGTTAATTGTCCTCCAAATAACAGCAAATGCAATCACCTGTAACCGTTATGAGCATTTGGCAAAGTGCATGTCATCTGGGGAACTGGGTTATTTAAGCAGGTAAAAAAAAAAGATGTCAGCAATGATAATCGGAGATAAAACCTCAGCTAAATTATATTTGAAAGAGTCTGGCTTACACAGAGTATCACAGTTCAGTGTGCCAAGGTGTAAATACAATAATCATCCCCTTCATCTCTTATGCTAATTATTATTTGCAGCTTCAAAGTGTTCTCTGTTGAGCTTTGGCTGTTTACTGTTGCTGACTAAAAACTAATCAAGCTCATTTCTTCGGTGCTGCTACCACAAGCACGTCTTGACCAATCAAACTGTCTCGCTGTTTACACCAAAATGGTGTAGGAAGAAAAAGTCAGCACTTCCCGCTGTTCAGGGTATTTTTAGACTCCAGTAGAAAAAGAAGAAAAGAGAGGAGCAGAAGAATGCATCTGATATTACATCTCTGACTTGCACAGGGAGTTAGGAGGGGGGGGGGAGGAAAATGAAAAACAGTAAAGAAAGCAAAGACACTGATGTGCAAGAAAGGCAGGAGACAGGAAGCAAAGGCGGAGAAAATGGAGAGGAAAAAGGGAAGGAGATGAGAGTAAAAAGAAAGCAAAAAGGGAGAGACGGTCACACTTGGTTTGCTTCATCTCTGGGCGTATCATCTGGCTTGCAGGGGGAAAATTACTGTACCAGTCCCCCAAGGGCCAGAGTGACTTCCTTAACCACTTTAATAAAGTGGAAGAGTGTGATTGCCCAGACAGTGGTGCTGTCAGCGTGTTAATTAGACACAGTGCTTTATCAGAGCTGGCCACTCGTGAACCAACCAAGCATATTACCATAAGTGGTTTACTATCAGTCTGCATAGGACGGCAAACCTAAAGCACATCATTTAACTCTATTGTCGTTCGGCCGAAATATATTTTACTTTCTCCATATGGAAGTGTTAAACTTTACAACCAGTTAATATGGTGAGTTATCAGTTTCTTGAGCAAGCCATAAAAATACCAAACTAAAACAGCAATGGTTTCCAAATAAGGGCAGACTTTGGAATCCTAGTTTTAAACAAACCAGACCAAAAGAGCTGGCTTTCAGGTCTCAGAGCAAGACTTTTACATCTAAGGGCTAAAAGAGACTTTTGAAATGTTAGTCTGTTTGAGAAGGGTCACATCATTGGCAAGCAGAGAGAACATCTAAGGAGATTGCAGAAATGACTAAAACTGGGTTCAGAACTGTCCAACGCATTATTAAAAACTGGTGTGATGAGTCCAGATGGACCCTGTTCCAGAGTGATGGGTGCATCAGGGTAAGAAGAGAGGCAGATGAAGTGATGCACCCATCATGCCTAGTGCCTACTGTACAAGCCTGTGGGGGCGGGGCTATGATCTGGGGTTGCTGCAGTTGGTCAGGTCTAGGTTCAGCAACAGGATGTGCTCCAAGAATGAGGTCAGCTGACTACCTGAATATCCTGAATGACCAGGTTATTCCATCAATGGATTTGTTCTTCCCTGATGGCACGGGCATATTCCAAGATGACAATGCCAGGATTCATCGGGCTCAAATAGTGAAAGAGTGGTTCAGGGAGCACGAGACATCATTTTCACACATGGATTGGCCACCAGAGTCCAGACCTTAACCCCATTGAGAATCTTTGGGATGTGCTGGAGAAGGCTTTGTGCAGCGGTCAGACTCTACCATCATCAATGCAAGATCTTGGTGACACATTAATGCAACACTGGATGGAAATAAATCTGGTGACACTGCAGAAGCTTATTGAAACAATGCCACAGCGAATGTGTGCCGTAATCAAAGCTACAGGTTGTCCAATGAAAAAGTGTGTGACCTTTTTATTTGGTGGCAACTTTGTTTTTCCCCGGGCAGTGTATTTTGGACTAAGAAGTTAAGAGGAAGAGGAGAGTTTTACTTGTGAGTTCATGTTGTTTACAAAAAACTCACTACAATTTTACAGCTTAATACGTCACATTTTTTTGTTTGAACTGAAAAAAGTTTTAAAACTAAAGACAATTTCTAATCGACAAGAATCCATGCCCTGATGACTGAGAATTGTCACCAAATTATAGTCTGAAATAATACATGTTTTTCTGGCGTTTATTCCAAACTAGAACTTGTACCTCATTATGCAACAGATACCAATTACATGTTCACTAACTCTGCATGATGCTGCCTTTTCACCTTTATCACAGCATGCTTTCCTTTATCTATTTATCATCATATCTTTTTCATTTTCAAATGATTGCTTTTCCAATAGCTGCACAGTGCCTCGCAGCAAGCAGGTCCCAGCTGGAACATTACTGGAGTTTGCATGTTCTCCGCGCGTTTTTTTTTTTTTTTTTTTTTTGGGTTTTTTAATAGAATAGACCAATAGTGTATGTTAATCAGTGACTTTCAATTGGCTCTTAGTGTGACTATGCGCACCAGACAGCAGAACCCTGTAACCCTGAACAGCATCAAATGATTTTCAGAAAATGGATGGATGAATGTTTTTTTTCCAATTCAAGAACATGTATATAAAATGTAAATGAATAATTATTTCCTATTCATGTAAATCAGCAGAAAAAGAAACATCTGCATGTCTGCCCTGATATAAAAATGTGGAATGTCTATGCTATTTGCCCATTTTAATGTGCTTTTCCAATAAAAGCTCATTGAAAATCATTGTGTTTTTGAGGCACTTTTGCAAAATGATTAAGTCTAATGTTTAAGACTGCATACTTTTAGTTAGATTATATTTTGCTTGGTTTATAAAAAATTAAATATAAAAGGTAGCATAAAATACAATACTGTGCAAAGTTTTAGGCAGGTGTAAATGCTCTAAACAAAGAATGCTGTCAGAAATATAAATAAGGATTGTTTATTTTTATCAATTAAAAAAATGCAAGGTGACTGACTCTAAACTTACACCAAACATTATTCAGAACTATCTTCAGCATAAAGAAGAACAAGAAGTCCTGGAAGTGATGGTCTGGCCCTCACAGAGCTCTGATCCCAACATCATGGAGTGTGTCTGGGATTCTATGAAGAGGCAGAAGGATGTGAGGAAGCCTATCCACAGAAGATCTGTGGTAGTTTTTTACACCTGTCTAAAACTTTTGCACAGTACCGTATATCTCAAAAATTAGACAATATAATCAAACAGATGTGTACATGTTTGATAAAGAGCTTTTGGACCATGCAGAGACCCTAAACCTCCCAAAGCTCCTTGGTAATTTTACCAACTCTAAACATTTGAAATCACACCCCCCTGTGTGTAAACACAGCTCGCAGCTACTTCATATTGTAGCTGATATATTCATCCTCTTCATCCCCAGAATACACAATGGGTAGGGGAAGCAAAAGCAACAGTGTTTATTTACCCTGAAGACAGTAGATATAATAATCTTCACTAGCCCAAGTTTTTTTTTGTTGCAAAAATGAAACTAGGCTATTGAATAATTCATGGGCGCTGAGTGTGTGTCACCAACTCAGCATTTAGCTTCAGGAAACCGTGGGAAAATTCTGCAAGGGATACTATTGTTCTCCTTTCATCTCTAATGTGTAATTTCTGTACTTGGTGTATTTAAAATTCACATTTTCATAATGAGTGGAAAAGCATAAATCCCCTATGTGCTTAATGTAGAGTCTGCGTGACACAGACATACATGTTCATCCATCCATTCGTCTTTACAGCTTAAGGACTGTGTCGCAGGGGACACCAGTCTGAGCAGAGTCCCAGACCTCCCTCACGGTTACTTCTTTTAGTGCTTTCAGGGACACCGAGCCACTCTCAGGCCAGTCGTGACACGTAAACCCCCCAGCTGAGTCTGCCCTGAGGCCCTCTACCGATGTCTGAAACACCTCTCTTGGAAAATGTCCAGAAGGCATCCTTCCCAGATGCCCGGACCAACCCGAATGGCTCCCTGTGATGTGTAGGAGAAGAAACTCTGCTCCGTGATTCTCCTGGATTAGGTTCCTGCCATATTCTTAATTTTGAGCCCACTCATTTTTTAGAATACAGACAATCTCATATACAGGTTATTTTTTTCTGGTCTCATTCCACAGCTTATGACCACATGATGAGGATGGAGACCAATTAACAAATTGACAGCTTTGCCTTTAAGCTCTCTTTTAATCATGCAGACCACTACCACTCCAGTTTATTTGCTTTTAAAGGAGCAATTTGTAAGAATTCCACAGTGAAATAATCACAAAACAGTCTAATGTCTCAATCGTGTTGGAAGGAAGGTTACATTGACACAGACGTCATTCTCAGCCAGCTGGGGGGTTGTCAGTTGTTCTCCTTTCAAAAAAACAAAAGAGGGATGAAGTTATTGTTAACAATCTGTGAGCCTGCAAGGTTGCCTGCAGCACCGGCATTTGTAATTCGACACCGGCAGGCAAAAAGCTCCAGAGTTGTTTAAAGAACCGAAGCCAGTAAACAGGAGCGACCCAGAAGGTTTTCCTTGTACCCCTAAGATGCCACGACATCTTTCTGTTTTACTCCAATATTGGCTAAAGAAGGCTAGAGGCTAACGTTGAGCTAACAATGCTAACGGTGAATTTGGGCGACGGTGGCATAGAATTGGAGTTGTGGCAGCCAAGGGTGTTGGGGCAATGGTGGCATAGGAGTTAAGTGCACGCCCCGCAATCAGAAGGTCGCGGGTTCGCGTCCCACTCGGTCTGTCACTGTCGTTGTGTCCTTGGGCAAGACACTTAACCCGAATTGCCTCTGTTGGTGGTGGTCAGAGGGGCCGATGGCGCAACAATGCAGCCTCGCTTCTGTCAGACCGCCCCAGGGTGGCTGTGGCTACTCAGTAGCTTATCATCATCAGCAGTGTGTGAATGTGTGAGTGCATGCAGCGTCTTTGAGTGTCCTAACAAAGCGCTATATAAATTCGATGAATTATTATTATTATTAATTAGAAGCAAGCAATTAGCTCTAAAAATATCCCAAGCTTCTTCTTCAAGTGAATGAGTCAATCATGGCGTTTTACTTCCTTTAAGTTGTTCAGAACTTTAACAGCAAGACAGCAAACAACCATATCTCCTCTAACACTGTATGTCTTCTGGAGACATATTATCATGATAAGTGTAGTAAGTGCTCCCTACCATAAAACACCCAAGAGTGCTAAAACCAGATATGACAATGTATTTATCTACTTATCAACTTACTGGGAATGACTCGTCTTCGCTTGTCATCTTGAATCTTCTGGTGCTGATCCATAACTGGCAACAGCCATGAAACTCACAGAAGAGATAGTAACTTTTTGCTTAGAAAATGGGCTGCAGTAACCAGATTTGGCCACGAGATGCCATTCTTACTTTACTCTGACATTGCACCTTTAATAAATGGCTTTATTCTAAACAGATGCATCCACTTGAGGCCTAAACTTACTCCCAACCCAACATAGCAGAGCCAACTTTCTCTGGCTAAGAACCAATGGATAAATCTCATCCAAGATCTTCCACATCAATAAACCAATGCATGTTGGAGATCTCAACTCAATGAAGCAAACATGGTCTACAATAAGCCTAGATGACCAAACTGAACCCCTTCTATCCCATGTTTATTTACTAATTACAAAGAGTCGTCTCAGTGAAGACCACTCAATCTTACTAAGAGCAATGCAAGCCAAGCTTTCACTTCAGATATAAATGGTCAAATCGCCTACAACAAGGGGACTGATTCCCCCAACCCCCCCCCCCCCCCATTCCACCAAAGTACCCCACACAGGACACCATAGCCCTTTTTATAAGATGCCGGCAAATCAGCGTAGTATTTTGCGGCATTTGTGCTACCTCACTTGGTAGTAATATTGCGGTAATATTGCGGTAATATTGCAGTAATATTGCGGTAATATTGCGGCTTCGCCGGTCCTATAAACGCATATTAAGCCTTGGCACAAAAGAGGGAGGTGTCATGACCACGTGATGAATTACTGCCGAGCTCCAGCCGGGAACTACATTGAAAATGAAAGTAAACACGGGCTTAAGTTTCGTTTTGTAAACAGAACCAGCTGAGATGATAAACTGGAGCGATGCGGTGCTCCGGGAGCTTCTCTCCGTTAGATCTGCAGCTCAGATCATCTGATAGCTCACAGAGATGGTGGAGGACACACACCTGTAGCTGCTTGTGAAATAAACTTAACGAGCACGGCTTCGATCGCAATAAAAAGCAAGTTATGTCCAAGATACACGGAAGTCCCCGGCAGTGCAGAGACCGCCCCCATACCCCTTTATGCCGCCATCGCGTAATCTTTTATAAAACGGACATGATTGCACCACATTACCGCCACGGTCTGAGCTCTTATAAACGACCTTAGGCTCCCAGATGCCGCATCGGCGTTGCGGCAAATTGGCGGCAATGTTTTATAAAAAGGGCTCATGAAAGAACAGCTGAGGAAACTCCCTCAAGCGTTTTGTGAGAATAAAGAGCTCACACAGTAGTTCACAACCAAAACAAAAGCCACATTGCTCTTTCTGAATCTGAACACTATCAACTCTTTACTCCAACTTTCTTACATACAATTTCTGAGACACATGAAGGAGTTCCACAAACTCTCTGGTTTTTCTTTATTTGAAATGTTGTTCATTTACGACCCTAGTCTTCCCATCCAGAGGCACTGTTCCTGACCTTCATGCATGTTTTCTGTGGGTCTGTCAACCAAGACACTCCAATGGCATCTAGTGCCTCTGGGAACTCGAGGCAGACCTTACTCACCCTTAAGGATCTGCTAGCTCAAAACACATGACCTAACTCTGGCACTGCAAACCCAAGTTCCCTCTAAGCTTCCATGCCTCTTATTCTAATCTGGAAGGCATTAGAGGTCCTTAACAATAACTTTCATCCTATTGCTAGACTGTATAATCAGTTAAGGTCAGCAGGACTTGCTTTCTATAAACAGTTTTGGTGGGATACAGTTCTGTTCAACTGAGGCATTTGATACTTTGCTACAATCTCTTTGAGGTCAACCAGAAGTTCTGGGAAAGTTAAATTGCTATTTAAAACAATTTGAGTTGGTTAAAATGCATTGTAAGTAGACACACCTGTTGCTCGTCTGCAGCTTTAAATTCTACCAGAGATCTGAGACCTGTAACATTTAAATAGTCCGTATGTGGGCCTATTTGTAATTGCCTGGTAAAATTAGACACAGAAAATTGCTCCTTCTCCTTGGAGGAAAAAGTCCAGGAGCTGCAGAATAGATGAGACAAAACACAAATATATCTGATGTAGTGAAGAAGTGGCCAGGGAAATAAAAAAGGAAGATGAATCGCACTGAGGTGGTGTTGTGCGGGGCAGGTCTTAAACTATTTCCAGAGGCCTCTTCCTGACTGCTTGCTCTTGAGCATATTGTTTTCCCACCTGTAGAAGGAAATGACTGATATCAGGTCATCTGATTTTCTGCAAGAGGAGCACGCTGCCACAGTGAAACTTCTACTTGCAAAAAATAAGCTTTTATGTAAAATGGGGAATCCTCAAATGAATCAAAATAAATGAACTGCACGTTTTGCACTGGTGATGATTTGAAAATGGGAAACACCAAAGAAATTTGCCCTTTGAGACCAAACTGAATCACTGTGGTCAAGAGATGCTATAGAATTACTCAGTTATTAAATTATTAAATTTAAAGCTTTTAGCTAAACAAGGAGTACAGTAGTCCTAAATTTGCCTGATCAAAACAGTTTTATATTATAATAAAAAAGTGTCAGTTGAAATTAATGTTACTGGTTGTGGGGACACTTAAAAACTGCTTATTTTCCATATAGATTGAAAAGTTGTTAATCACTAAGTTTACATAAGTATTGAGTTTGAATATTAATTACACACCTATTAGCTGTTTAAAAACTGCATTTTTATTTTGCTTCTTAACGCTAACGCTGTTGTTTTAGCCCTCTCTAAAGGGGTCCAACACACAACACAAGACTGCACGTAAATGCCAAGTGTTCATCTAGCCAAGAAGTGAACAGCTTAGAGTGGACTAGAAGGGGTCAAAGAGGTGCATGCACTTACTTAACCCTTCCTGAAATGTGGTGCCTGTCTCAGTAGGTGCTGACAAATAAGCTATGGAGATACAAAGTTATGTGATTAAGTGTGAAGCAGCTGAAAGGATTGGTGAGAAAATTTATTCTATATGTCCACAACACTCCAAGCTTCCTTTTTGGCTGTGTGTTTTATTATGTTGAGTTGAAAAAAAAAAAAGAAACAGAGTACTTGAAGCTAATTTCCTGTGTCCTTGGATCAGTGGACACTGGGCATATCACAGGGTTGCTGGTAATGGTAGAAAGGCCCTGAACTTAATAAAATACAGTTGTTGTTTATATGTACGTAAGGATAAGGCCACTCTAGTGCTTACTATATTGTACTTGTTCTGAGTAAAGAATTGAATAACTATTGAGTTTTATGTAGAAAGATGGAATTATGTTCCTAGCTTTAAATGGACAGTTGTGATTAATAGACCTTGAACTTACAAACTAACCTCTTACAGGAAAGATGACAACGAATTAGAGACATAATCATGATCAGGGTCGCTAATCATGACAGAAAGGATATATATATATACGTATATATATATATATATACATATATATATATATAGATATATATATACATATGTATATATACATATATGTGTATATTTGTGAAAGTGCACTGCTGTATGCACTGCATACAAGACTTAAAGGTTGAAAATGAAACAATTTCATAAAAAGCTATATTTAAAATATATATATACCTCCAGAGGTGTGCAGAATGAATGTACAGTTTTTCCTTTAAAAGCTATATTTAAAAAAAATAATAACAATAATCAAAAATGGATTTTGACGGGCACGACACTGGGTTTGTGTTTACATCTACCAGCCAATAGAGGGCACCATTGCGGTAAAATGTCCGCTCTGTCTAACGGTAAAAACTGTTGTAAAATAAATGTATTAGTAGAAATGAGTCCTTACCCTGTACGATTTATCACTGGACATGGTGCTGGCTGGTCACTTCACGTATCAGCAGTGAACCAACTGGATGGCTGGAAAATGTGTTCTGTTGTTGCAATACCACCTATAAACACTTGATGTCGCTATAGTGTCTTTGTTCCATATTCAACCCTTATGTAAGATACAACTGGAAAAAATCACCCCCCAGAATGTCTTTTTTTGGCTCACGAATCAAGTGGCCTTTGCATCATTATTAAAAAGATCATCACACAGTCATCAGAGTGAATGACAATCACAAGATGACGCTTTGTCTTTACAACCCTTAAACAAACATTATGTTTAATGCGCCATGAAGCCACAACGCACACTTCAGCACCCAATCAGTCATAAACATTAATTGCAGCATCTTTTGTTTGACATGAACTGTAATTGAGCATACAGATGAGTTTTTGCAAAGAAACTAAGAGACAAGGTTATTAATCTTCTGCCTTCTGATCAGTTGGTGCTCTCACAACCATGAAGACATAAGAACTGCGGGAAAACTTGAAGTTCCTGCTGGTTTCAGATCGGTGTCGCGTTTTTTATCTCTATCTTTTGGATTCAGTGGGTGACAGAATCATCAGAGGCAGCTCGTCACATCAGCCAAGACTGTTGCCCTGGATGCAAGCTGCTGTCTTTGCCCTTTCAGATCTCAAAGCATCACTCCCCAGTGCTCCCCCAACAAGTGAGATTTCTCCTCACAGGGTGGCTGAATGAGACATGATCTCACACTCTAGCGGGTGATGACTTTGACAGCAGCAGCCAGTCACTGCGATTCATTTAAAACCGAGTTGAAATGCGGGTTATCGGTAGCTGGAGGTAGGTGGGTGGGGGTGGGAGCAATGAGGGCCAGAGATGGGTGATCCTCTGGACTGGTCAGAGCAAACATGTCTACTCACGGCCAGATGATGCGATGTGATTCCTCCCTTGGCTATAAGGAGGAAACACGCAGAGTCATGACCTGAATCCCTGTCCCTTGGCGATGGAGAGCTCTCACTTCTTGCACAATCCATTGAAACTGTACATGCTCACAATTGTCACTGCCAGCCTTTAGCTTTCCTTAAATTGCCTATGTGGTTTGTGGGATTTTTTAATTTCACATTTATGCTAAAGGGCTTTTAAAGAAATTAAGATACCATTGATGAATTGCTCCCAAAAATAACAGGGATGGCACCTTTTTTTTCCCCACTCATACAGTTTCAATTAATTTTCTCTATACGGGGTAAAGTAATAGATTTCAAATTCAATCTAAACTAATGGATTTTAGGAAAAGGCACATTAGAAATACCCTCGAGATGAAACACAGTGAGTACTTGAGGAAGATGTAAAAAAAACAATATGAAACAATTTAAAGAAGAGTGAAATGAAGTGTCTTTCCTGTTATATGCTAAATAATGATTGCATTAGATTTTGCTAGGTGGAAAAAAGTCATACCCACATTCTTTAGTTATTTGTCAAATATTTATCTGGGTCTAAAACCCTACAGCTAAAGAGGTCCTTCACTAAGAAACCATTTTTTACTTATTATAGTTGAAAATGATCAGCCACTCTGACTTTTTCATGCAGGCTGAACATGAAAATGGTCTCCTGCACCTATCTCCTGCATTAGCGTCTGATAGAAAATAGATGCTGAAACTCTAGGATTTGACAGATTTACATCACACTGTCACTTAACATTCATGGACTCACCCAGCTTGACTCGTCCCAGAACGTCTCATCTAGCAGAAGCTAACCGTTAGCATTAGTAATTCCACAACACAGCAGAATTCCTTCAGGCTTGTGTTATTAGTGGAAATGAAACATCAATGTTGCAAAGCAAACAGTCAGTCGCATTGCTGTTGTCTAATCTGAGGTGAGATGTCCAAATACCAGGAAAAAAGACTCCAAATACTGTCGTCTGAAGCTACTTTCTCCTCTGGATTCATATATTCATTCATATATATATTAGGGATGTGAATCTTACAACAACTCACGATTTGATTCGTTTCCGATTCTCAGGGTGCAGATTCGATTCAAAATCGATTCTCGATTCAAATCAATTCACAATCAATATTAACAAAGAGTGTCAGTTCCAGGATTAACCACTTTCTTCTGCTAGTTAGAAAAAGCTATGGTAAATTGTTATTTTACTTTACTTTTTACTCTATATGCTGATGATTGTCAACTTTATTTGCCAATCCAGCAAGGGACCAGGGGTAGCATACAGCAGTTGGTGAATTGCTTACAGGATGTGACTCAATGGATGGGGTCCAATTTCTTGACTTTGAATGAGGGCAAAACTGAAATAATAGTTTTTACCCCAAATAACAACCAGCCCCATAGATTGGACCTTTTATCGCTGCGACCCTATGAGAAGTCTGTAATTACGGATTTGGGTGTTAAAATAGATTCTGCTTTACGATTTGATGCTCAGGTAAATTCTGTGGTTCGTTCATGTTTTTACCAGTTGAGGCGCTTATCTAAGATTAAGTCGATCCTCACGCAACAGGAATTAAAAACTGTAACCAATGCCTTTGTCATCTCCAGATTAAATTATTGCAGCGCCCTGTATGCTGGCCTGAGCCGGTCCTTATTAACTCGACTGCAGCTGGTCCAGAACGCTGTGGCTAGGTTTCTTTTTGGAGCACGGAAGTGGGACCATGTCACGCCCCTTCTAGCTGCTTTGGACTGGTTACCGGTGAAATGTTGTATCCTCCACAAGATTTTGGTTTTTGTTTTTAACTCTTTGTCAGGAACTGCCCCACCATATTTAACTTCGCTGCTGACCCGTTATGTTCCCCCAAGATCGCTACGTTCGGGTCAGAGTGACCTCCTAGTGGTACCGCGGTCAAAGCGCAAGTCCAGAGGTGATCGTGCCTTTTCGGTTTTGGGTCCTCGACTTTGGAACCAATTGCCACTAGAAATAAGAAAGTCCACATCGTTGCCCACTTTTAAAGCCAAGCTTAAGGTTCACCTTAGATCTGTTTCATAGTTTTTTACTTGTCTTTTAATTTTTTGATCATTGTTTTTTATTGTTTTTTAACTATTTTATCTTTGCATGTTTTATTTTTAGAATGTTCTATTTTTGTATTTTATTGCATAGTTGTTTTATTGTGTCCTAGTTGTTTTTAAATTATGTTCAGCACCTTGGGCCCCCTTGATTGGGGGTGGGAAGGGGCTTTACAAATAAAATTGAATTGAATTGAATTGAATTGAATTAAAGTTTTAGGAAAACAACCCTCATGACCCCCCTCCTCTGGCCTGTGTGACTACTTGGGATGTTCAAAGNAAAAGGCACATTAGAAATACCCTCGAGATGAAACACAGTGAGTACTTGAGGAAGATGTAAAAAAAACAATATGAAACAATCTAAAGAAGAGTGAAATGAAGTGTCTTTCCTGTTATATGCTAAATAATGATTGCATTAGATTTTGCTAGGTGGAAAAAAGTCATACCCACATTCTTTAGTTATTTGTCAAATATTTATCTGGGTCTAAAACCCTACAGCTAAAGAGGTCCTTCACTAAGAAACCATTTTTTACTTATTATAGTTGAAAATGATCAGCCACTCTGAGTTTTTCATGCAGGCTGAACATGAAAATGGTCTCCTACATCTCCTGCATTAGCATCTGATAGAAAATAGATGCTGAAACTCTAGGATTTGACAGATTTTCATCACACTGTCACTTAACATTCATGGACTCACCCAGCTTGACTCGTCCCAGAACGTCTCAGCTAGCAGAAGCTAACCGTTAGCATTAGTAATTCCACAACACAGCAGAATTCCTTCAGGCTTGTGTTATTAGTGGAAATGAAACATCAATGTTGCAAAGCAAACAGAGTCAGTCGCATTGCTGTTGTCTAATCCGAGGTGAGATGTCCAAATACCAGGAAAAAAGACTCCAAATACTGTCGTCTGAAGCTACTTTCTCCTCTGGATTCATATATTCATTCATCCCTAATATATATATATATATATATATATATATATATATATATATATATATATATATATATATATATATATATATATTAGGGATGTGAATCTTACAACAACTCACGATTTGATTCGTTTCCGATTCTCTGGTTGCCGATTCGATTCAAAATCGATTCTCGATTCAAATCAATTCACAATCAATATTAACAGAGTGTCAGTTCCAGGATTAACTACTTTCTTCTGCTAGTTAGAAAAAGTTATGGGAAATTGTTATTTTACTTTAAAGAAAACTGGTTATGTTCAAGAAAATGCAAATTTACAAGGTAAAATAAAGTGATTCTAAAACTGTAAACAGAGGCAATCTTTTGATGAAAAGGCAACATTTATTTTTTCTTACCTTGTAAAATTTAACAAATCTTTACAGTTGCCTAATAGTAGCTTTGAAAGTAATGCAGTCAAATACTTTTCAAGTATGTGTGGCAACAAAGTTTAACATTATGAAGACTAACAGGCACTAATTAGTCTTAACAAGCATCAATAATGCACGGTGCACTCGGCATTAAACAAGTCAAACTAAACAGGATAACACCATTTAAACATTATAAAACATAGTGAACTTACTTCTTGACTCATAAAATGCACACAGGATAATAATNCTCTTAAAAATTTTAAATGATGTGTTTTTAGCAACTGATGCTGGTGAGGCAGTGGTTCTGCTGCTGTTGGACTTGACAGCGGCATTTGATACTGTTGACCATCAGATCTTGTTGAATCGCTTGGAACATTGGGTGGGGCTCTCTGGTTCTGTGTTAGACTGGATGAGGTCCTATCTTAGGGATAGGACCTTTTCTGTTTCCCTTGGCTCTTATTCATCAGGAGATGTTGAGCTTAGGTGGGGTGTTCCCCAGGGCTCTGTTCTGGGTCCCCTGCTGTTCTCACTCTACTTGTTACCATTGGGACTGTTGTTTGAGAAACATAAAATTAGCTTCCATCTATATGCTGATGATTGTCAACTTTATTTGCCAATCCAGCAAGGGACCAGGGGTAGCATACAGCAGTTGGTGAATTGCTTACAGGATGTGACTCAATGGATGGGGTCCAATTTCTTGACTTTGAATGAGGGCAAAACTGAAATAATAGTTTTTACCCCAAATAACAACCAGCCCCATAGATTGGACCTTTTATCGCTGCGACCCTATGAGAAGTCTGTAATTACGGATTTGGGTGTTAAAATAGATTCTGCTTTACGATTTGATGCTCAGGTAAATTCTGTGGTTCGTTCATGTTTTTACCAGTTGAGGCGCTTATCTAAGATTAAGTCGATCCTCACGCAACAGGAATTAAAAACTGTAACCAATGCCTTTGTCATCTCCAGATTAAATTATTGCAGCGCCCTGTATGCTGGCCTGAGCCGGTCCTTATTAACTCGACTGCAGCTGGTCCAGAACGCTGTGGCTAGGTTTCTTTTTGGAGCACGGAAGTGGGACCATGTCACGCCCCTTCTAGCTGCTTTGGACTGGTTACCGGTGAAATGTTGTATCCTCCACAAGATTTTGGTTTTTGTTTTTAACTCTTTGTCAGGAACTGCCCCACCATATTTAACTTCGCTGCTGACCCGTTATGTTCCCCCAAGATCGCTACGTTCGGGTCAGAGTGACCTCCTAGTGGTACCGCGGTCAAAGCGCAAGTCCAGAGGTGATCGTGCCTTTTCGGTTTTGGGTCCTCGACTTTGGAACCAATTGCCACTAGAAATAAGAAAGTCCACATCGTTGCCCACTTTTAAAGCCAAGCTTAAGGTTCACCTTAGATCTGTTTCTTAGTTTTTACTTGTCTTTTAATTTTTTGATCATTGTTTTTATTGTTTTTTAACTATTTTATCTTTGCATGTTTTATTTTTAGAATGTTCTATTTTTGTATTTTATTGCATAGTTGTTTTATTGTGTCCTAGTTGTTTTTAAATTATGTTCAGCACCTTGGGGCCCCTTGATTGGGGGTGGGAAGGGGCTTTACAAATAAAATTGAAAATTGAAATTGAAATTGAATTAAAGAAAACTGGTTATGTTCAAGAAAATGCAAATTTACAAGGTAAAATAAAGTGATTCTAAAACTGTAAACAGAGGCAATCTTTTGATGAAAAGGCAACATTTATTTTTGCTTACCTTGTAAAATTTAACATCTTTACAGTTGCCTAATAGTAACTTTGAAAGTAATGCAGTCAAATACTTTTCAAGTATGTGTGGCAACAAAGTTTAACATTATGAAGACTAACAGGCACTAATTAGTCTTAACAAGCATCAATAATGCACGGTGCACTCGGCATTAAACAAGTCAAACTAAACAGGATAACACCATTTAAACATTATAAAACATAGTGAACTTACTTCTTGACTCATAAAATGCACACAGGATAATAATAAAGGTAAGTCTCTGTCGTATTTCAGCAGATTGCAGCGTAGGAGCACACAAAGCGAGCAGCTACAGCTAGCGCCGATGCGCCAGCGATGATGCGTTCAGGGACGCTCGGAAATACGGCAGTTTACATAAAGGCTTTCAGTCAGAATCGATTCTGAACCTTTATGAATCGATTCTGAATCTTTATAAGTAAGAATCACGATACACACTCACATATTTATCAACAGAACACCACTGGTGTGAGAGGTTCACAGCTCAATAATATCAGAGAAGGAGAAACAGCCGGCTGCTACCACTTCAACTTTAGGACAAACTACCAGAGTCCCAAAAAGAAAAACACCATTTGAAGTCACAGACAACAAAAGATGTTTGGACCTAGAAAATGGAACCTGGTGCTTAGCGCTATTTATCTCACACTGGAAGAGTCTCAGCCGCGGAGCGGCTTCTCTGCCATCCTCCTTGCTGGACTTGCAAGATCACAAAAAAGTTTCTTTATGCCATCCAACATTAAACCACAACAAAGAATAAAGAAATCACATTTGACATTGCTGTTTGATGTCATATATGTTTCTCTCCTCTGCCAGGATTAAAGCCATGAAAACACACCGTTGCAATTCTCGAAAGATGCCGGGAGTAATTAAGCCATTAGGTCACATGTATTGATGTAGTCTACATAAATATGAAGTTGCATTGCCGCAATAGTCTTTTATTTTGAAAAATACCAGATGATTTACACTGAAACCGTGTGTGATTTCCTGTCTAGCCCTACCTTAATTGTGGAAATTGACATGTCCCAGAAGCGGCTCGCGGCAAAAAAAGAACCCAACCCTATCATTAGAATAGGCAGTGGGGTGCTGCTTCTGGGGCGCGCCTGAAATTTTCTGCTCTGCGGCCAGTCTGGATCAACTCATAGACTAGAATGGACTCTATTTGAGGCAGCACCGTTCCGCTGCCATTCTGCGCCGCTGATGCCGCCGGTGTGAAGTCGGGGTTAAGATGACGACAAAACACATCTTACAGACATTTTTTTTATTTTCTGGTTTTGTTTCAAAGATATTATATTGGATAAGATCTAAAAGACATTATTGTGCATGGGCATGAGAAACAAGAAGCAGCAAAGGAGATGTCATGATGATGTCATATTGTTATGTGCAAAAGAGAAAGGTAGATTTAGTAGACTGAGTAAAGTAGTGTCATGTTTTCTCAGTTCATTAAAGGCAGGAATATGACTATTTTTCACACTAGCTTGCTATATTCTTAACTGTTGTAGAGTATGAAGCAATGCAAAATGATACCAAGAGACCTAGTGCCATGCACTTTCTTGCACTAATGCTATGGTGCAATGGTGGTTCTGGACCATCAAACGTTGGTTAGCCTGAAACAAATATGGGAATTACAGATCTTGCTATTTTCACAGAGCGGCCATGAGTTCTACTGTTGAGCAAAAGACGAGCTTTCTTTTCTTGTTTTTTTAATATTTTTTTACCACAGTCAGCACCTCCATCTCAAATCACATGGATTAGAGGCCAAGAATGAACAATGTAAGCAGAACCCTGGCACAGATGAGCTTTCACACTGCCAACACATTTCATCCATCTCTGCTGGCAGTCTGTCAATCTATCATTCTTTGCCGTAGGTCCACACCTCCCAAAAACACACCACTAAGATGGGGATTATTTAAGGAAATAGAATACAAACATCAGGCTCAAGCACTTAAACATATAATCTCACCATAGCAACATGGTTGCAGTTTCCTTTTTGATCACTCTCATTACAAACCTGGCAACATCATCTCCTGAAATGTTTGAGCACACATGAGCCAGCAAGCCAACACGCTCTTCCCAAGAGCCACTTCAGACCTTATTGTATGAGGGTTAAGTGTCGCTTGACAGCTCTGAGCACCTACTGTCATCTTTTCCTGCTTCCTCTCATTTGCTTTTACTGCATATTTGATGGAATCATGGCAAAAGTTGGCAAACGCGCAACTCAAATTAGTGACTACCTTTGCAATCTCATCTGACCATTAACCGTCTCCTCCACAGCAACTATCAGTACTTTATAATTTGCTGCTTACATTTCCCGTGTGTTCCCTTGTGTTCTCATTATCTGCCTTTCATACGACGCAATTCTGCAGTTCAGCAGCAAACAAATTAACCGAGCATATAACAAATGCACCACACTGCTTCTGATACAACACAGAGATACACGGTCGGTGTTGTCATACCAAAGTTTTAGAACTTTTAGTTCATTATGCTTTTATTGATGAAACTGAGTTTGTGTTTGTTAAAAATATAAATATAAGTGTGTAAATAAATATTTATGATTAGGTCTGTTTACATTCATTATTACATTTCCTGTATAAATCATTAACAATTCTAAAAATGGCTCTGACTACTTTTGGTTCACACAGGGAATACATCATCTGACGTCACAGGAGACAAACATCGGATGTGCAGAAATAACTGGGAAAAGGTGTTGTTGCAACCATAGACATGAATATGTAGACACCCCATTGGGCGCTGGAGAGCGTAACAGCGTCGCCGCCATTTTGGATGGGTCTCCTCACTCTGCAAAGCCAATGCAGAGTGAGCAACTATGCCCGATTTTGTGTAGTCTACGGTTGCAACAACCGGCGTTTTATTGAAAACAGATCACGTGGGATTACTATGATGGGATTTTATATTTTAATTTATTTGCATTTATTTTGTTTAATTATGTTTATATTTTAATTATCATGCCATACCATGTGTCTGATTTTGAGAAAAAGCTCGATAAAATGTGTTCTTTAGCTGGGTAAGCACCTTCCTCAGTAGAAATGAATGCACTGGGGGTAATGGAGACCCAACTAAGATGGCGGCCGGCCATTACGGCAGCTCCTATAGGCCGCGCCAGTCCACGAGGCTTCTACGTTTTTTTGTCTGTGGTTGCGACGGGTGAGTGGAGAGGGGGTTCCATAGAATGGATGTCCACAATGACCTCATGTGGACCAGAATAAGCCCATATCTGGAGGAACATCAATACAGGACGTCTGAAAAGACGTCACCTGGCATCACAGTCTGCACCTGCAGGGGACCAAAACTGGTCGTGTAGGAATGACCTGGAAAACACATCTTTGCAACGCGTCTTTGCCCAGTGGGATATGTTGAGAGGAGTGCTTTGAACCCACAGATTATGTGCTTGGTTTTGTGTTTGGTTCAAACAAATAAAAAATAGCAAAATGCTATTTTTTCAGGGACACACTGGTGTTGAATTTACCATCATCTTTCATTCACTGAAGATAGTTTTAAAGTTCACCAATTTTGATCTATTTGATCTTTCACACTTAAATTCTGACCCATTTGGCTTT
The DNA here is from genome assembly GCA_006937985.1 of Aphyosemion australe. NCBI lineage: Eukaryota > Metazoa > Chordata > Actinopteri > Cyprinodontiformes > Nothobranchiidae > Aphyosemion > Aphyosemion australe. Next base: position 1,095,165 of record SSNS01000123.1, read on the forward strand.
CATACATCGACCTTGCACTCTCATTTCACTGTTACAGATCACTGGGACCACAAAACCTTTCCGAACGGCTGATTTCAAAAGCTACAGGTCTTCATTCCTCTGTGTTATCTGAACTAACCATGCTTTGCCTTGGTGGAGAGTGCTTTAGATAACACATGCCTTTACTCCTTTTCTGTTGTGGCAGTTAGCAAACAGCAATTTTTATAAAATGTGCTCCCTTGTTTTGACGACAGTGATGACTGCTTGTGCCACTTCTGGTTTCCTGTACTCACCCACATGTTACAGTTCAGTACAAATGCACGAACAATTACACCACTAATGCAGATGGTATAAAAATGAATACATTATAAAAATAAGTGCAATGGAAAGTATTTGTTAAAGCATCAACTTCAGATACTCTCAAACTGATTATGAGAACCATTTTACCCAGATCCTTGTTGTGTTCTTTCTGTGTTTCTTTTCAATCTCTGTTGGTTTTTCTTGTTTAATACACAGCGTAGCAATGTTTTTTACCTTGAATTGCTGACAGTTTTGGCGACACACAGCCGCCATCTTCAAAGTCTTGCCGGTGTTGACGGCGTGGTGATTTGCCGGGAAGGCGCGGGCAGTAGAGGACGACATCGTTGTGACGCTGTCAACACGAGGCTCTGAAGATGGCGGCTGTGTGTCGCCGAAACTGTCAGCAATTCAAGGTAAAACAAAACTATGCTACACTGTGTATTAAACAAGGAAAAACCAATGGAGATTTTATCCAGGTGTCTAGTTTTTCACCCATCTTTGTATTTTTCTTTCAATACTGAAACCTATTGATGTACCATGCTGAAAATTTAAATCTTCTGATAGTAAGAACAAATGCCGAAAGTCTTCACTATGGACAGCATTTTAACACTATTCAAGTCAACCATGAAGAGCATTTTATCACCATAGCCCCTATTAAATATTAAGACACAATGTTTGAACGTAAACTAAAAAGTTATTTTTATTGTTGCCTCAAATCAATAAATAACTCAAATAAAAGATACAATAAAAAGTTAATAGAGAATCAAAAAAGAAAAAAAAATGACTTCACAATATTTTGTACCCCCTTTGTGACCTTTTTAAGAACATATCTGCTACAGGTGTCCACTCTGAGTCGTGAGCATTTAAACACATACACAAGATATTTTTTCAATTATATGAAAGTAGGTGAGTACTTTTAAAGGGGACCTATCCTTGTTGTTGAATAAAGACAGCTTGGGTGGTCAAAAGCAGCATGCCAAAAAGTCAAAGCTGTGTTTGACCTACTTTTTATGTAAATTAGAAAGTTGAAAAAGGTGAAAGAAAAACTTCTGTTCTGAGAAAGCCTTCCTTAACACGTCATAGGGGGGAGCCACGCCTCCTCAAACCTGCATGTCTCTAGTGTCTGAGACCTTCTGGGGAAACCAACCAATCAGCAAGCAGCTTATTATCATATTCATGTCCTGGCTGAGTGGGAGGGGCAAACAGCTTTTTTCACAACAAGGCTGGTTTAGGGGGTTTAGAATGGCCTGTATCAGGGCTCCTGGGACAGATGAAAGCAAAAAGAACATTTCTGATGCTTTTTAGAGGCTCAAAGCTGTTTTAGATTGTTGATTAACTGCATTTTAGGTCCTCTTTAATACTTTCTGAGTGTTTTAATAGGATATCACCCCTGCCTTTTACTTGACACTTTGTTCATGTCCGGGAACTGCACTCGAGAAATCTCCACTTTCTTTTCTCTCCAACACGACCGCCTGCCCACTGTTTGCGACACCTTCTTTCTTGCAACAGCTCATCTGCCCTCACAGAGCACCGACTCCTACATATCATGTGATATAAAAAGCCCAGAGAGGGAAAAGAGCAGGCTGCAAGTTTCTCAAAAGATAAAAGAGAAAATAAATCACTGAAAACTTAACTGGCGTATTACTTTTGCAACGCTCTGTTGGGCTTTTTTACCGTTTACAAACTGGTCTTTGATGATGAATGATTATTAGTTACTCTATAAAATGTGGCTTTTATGTTATGAGCTTCATTGAACACATTCATTTATATTGTGACAGCTAAAATTAGGTATGTTACTGTTATGGGTTAAAAGCAGGAGTGTGTGTACATGGCTATGTATCATGGAAGTTTAGCAGCACTCGTGCAAATAGCCGGGGGATCAGCTATAAAAAAGAAACCAGTAGGTTTCTTGATGTAAGAAGACACAAGTCTTATAAAATATGCATTCCAAGGACAAGCTCCTTCTGTAGGTACATAGATCATACACTATAAATGAGAAAAAGCACCTTTGACCCCACTCCGTGTTTTAAAAATTTAAATTCACCCCCAGATTTTCTGTGTCTGATTATCTCAGATGCTGTGATTTTGTGCTCTGTGGTAGCAAATCAACTCATTTCAAATGCAAGTTTTGTTTTAAAAGGCAGAAACACTTGAGCAAAACACTATTGATGTCAGCCCAGGCCGAGGCCTGAAGAAGTCTTTCATGAAAAAAATTTTTAAAAAGATGTTTTTGAATGTTCGGTAATGATTTTGCTCAGCCATCCTTTAGTGAAAGGCAGCCATGCCTCAATCTTTCCTAAAGTAATTTTCATCAAGGTTTGGTGAAAAAAGCTGAGCCCTGTCGATCGCTTCCTTTCATTTATGAGTGCGTGCTGAGATGCGCCCTAGCGCTCTCTGAAGTCGGCGCTGAAGGCTGTGATTAATTGACAAGTTGACTGACAACTCAAACAGCCGAGACTCTCGTTACATCCAGAGCTCACCTAACGTCTCTTTCTGACCCTCAGTGGACAGAAGCACAGCAGACCATTTAGTTTGCCCCTAACGGTTTCTGACACAAGATTATCATTCATTCTTAAATCTAATAGATCTGAAACAAATTAACACCTCTGTCACACAAACATCAGGGTATTGCATCTCTAGGAGTTCTGGAACACTCAGATCTCTTTGGGTTCAGGGCTACTTTCTTAATAAAAAAATTTAAGCTAATGTCTCAGTGGAATCTTACTTTCACATACTGGTTCAGTCAATGACTTCCAACACTGTTTAAAGGCACAATATGTGAGACTTTTACAGTGAAATAATCACAAAACAGTCTAATGTCTCATTCATGAACAGATTTCCTTCTCAGTCAGCTGGGGGGGGGTTGTTAGGTTTTCTACTTTAAAAAAAACTAAAGAGGAACGAAAGTCACTGTTTACAATATGTGAGCCCGCTGCATTGCCGACTCCGCTTCGGGCTAACACTGCAGCGCTAACATTTGTAATTTGACACCAGCCAGCAAAACACTGCAGTGTCTTGTGAAGATCCTAGCCCAGTAACAGGGGCGACCCAAAAGTTATTTCTTGTACCCCTAAGAAGCCACAGCATCTTTTTGTTTTATTCTAATATCGAGTAAAGAAGGCCAGAAGCTAACATTGAGCTAACGTTGACCTAACAATGCTAACGATGAATTAGCAGCAAATAGTGCACTCTAAAAATGTCTCAAGCTACTTTTTTCAATTACCAACAACTCAAAATTACAGTGAAATGTATTTATCTACTTATCAACTTACTGTGTATGACTCATCTTTGCTCATTATCTAGAATCTTCTGCCGCTGATCCATAGCTGGGAACAACCACGAAACTCACGGAATGGTAATGATAAAGTCATTGTGTGTGTTTTGAAACTGGGCTGCAGTACCCAAATTTGACCAGCGGGTGTCATTCTTACTTCATTCTTACATCATGCACCTTTGATCAAAGAGTTGACAGAGAAGGAAACAACTGGATGTTCTCAGTCACAAATACATGAACAAATTCCTCACACCTGCCAAAGAGCAGCTCTAAGATTGCTAAGTTAGAATGTGATTCATCATTTAATTAATCCTTTGATGGTTTTTGTGTTCTCTAGACTCAAAGCAGTTACTGCATGCAAAAGGGTTTGAATGAGGAAATTCTAAACATTCATAAGCTGTCATTAAAAAAAACTTTGATGCAAAAACCTTCAACTTAAAGCCAAGAATTTGTTCCACACCTTTAATGACGGCCATGTTTTAATTGCAGTGACGCATGTTGATGTACTTGTTGCTGCTAACAGTCAGGAAACAACTATTATATGGTTACATTCTTTATTTTAATGACAATCTACCTGGATGCAGTTTGTCTTGTTCCTGGGTCGCTGTCCTCACTGTCAACCAACTCGTGTGTTATTGTTGCCTACTGATAAAAGGTGAGCAAAATAACTCATGAGCCCAGATTTTAATGAAACTCTCAGAATTGAATCATTGGATGCAATCACCACTGATTGACTTGTGGAGTAAATCAAGGTCACCTTAGCTAACTGACTATGGAAAACACAAACATTGTCAAAGCTCATTCACCTCTACAAACACTGAATGTGTGTGAGATCTTTGCTTAAAACATTTAACAGTTGTAGAAAACTCTCTGTTTGCAAAACATTTCAAGGACCACTGGATGAATTTTAATGAAACTCTCACAAAATCTTCTTCAACCAATTCAACGTTTTGGAGTCAAGATGGCTGCTACAATTAATCAGCCTTGGCCAACACAAAAATAGCCAAAAGTCAGTAAACTCAACAGATATTGAACTGATGCTTAGAGGCATTCACAAAATATACCCTGGGTAATAATACATTGCATGAGAGCTTGCATGATTTTAATTACATGGATGGACATAATGGCTTTAACCCCCCTTGACCTCTCTACATAAGATGGTTTTAGCTTAAAGGTGTGGATCACTTATTGAATCAATACATTTGCAGTGGTCTCTAGTAGGAATGAATGTAAGTCATACTCTGGGGAAACAAATCTCTGTTTCAGGAACTAGAAGTTAGCCACATCAGAGTTGAGCCTCAGACGGCAGGATTTGGAGTCTTATTTCATATTTCGACACCTCGCCTCTGATTGGTTAACTGCAACACGACTCTACCACTGACTCTGTTTGCTCTGCAACGTTGATGTTTTATCTCCACAAATAACACAAGCCTGGAGGAGTTCTGCTGTGTGGTGGAGTTGCTAATGCTAACGGTTAGCTTCTACTAGTCGAGACGTTCTCTGCTGTTTCCTGGATGCTAAACCAACAACAGCCTTCCCCGTCACGAGTCAAGATGGGTGAGTCCATGCATGTTAAGTGACAGTGTGATGTAGATCTGTCAGGGTTTTCTAATCCTAACGTTTCACCAACTATTTTCTATCAAAAGCTAATGCAGGAGATAGGTGTAGGAGACTATTTTCATGTTCAGCCTGCATGAAAAACTGAAAGTGACTGATTATGATCAGAAATAATCATTAAAAAATGTTTTTTCAGTGTTCCACACCTTTAAACCCCTGGCATGAATGATGGCCTTTAATATTCAACAATTTGTCAATTACTTCTAAGCACACACCATTTTAACCGACAAATAGTTACAACTCATTCAAATTACTTTCTGCATTTTACCCTTTTATGGCTGGTTTTGATTAATATTTTTCTTCACTAATCTGTCTTAACATTTAATATTTTTTATGTGTATGCTTTACACTTCATTCATTCATTCAGTGAGCATGCACTCCTATGTTAAGTCTTTAATTACGGGTTAATCTGTGCACATTTCTGTCAAACAAACAAACCCACAAGTTCAACGGCGCTGATCTTGGCTCTAGTTTGTATGCAGCCATGGTTTGCAGTTTACCTTGAAATAGAAAAGCTAAAGTGTTGAGTAAGAAGCTGGTGCTTTCAAGCTGCTGAGGCTCAGCCGTGCCAGTGTGTTGAAATAATTTTAGATTTTCCTGAAATAGAACTAGCAGCCTGTTTAGGATCAGTTGCTGCTTGCTTACTAAGATGGCATCAATGGGGAGGGAGGTGAACCTCAGACGGCAGCGCTTTCACCCTACAGGGAAAATCACAGATGTTCTCAAGAGCCACGATCTTCCAGCTGTTGTTTGTTCTGCTCCAAAATAAAAATCTAAATGAGCAAAACAAGGATGAACTCAGATAAAAGGCCTAATATTGTTGAATCATCACTGACAGAAAATCTAAAAAAAAAATGGATTCATCTTCAAGAATTCTGATTGGAGCAGCAGTTTCCTGAATTTCCTGTGATTTGAGTGCCTTCAATGCTGACCTGAGCAAATAAAATAAATAAATAAATGAGGCAAATTGATCACAAGTAATAAATGAAGCATATTAAAACATTGAGACAGACGCAGGCTTTAAAACATAAAGAAACAAAGAAAAACTTGATTTTTTAATAAGATAATTCAGTTTAATTTTGTATTTTTCATGGCTAAATCTCAGCCACCTATTATGTAGATTATTGTTTGTTTTTTACCCTGATGATGCATTAATGGAACGCTCTGTTGGACACACACTTAAGAAAATCGCCTAGAGTCACCGAAGGGATAGATTTGTTAGTTAAGAGCTTTTGACTGATATCAACGTGTGCTACGACAGTGTTCTGCTTTCCCATTAGTCGAGGGCAGGTTGGCACAACATCCAACTACGGTGATGGTGTACAAATCCATCCGTGTTCTCCAGACAGTGATAATCCTCACTGATCTCCTCTTTGCCTTCTCTCCCCCATCCTCCCTCACCATTGCACAATGGAAAGGGAGAAGAGGGAGGGATGGAGGGAGATAAAGAGACTGACAGGGGAAATATAGTGTCGGAAAACAAGAGTGGCACGAGAGAGCGTGGAGACATCAGAAAAGGCAGTGTGCAAAGAGACAGGGATGAAGAGAAATATGCACTAAGCAGCCTCAAATCAGATTCCCCAAATGATGTCACAAAGGCTCACTGCGCTGCCATGATGCACATGATATGCTGGAGAGGATTAAGCAGTAATCACAGGGGTTTGGCTGTCCACACAAGGGAGTTTATAAATCCCTCCTCTCCAGCCAGCAGCTGGGCCCTCTGCTGGCTTCTCTCAGCGACGGACAGTCATACTGGACAAATATTTGGAAGGTTTGAAAACACTTCCAGGAAGGGTTTTGAGTCACCTTAAACACAAACGCCAAAGGATCTCTGTCCTCAAACAGAGAAGCTGGCAAACAGTTGATGGTTCAATACAAGGCTGATTCATCTCTTAGGTTCTGTGGCAGAACTTTGACTAAAGTAGACAAGAGGGATGGACCAGATCACCTATTTACAGTGGATAGACACTATGTGAAAGTTTTACAGCTCTACTTAGAGCGTTTATAGTTCTTTAATGTTCCAACAGAGGAAACTCTACGTTATTACTTTACGTGGACTAGATGGAAACAGAACCAGACTCCTCCTCATTAAGAGGTGAAGCAGAGCTAGCCGCTGTTTGAATTAGTGCATGGAAAAACTACAGTGGAGCAAATAATGGCAAAAATGTCTCCAGCAGAGATGAAAATGGGGGGAAAAAAGCATCAAATGTGACCATCTGAAAGGTATTTGTGTCACATTCATATGGGAAACTTGTCAAGTTATGCTGCATGCATGTGATTAATATAGATTTAAAGTAAATTTATTTTATCGTTTAATTCTTAAAATCAAATCACAATGCACTTTTTTATTTTACTCATATGCAACAAAGGGACATTTCTAATAATACACATTTCTACTTGAGAGATGCAATTTCAAACAGTCAAAGTGCATTTTGGTATTTTTCAATTATTTTTATTAAAACAATTATAATAGAGTTTTAAAATGTAAAATGTGAATTGTTTATATTGCAGTACAGTTTCAAGCAGGTGCAGAGATGCAAGTCACTGTGACGTTAGTGTAAAGACTAGGCAGGATACATAACAATACACAGATGTCTGTCTGGTACGGCCAAATGCTCTTTAATCGTCTATTAGTTGATTTATTAATTTATTTACTCATGTTGTATTTATGTTGTAAAATAGTAATAGGGCGTCAGTGAGGAAAGCCGGGGAGGAAGTCGTCTGGCCCAAGACAGCTGGCAGACTCCATCACTCAGACGTTGGTTTAATCTCCAATCTAAGATAGTTGTAAGTGAACTCTTCACCTCCTCTACTCGTATCCCTCATATTTAAATTTGCTCTGTCTGTCGCCCTCCCTTAGCTCCCTTTTTTTCTTCCCACGCTCTTTAGCTTCACTTTGGCTAGCGTCCTCATCAGACATTATGTGCTGCAACTGCAGTTGTTAGATTTTTTTAGTAACCCTTGAAAACATTTATTTTTCTTTTTAATTTCACTAAAAGAGATTGGAGAAATTATTGATGTTCCAATAAGTTAGAAAATAGAGACATCAAATGTTGAAAGCCAGTATAAAAATCCATCAAACCAATGAAGCAAAAGGAAATATGGGTAAAAAATTAAATGATCTAAGAAAAGAATAGGATAGCAAGCATTTGAATGATCAGGGGTGCAACTACCTACATTCTGAGGGCTATGCAGAAACATAAAAGTCCACCCCCACCCCCCCAACTTCACCAAAGAATATTTGTCTTTAAAGTGCCTTTTTAAAAGTGTCTTTATGAAATACTTATCATACCAAGTACCAGGGCCTCAAAGAAGAACTTGAGAGAGCCTGGAGTGTGAAGACATCGGTTGTGCCCGTGGTCATCGGGGCACTCGGGGCAGTGAACCCCAAACTGGAGGAGTGGCTAAAGCAGATCCCAGGAAAAACATCAGACAGCTCAGTCCAGAAAAGTGCAGTTCTAGGAACAGCTAAGATACTGAAGAACCCTCAAGCTCCCAGGCCTCAGGTAGAGGACCCGAGCTTGGAAGGATGAGACCACCCGTGGAGGGTGAGAAGGGAATTTATATATATATATATATATATATATATATATATATATATATATATATATATATATAGTGTATTATATATAATATTAACTGTATCATTTGCAGATAAAAACAGCTAAGTACGCATGTTATTAAACACTGAAAATGCAGACTAAAACCATTTCTTCCATCATCTTTTTGGCGCCCCTTCCAGCGTGGCGCCCCATGCATCGCATACAGTGCATTGTGTGTTCTATCAGTGTGGCTGATATAATTATAGCTAATTCTCTTAGGGTATTGTTAAACTGTTAAAGGTTAGAGCCAAAACCTGATTAATCTGTTGGAAAAGGACACCATTATGATGCCTGAAGGTTATAAACTTTACTTTCTGAAGTTTTGTTCTTGTAGTTGCGGTATCCTGAAAGTCAGTGAGGGCTGGAGCACAGCACACTTTCTCTAAAAGTCATATTACATGCCCTGCAACATTCATGGATTTAGTTTTATTATATGTCTAATTTAGAGAATCTTGATTTTTTTCTGTCTCTGATCTCTGCAGGAAGGAAAATCAATGTTTGTGCTTTTCCAGTATTTGGCAGGACCATAGTGTTTCTGGTGCTGGTTTGATGTTTTATGGATATCCACTGGTTTTACCAGAAGCCTTGAAACACGAGTCAATGTTTTCAGAACTTAACCCCACAGATTACATGAGGTACTGGTGATTACTGATCCAACATGGCTGCCAAAACATCCATCGGATGGACTGAAGAAACAGTTGGAGATCAAAGTTGGACCAGTTATTAAACAGCATTTGTACTTTGTGGATCACAGATCAGAAATAGATTGCACTGCAGTCCTTTACCTAAGGTTTGCCCTGCACTTTTACATTTTCTTCAATTAGCTTTTGTATAACATCTTCAGGACTATGAGGCAAAATTCATATTAGAGTGGTTTATCTCTAGAAAAACTGGTGAGTTTGGAGTTTTAAAACTTACAGCAAGATGTGGTCCTGAAGACAATAATCCAGTTTGTAAGGACAGAAGCAGATTTCTGTTATTGGGTTTGAACAATTAGCAACTGCACATTTGCAATGCAAGTGTCCATACTGTCTCAAATCCTTTGCTAGACTTCAGAATTTCCTTGAGTTGAGTTGAGCGGCCTCACGCTCATGTTTCTGATATTTTAACAAGTTAAAAAAGTGTGCAAGGCAAATTTCCAATATGGATGTTTGAAACCCTTCTTGAACTCTGCAGTCTCCATGAGTCAAAGTGCAAAGAATGTGACTTTGTGACCAAATTGGTAAAAATTTTAGGATAAGTTGCAAACAGATGACATTAGAGATCTTTGAGACAAATTGTGACAAGAAAATGTTCATAACATTTACACAAATCAAGCCCAAATGTAAGTTTTACAATAATGCCATACATCCCACATGACCTACCCATACATAAAATCTCTCATTAATGCCACATATCGTACTTACATGCAGGTGTGTGTGTGTGTGTGTGTGCATGCATGCGTGTGTGTGCGCGCATGCGTGCGTGTGTGTGTGTGTGTGAGCGAATGCATGTTTGTGTGTGCGTGATTGTGTGTGAGTGTGCATGCATGCGTGTGTGTGTGCATGAGTGCATGCATGTGTGTGTATTTGTGCGTGAGTTTGTGTATGCCTGCGTGTTTACGTGTGTGCGTGCATATGTGTGTGTGTGCGTGATTGTGTGTGTTTGTGCTGGTGTGCGTGCATGTGTACGTGTGTGCGTGTGTGTGTGCATGTGTACGTGAGTGTGTGCGTGTGTGTGTGCATGCGTGAGTGTGTGCGTGTGTGCGGCTGCATATATACTGTATGTGTAAGAAATTGTTTTGTTTGTACTGTATTAAACAAATTTGGTAATTACACCAGTATCCATGGTAGGACACGTTTCAATAACAACTGGAGGGCCTAACTGCTCCTCCACATAACATTGTTTTCTCATCACAAGGCCACTAGTGATTTTTGTGTGTGTGTGTGTGTGTGTGTGTGTGTGTGTGTGTGTGTGTGTGTGTGTGTATGCTTGTATGTTTGTTTATTCCCTTTTGCACAACCGAATGACACTTTAATTCCATTGAACATGCTACAATGACAATGAAGATAATTGAACTGAATACTGTTTTTTTCTCTCTCTCTCACACACACACACACACACACACACACAAACACACACAATCAGAGGCTCCTGTCAATTTTTAAAAACCTGCTTTTATCATTGTTTTTCATTTTCAATCGATTCTCATGATTGTTTTTCTGACTTACTTTGCAACGTACCAGTTACACAGCTTTTTTCAGAGCAAATTCAAACAATCAAGATTGAAATGAATGTTGCTGGAAGTGATTTGGAAAAATACCAGAAATGACAATGAATGAAGTTTTTTTTCTTCTTATCTTTATTCCAAAGATAGTTTTTTTGTGATAGTTTTGAGAGTTTAAGATCTGCAAGCATATCACCTATTATTACCTATTTTTGTTTTTCAGTGGTATAAAGAACACGGGTCTGCTTCAAACCAAAATAGTAGTAAGAAGAATAAATTATAAATCCACACCTTTGGACCCCTTGGGCAGAAAAACTGTTACCATTTGAGTGATTTACAAAAATGTGTATATAAAAATTCATAAGCTGCCTACACAGCGTGGTGCCTACTTATGCTGCTTTTCTTAAGCAGGCAGGTAAAAGAGAGGAGTTCTTACACATCCTGTATCACTTTCATGCTAAAGTGACTGAATCAAGGTTTATTTTTTTATGCTCTTCTCTTATAATTTCTGTCAAAGCTCACCTGGTGAGTTGAAGCATCAGTTGTGCATAATGAAAACATGTAATGACTCAGGTGCTTAGTTTAGGTTCAATGTCATCACATTTACTATTTCACGCTCACGTGTGAATGGACTTTGACAGCTGGGGGGATTGATGTTTTTCACAGCTGTGGTGTGCAATTTTTAAAATTACTCCACAATCACAAGATACACACAAAAAGGGTCTGAGTGGTTGTGACAGGTACAACTTCCTTTGTGAAGAAAATGTCAGATTTTGCCATTTTGCTTCCTTCTATTTTTTTACTTTGACATTAATTTTGAAAGAGGCAAACAGTTTTTTTTTCAGGTGGGGTTTCCCTGAGTAAAGACATAAAAAGAGACACGGCACAGATGCTTCTAAAGATCAAAACTTCTTTGCTGTCAAATTTAAACTACACCATATCCTACTTTGGCCTTAAGAGAGTGTTGCGTCTCTTTAAAAAAAAATCGATGCGAGTGGAAGACAGCCCGTCTCCAGGGAGTTTAGGTGAGGGACGGTTGAAGACTTAACTTTTATCCCCCGTCTTTCATTAAGAGAAGGATGAGATCAGTATTGCAATAAATGGGTGACCTCTCGGTTTCAGCAAGTTTTCGGCGGAAATAATGAGCTAGACTCGGAGAAGAGTGTCCCCCACTAAGACACAACTCAATGGAAATACATCAGCCTCTGCAACAGCTCTGATCGCCCTCCAGAAAGCGCTTCCTGACAGAAAAAAACGAGAACAGCAACGTGTTCCTGCCTTTTTGTTTCATTTTTGACAACAACAGATGTTGTAATCCCAACAGCGTAACAGCGATGGCACGTATCTGTAGTCAGGATGCCGAACTGCTAGCCGGGGGTTTAAAGCAACATTACTTTCACAAGCCATTGCGCTCATTGTTACTGTTCTGCAGTCAGTTCATGCAGATGCTCCATGTAATGTTGCACACTCAGTAATCACAGGATTACAACTACTGTAACCAAGGGACATCATAGCCTCAATAAAAACCGCCCACTCTTTCACTTTTCCAACTTTCGTGCACGCATTTCTGAATTTTACTTTTACTTGCAAAACACAGTGAAAGCAGGATGGCGCTCTGACGGTACTGATGTGTTTTGGTGTTTTTTTCCCCCACACGGCAAACCTAAAAATACCCATCATCACACCTAGACGTTACATTCATCACACTAATGTATTTCTGACATCTGCTCTGATTTCATATCATTTTTTGTGCTCATGTGACAAAACTCTTGTTATATTCTGCTTTAATTTTAATCGGGGTTTTAAAACGCTGTGACAAAGAACAGAGAAACATAAAAAAAGGCAACATGAAACACAGACAGAGAGAAGAAAAAAAAGCACAAAACATTATTTTTGGCTGCCTCTCCAAGCAACCCCATCAGTCACTCTCATTACCATCCAATTGTGGGAGAAGGGCTACTCCATCCGGCGGAGTAGAACACAACCTGGCAGCTTCAGCACTGAAGGACAAGCCAGGATGCTTCCAGTGAGCCAAGTCCCTCTCTTTCTCCACTATTCTACCTATATGGAACTGTGCTGCTGAAAAATGTAATTTCACAGTGATCTGTGCTCACAATTTCCATTATCAGTAACTTAATTTGCGTCAAATGACAACTGCCCTATTTCAATTCCAGTTCAACTCTATTATGTTATCAATGTCTGTGACTTAAAACTAATTAAAAAGCTCTTCACACTTTACAATCCAGTTCAGAGTTGTTTTTAGGATGTTCTTGTTGCAATAATCCGTGGTGTTTTGCAGCTTTTTGGTTTTCCATTTCATCGATGCAAGGCTGTTTTCATCAGGAAAATGAAAGGAAAAGGAATGCTCGTACAATTCAAAAGCAAATGAATGGATTTAAATTCTGGTTGTTTATCAAATATTTTAAAGGTGACAAAGTTTGCACACGTGGTGCTCAAAGTCCCACCTGCATAAGGTGTTTTTTAAAAGCATCTAATAACTAATTACAGCTAAGCATGTTAGAAAAATTACAATTTCAACAAACAGCAACAAAGCAAGAACTGCATAAATAATCAGGAGTCACCACTTGGGAAAATATCTGAGTGGAATTTTTATTTCTGAATCTGGGAAATGTCTCATTTGTTTGGGGGTGGGACTCAAGATTATTGTCTCCACAACCCGTTAAAGCAGAGGTGGTTCTGCATGTTTTAGACGTTTCCTTGCTCCCACCCACCTAAATCAGCACTTTATTCATTTCATTCACTTTATTTCAGCAAAAGTATGTTGCTTATAAAATTCAATGAGATGTGTCAAATTAGATATCTATAAAGCATCCAAGATGGTGGCCCTCGAGGACTGGAAGCACCCACTTCTGTATTTCATGATCATGGTGAATTTGGACAATGTTTTTGGAGACTAGGGCTGCAACAACGAATAGATAAAATCGATAAAAATCGAGGAATAAACGTGTTGGCAACGCTTTTCATCATCAATTCGTTGTGTTGTGCAGACCGAGGCAGATCAGAACGAGAGAGAAAGCCGGTGTTTTGATGAGGAACGACTGACACACTTAGACAATGAACATATATGTGCCATGAAAAAAACGCTCTGTGTGATAAACTGTTTGTAGACATAGCACTCCTGTGACATCTTTTCAAGTTACTTTTTTCCCCGACCCCCTAGAACTTTATGGGGCGATGGTGACAGAGGAGTTAAGTGGCCGCCTTGCAACCGGAAGGTCGCAGGTTCGAGTCCCGCTCAGTCTGTCGCTGTCGTTGTGTCCTTGGGCAAGACACTTAACCCACGTTGCCTGCTGGTGGTGGTTGGAGGGACTGGTGGTGCCGGTGTTCGGCAGCCTCGCCTCCATCAGTGCGCCCCAGGGCAGCTGTGGCTACACTGTAGCTCATCCCCTCCAGCGTGTGAATGGGTGGATGACTGATTGTGTTGTGAAGCGCCTTGGGGGGTTGTAGAAACCTAAGAAGGTGCTATACAAATACAGGCCATTTATCATTTATTGAACAAATGTAAGTTTTTGTGTAAGGACGCTGCTTTTACTGGCGCACAATGTGGTAATGGTGCTGTGGAGGAAAATAGAGGAACCAGCAAAGACACAAAGGCAGAAACTGTCCAAAGTTTGGGATCAAACATGCACCTACAGGCAGGTTGGCTAATGCTAAGCTAGCGGATAGCAGACTCACGCCGTGGGTTCCAAAAAAAAAAAAAACACGATGATCATGAAACTTAGAAGGACTAAACTCTACAAGCGGATGAAAAGTCCCCACCATCCTGTTAATTCTTAGCTGTCTACAGCGCTATGGAGCAGAACCGCAGCAGCTACCGGGAGTCACGTTGTTGCTACGAGTCTTGCGCAACACCGCTCCAGGGCTATGGCAAGCCATTGTAGTATGTAATTCACAAACGATGTGTACATAATTTAAACTGGATTGGGAATCTTGCAAACAACTCAAGCAAACAAACAAGAGGCAAAAATGAGTCACACAAGGTAACATGACCACAGCTGGATGTGAATCAAGAGCTCACTCCGTCTCTGTTTTTGGAGGAGCATTGCATCATTATCACTTGTATCCTTGTGTTTCGCCCCAAACAGAAACTCAGCTGCTCTGGCTTTTCATTGTCGCAGCTTTACCGATACCCAACACAACATCGGCTGCCTGTGCTTGTTATGTCTTCACTTGTTAAAGCGGTGAGAGGCAAAGAAAATGTAAAAGGTGGAATCAGAGGGAAAAGTAGTAGAAAGGAAAATAGAGAAATCAGATTTACAAGAAACTAGACAACACTGATTCTGTTCTGCTACTTTATATTTTTTATCATATATGAGTTAGACAGAATATTTTTAACACTTTAACTAGCAGGGCAACCATATGGTAAAGCACGTGTATTTCCTATTTCTTATCAAAGCATGAAGTGAAGTTAAATGAAAACAAAATACTGGGTAAATGGAAAAAATACATATTATAATGTTTCAATTTAAAATAAAACAATACTAGCATGTATTACTGTTACAATAGTAATTATTCTAGCACATTGTTGCTACGTTTCTGTCAAAAATGAACAAAAAAGGCAAAAAGAGCTAAATGCTAGAGCTGCATGATGAGCAGTTGGTAGCTCTGTTGACCCGCAGCAAGAAGCAAGAACCGGATCCTCCGGTTTCCTCCCACAGATCAAAAACATGCATGTCAGGACGTTAAAGGGTTAATCAAGTTTTAAAAATGTATTCTTGTTTGGGAGGAGAGATTGTAGAATATGCGTTACTGTTCTCAGATATTGACACAGGGCATTAATTATGCATAGGGCTGCTCGATTACGGCAAAAATGATAATCACATTTATTTTGACTGAAATTGAGATCTCAATTATTCAAGATGGTCTTTAATTAACATTGGTTTTATTTATTTATTATTTATTTATTCTGTCATAAAATTGCACAGGGCACAATCAAACCAGAGGAACAGAAAAATAAATGAAAAATAAAAAAGAAACAAGATAATCACAAAGACAATTCCTGATTCCTCGTGTAAAAGAACCAGTACACTTGCTCATTATGACCTAAAGCAGTGGTTCTCAGCCTTTTTTCAGTGAAATATTTTTTCAGCCAAGTACCCCCTAACCAACGCAAAGCATTTTTGGTTGTAAAAAAAAGACCTAAAACAGAACCCTGTGCCATCAGTTATTTATTAAACTTTGGAACTGATAAACATGTACAAAATTCAAACATTTGGAAAAAAAATAACTATTTAGAACATTTTAAATGTTAATAATCCATAACTAAATGTATTGGAAATATAAAAAAAATACTGCCAACAAAAGAGAGCTATACAGTGCAAACATTTGTAATATAAACATAAAGAGAAACATAAACTTATATGATGTAGTGAACTTCCACAACCTGCTGCATAATAATTATTTAGACCTGTACAGCGGCATGACGCAACGTGTCGTTCAAGAAGTCAAGAAGGAGCTCTGAAAAGTGGTTAGAAATAGCGACAAAGTTGCTAAGTTGGCAACACTGTGCTGGAAGTGAGCTTGATTTGCAACTCAGAGTAGCGCTGGAGTAAACCGCGAGGGAGGAGCAAATAATCAGCTCGTTTTGTTTTCATAATCGTTCAAAACCCAGATCGTAATAGAGATTAAAATTCAATTAATTGAGCAGCCCTAATTATGCATAAAGTAATAAATTAATACACCCATCATTATAATTATCTTGTTTTTATCATTAAATGAAATATGCTGGAAGACCCAGAATTAACCTTCTGTTTATCAGAATCAGCATGATTGTGTGCTCGGTTACAAACTGTTGGACTCGAATGGCTCATTCAGTTGAGAGGGAATTTGTTTGAATGGTCAGGAAAGAAAAACGGAACAGGAAGAGGGACGAGTAAAAAGAAATGTTGGTAAACCACCGGTGCTCATGGCTGTAGCATCATCATCTTAATTTGGGCTCATTATCCAAAACTTCAAACCTCAGGCTCTGCAGAAGTTTGTAAGAAATCATTTGATGCTCATACCAAATTAAAAAGTGGGTTTCAGCACGTCAAATCTCGCTGGAAAACTTAACCAAAGGATTGAAACTCTAATGTTGAACACCCCATTCACTTCACCTCATCTAAAATATAATAATAAATTCACTGACTATCCTTTAAGCGCTCTGTTCCAGACAGTAATAGAGACGTGCTTTCTCCTATCATCCTTGTGATTTTGTGATGTTTCAAAGGACTCATTCTTCTCACCCTCCCTTAAAAATGAAGAGAACGAATAAAAAAAGTTATAACCAGTTTCAAAGCTCTAATTATGCTTTCTTAAAGAGCATATTTCTATCTTTGTATGACTGGCTCCACCACGATAAGTCAAGCAGGGAATTAACTAATGTGAGGATTAAATATTCATTTTTTTAAGCTTTAGATCATTTTTACACATCTTTTCTAACAGTTTGAATGATTTAGACAAGAGTTTCAGGATAAAAGCTTTTTTTTTCTTTTCAAGCCCTAAGCTATCTCAGCATTTAAGACAACTGTTATTATTCTCACAGTACATCAACAATAATTGTGCTCAGCCACAAAACTGGTGAAATTAATGGGAGGAAATTGTATCCAAGCATCTCTGACTAAGAGTGAATTGATTAAAGCAGAAAAAAGGAGCAGTTAACAAGGCAGCCTTCTGCTCCAGAGACCTATAACCTGATAGATAAAGAAGTTGGTATGTGTGCTACTCACCAGAAGGTCACTGTGTGGGTGTGCAGTTTTCTTACTGACTTTTTAATGCACATTTTTGTTCCTGCTTCTCTGAAGTCATTCAGAAACAACTTAAAGTATGATAGAAGCTGGTTACGTATCGCCACGGATACGCTACTCCAGAAACGATTTAAACCTAACATTTCTACTTGTTTACCTCCTGTCTACACACATTTCTTTTATCTGAAAAGGTTTTTTCACAGAATGCTTTATATGACGTACATTCATGTAGACGTGGATCCAGAGCTTTTCAGACGTAATGACCTTGCAGCCCTTTTCACTCATACTCCCTTTTTTGTGGCGTAGAAACAAAAACAATGGAGCTCTTTTGAGTCTCTTCCGTCTTTCTTTATCCTGATCCAGTCATCTTTAAACGTGTTTGCTCAAACTGTTTTAAACCTCTGGAAAAAAGATAATAATAATCCATCCATTACAGAAATATAAAACACCTGAGAATTCACATACAAACTGGGAAAATTAGAATAAGGTGCAAAAATATATTTATTTCAGTAATTCCTTCTCGTTTTAGATTACGGTGACATCATTTATAGGACTATTCCGAAAACCTCTTCATAAACTTGATTTATCACTCAGTAATCTGTTTCAGTCACTGGTGCCCCTTTCACTACTCATCATTGTGATCTGTACTCACGCGTTAACTGGCCATCACTCCATTCCCGCAGGTTGCTACATTGGTATCAATTTATATACAAAACAATCATCAGTAGAACACCGTCATATCTTCTCTCATTACTCATCACTTCCAACAACCAGTGCAGTTTACATTCCAGTAACTTAATGTCTATGGTTATTCCCAAAGCTCGCACCTCCTTTGGCCGCTCCTCATTCCAGTTTGCTGCTCCCAAAGACTGGAATGATTTGATGACTGTTTTGATCGCTTGCACATATTGTATGAGAACAGCCTTTTATGTCTGTTTTTATCTTATTTTATCTTGTTTGATCTTTGTTGCAAAGCTACTCGTGTCTCTGTTGCTGCTGCCTCTTGACCAGATTGTCATAAATGAGAATGAGTTCTCAATCAACTCATCTGTTAAATAAAGATTAAATTCAACTTAGGCTGAGAGACCATCTGAAGGCTCAGGAACCCTTTGCAGGTGTTCAGGATTCCTTAGCTGATTAGAGTGTGACACTTTGAGTCTAGAATATTGAACCTTTTCCCAATATTCTAATTGTCTGAGATTTTGAATGTGGAGTTTTCATCAGCTGTAGCCATAATCATCACAATTATAACAAATAAAGGCTGAAATATCTGGCTTTGCATGGAATGAGTCTGTCTCATGTATTAGTTTCATCTTTTAAGTTGAATTACTGATATAAATGAACTTTTGCACCATATTCTAATTTTTTAACTATCACCTGTTCTTTGTTGATGCACCTTTAGCAGCAACAGTCTCACATATTTTTGGATAAGATGCCACAAGCTTGGCACACCTACCATAAAAAGTGGATGTAGAGTGATAGGCCCTTCTTTCAAACTTGAACATAAGGTTTATGCTCAGTAAAATAAAGGATTTCTCTTACTCTGTATTCTGATATGGTTCAGTTGATAGGAATTCTCTCATCACCCTGTGGTACATCATTGGTGTTTCTGTTAGAACTCCTCAACTATATTTTATTTTTCTCAACATTTCTGAGTAAAAATTTGTTAGGTATGGAATGATTAATTTTCTAATTAATGACATTTTTACTTTCATGACTGATTCTGAAGAATACTGATTCTGAATTTTCATTTTGGGGATGCAAAGTGGCAGTTTCCTAATTTACAGTTTCACACGCTGAACTAAACTCATCTTGGATGCAGAGGTTTTTTTTGCTCAATGTGTGAAGTGCCAAAACATTCTGTCACTTCTCTTGCACCTGAAAATGACCTTGGTGAAGAAAAACTCAATTTACACTTAGTACACGGTAATCTTCACACATTTGGATCTTCCTTCTGCAGTTTGAAAAAAAAAAAAGATGTGAAACTGTTGAGCTTATCTTCCTGAGATCAGCCTAATATCACAAATTTGCCTAAATGGACGCTCTGATTATAGATCCCCTACTGCATGCCTGAAATGTAAAAAGGATTGAGACTTTCCAGGGAAATCTCAATCAAATAAATCAAAACAACCGCTGGCATCCTGATGATAAAACAGCCACTGTGATGTAATCTGCATCAAACAGCCTGAGATTTCCAGTGCTCTGTTTACTAAAGCATAACTAATCCCAAATTAGTTATCCTGGCCTGCTGATCGGGCCACAAAGGATTCTGATGAAAACAGGAATAACCTGCAATCAAATCAATACAGCTGTGATGAAAGTGGGTTGATTAAATCAGGAGGGTGCTGTATACATTCTGTGTACATTTAAAGTTCTATTTTAGGATTGGTGTTGCTATGAAAGATGGGTATGATCAACTTCTACCCATTTTTTAAAGCAGCTGCTCAGGAAAGGATAAAAGCCTTTTGTAGTTGACTCAAAAATGAGCCTGTGTTAGAAAATTAGGGCCAATATAAGAGTGCCAAAAATGGTGGAGCCTGCACTTTATTAGAGCTCACATCTATGCAGAAATGCATGACTAAGTGCATGGCTGCTGTAGGTAACAGCGCTTTCTGGTTCTTACTCAGATGTCTACTTCAAATATCCCAAAAAAAGAGGCGATGGCCATAAAAGGCTTGAAACCACCAACCGACCAAATGGGTAATGTCTCAGGGACTGCATCCATCTTTTATACATGGTCTATGAAATAAACACCCTGTTACATTTAATCTTCTGAACACTCAGTTTCTCCGGGTCTTCTTTTTTTTTTTCTTCAGCTAGATCTAACTGGATTTACCTCTCCTCTGCATGCCAAATATGTGGCACTGCCTGTGAGACAGGTAAAGAGATCTTGTAATGGTACTACAGTGCGTGCTCTGCATTTAAACCAGCCGTAGCAAAGCCCTCTGCAGCTTTATATTATCTTGTGTGGCGCATAATAACGCTGCATTTAAATCAGCCCTTTTGACAGCTTTTGAAATGGCATAAAGGGACATGAAGCACATTGCTCATTATACAAAAGAAGAAATGGTTGTTAAAGTCTTACTTGTAGTTTTTCACTTTTTCCTTATGTGTGTGTGATTAATGAGTTGGTGAAGTTGTGGATCAAAGTTCAGGTTTGGATTAACACACAGGCGTAGTATCGTTTTACTTTTTTTTTGTCAAAGAATAGAAAATAAAGGTTTATTTATTGTTTTTGATGAATGAAATCAGAAGAAAAGACCTGGTTTTTTGATGTGAATTTGATCTTGATTGTCTTTTCAGTAAACAAATGTTGAGGTTGCTGCTCCAGGAAAATATCCACTTAGTAGCTTCATGGTGGTAAACTTGAAATATGATATTTAATGAGAAGCTATTATCTATTTATTAGAGTAGTCTTGCTTTCTTGCTATGAGACAGATCAGAGGATTGATGCAAATATGGAACAAATGTCCATTTAGGTAATGACTGATTGATTGATTGATTGATTGATTGATTGATTGATTGATTGATTGATTGATTGATTGATTGATTGATTGATTGATTGATTGATTGATTGGTTGTCTGGTTGGTCGGTTGGTTGGTCGGTTGGTTGGTTGGTTGGTTGGTTGGTTGGTTGGTTTTCTGGTTGGTTGGTTGGTTGGTTGGTTGGTTGATTGATTGATTGGTTGTCTGGTTGGTCGGTTGATTGATTGATTGATTGATTGATTGATTGATTGATTGATTGATTGATTGATTGTCTGGTTGGTTGGTTGGTTGAAAAGTTTATTTGAACATAAGACAACACATTTTTAAAACAATGCCCAGGTGTTTGTTTACAGCTGTTTATGAACATGTTTTGAACTAAAACATGATTTTTGGTTCTTAATATCATGTCTTAGTGCCACATTGGCACCCAAAATAAGTGAACACAAATCTTTCTGTCTAATTTTGATGCAAACCTGGGACTTTCTCTTTCAGAATGCAAAATTTGAAGGGTGTTTCAACAAATTATGCAGAGTATAAATTATGCACAATTTATTGCTGATTGCAACAATATTTGCAACAGGAAAAAAAGAGAGATGATTTTGATTTTTTTTTTTCATGCCTTGCATAGAAATTAGTTTCTTCACTGAGGACATACAGATGCTAGCAAAACTGTTGCATATTCATCAAAGATTGATGAACTAGAGTAAATTTAGAGTGGATTTTTATGTAAATCTACTTCTTTTATTGAGAAAAATTATCAACGAATAAAATCTTGACAACAAAATATATAAATAAACAATCAGAATATGAAGTGATAGATACAAATGACAACAAAGTCAAAGAGGTTTTGCACTACAACTTTTTACTGATTCTCATACATTTTTTGGTATTGTCTGTCTGTCTGTCTCTGTATAATCCTTGATCAGAATATTATTTTCAACAGTTTCTCTCACATCGTCACACATATTAAACAACCAAGGGCACAGCGACATTCCAGCGTACCTTTGCATCTGTGATATTAAATTCTTACAGAAATCTGAGGAGTAACAGGAGGAAGCTGCTGTTATAATTAACTGTTAAAAATCGGTTTCATGTAGTTTTCTTACGTTGTTTTCTGCAGAATAGAGAGGCGAGTTCTTAGTTTAGAGAACAAGGACGAACCTCTCGTAAAAGTCAAATTAACCCGAGAGCCCCAAATTGAGGGGTGAAAAAGTTTAGCAGCCAAATGTATGCCCTAAATATCAATAAATATTGTCAAGCTGCACCTCTAAAGAAACAGCTAAGCCTGGGCTCCAAACACAACTCAGACTACAATTAAATTAATCACGAGAAGTCGCTTCATACAGCACCACTGTGTGAATGTTTTTGCCACATTTCGGTTTCCAACACTGCTAAACTTCACATTGAACACATATCACCCAGCCATTTTGAAGCTAAGGCCTTGATGATTCTAAATATATCTCTCCCAACATTCTAGTTTTAGAGATATAAGCCAAAGAAAAACAACAGAAAGAGTTGTTTTCCAACAGAGCTCAACAAAACTGTTGCATTTGATTGTTTTGAATCAATTTAGTCACATAATAATTAAAAATATATTATTTTTCAAGAAAAAAGTCAATTGGCACAGATGGTGTCAAATTGTGCCACTTGAGACCTCGCCTGAAGTGTCTGGATATAAAACACTGTAAAAACTGTTGTTCTTCACTTTATCAAACTCAAACTTTGTACAGCTAATGTCAAGATGTAAAATTATGAATGCATTGAGTTTTAAAGCTACTGCTGCTTTTTTTCCAAAGAGGTATTCATCCTGACATAAAATTGTTTTCAGGCGGCAAAGAAAAAAATCTGCTTTTTTACAATGGTCTATGTCCACTTACACTTCATCAGTGACACATATACTAATATTTACACACCTCAACAAGTCCCACAAGAGTTCCCTTTATTCACTTTATAACTAAAAAAATTCTCTAAAAAAGGCCTAAAAGGGTTTTGAACATGTTTTGAAGAAGTTCTCATCCATCTAAGATAATATGCTCTAATAAAATGTGTCAGTAATTCAAGCGAATTATTTATTCACTGCATCATTTTTGCCTTAGAATTTTATTTACAAAGGTGCCTATGGGAAAGAACGTGTTGCAAAATGTGTTAAACACTATATATACTATCTGGTGTGAAAGTAATGCAATGCAAAACGCTCTGACATTTAAAGTTGGAGTTGTTTTAGATGCACGAATCCACTCTGGAGTACAAGCTTTACTGAGACACTAAATTGGCGAAGCTATGAAAATTTAAAATGAATAAAAACAAAAAAGCAACAAGAAATGGAGAAAAACATCCTGGTTTCCTGAATGAGGCTGACTCAGGTGGGAGAAAGGTCTGAGTAAGTGGAGGGGTTTGCGGTTCACGCTCTGGCTTCTGCACAGGCGAAGCTACAAAGCAAGTAATGAGTTGTTCCCTCATTTACTCATCTCCAGTCTTGTTAACAATTCATGAGATGGTCTCAGTGTTTGTCTGGAGAACATGGACAAAGTAAACTTTGCATTTACAGGAGAGGTCTTTGTACTTTGTTCTTCACCCTCACATACAAGGTGTGTTTGGATTCCTTGGTATTTTTAGAGTCTGTTTAGACACGAAAACACCGGAGTAAGGATGTAAGTGCATTCTTTAAACTTTAAAAATGTTGTGGTTGAATAGGAAGATGTGGAATGGAGTTTCTGAGTCTTCTGGGTTCTCTGAAGATGTGGAAACAACATTTCCAACATAACAAGATGCCTACCAAAAAAGAAAAAAGAACACAATAACATCCAAAAACAATGCAGTCATTGCAAAGATGTTGTACTCTGGATGAATGACTTTGACTTTCAATGAAATCTTTAGACATCCAAACCTCAGTTGCACCAATTTTTAATGCTCAGGAGTCTAAAACCAAAATCATTTTGATAGTAAAGACAACAGCCTGTGGTCTCTGACAGCATTCAGACTGTTCAAGGACAAACTACCAGTAAAATGTAGGGAAAAGTGACACATGAGAACAACTAGACTGTGGCTGATTTCTGTTTAAAACAACACATTTTTCTCCATTTGTACTTCATTTAAAAAACTCATTTTTTAACAGTAAAACCAGGACTTCTTTCTTCTCTGTAAATGATTAATGCTCCACGTGCTAAAAGCAAATTATTTCTTGCTATGCAGAATGGACCACATCCATTCTGCATATTTAAAACCAGACTAAAATCACACAGGAAACACTTACTGTAAACTGCTGTTAGACATTTAAGTAATGAGCTGAAGTTGTATAACCCCTCAGGCCACAAGAGTCACTTTAAGCACGGGAGAGAAATTATAAAAACTGGCCAACAGATGTTTTTAGTGAGACGAGCATGAGATACAGAATGCAGGCTACAGAAACCATTTATCAACCTGTAAGTAAGCAACTAGCTAGCCGGATTGTCTTGTAAACGGCTGTTATTATGAGATTTTGAGCCATTAACTCCCAGTTTAACCCACAATTATAAACTCCCACAAGAATAACATCAAATTTGCAGATGACACTGCAGTGATAGGAAATATCTGTGGAGCACTCAGACTCCTATGACCAGCAGCAGGTCATAGTTATGGCATGATTAGTGCTGCTTTGTTTCTATTTTCACAGCTACTGTATATTGCTGCACTGTTCTTTTTTATATTAAAGACTTTCTTGTTTTGAATAATTTCCTTCAGTGAGCATTTTTTTTACATATAAGATTTTCTTATTGTTTGGTATTCTTTGTGAGCAGAAAACAAAGCATTTCATTGTACATGAAAACGTGTTTCATTACAGTGTAAATGACCAGAAAATGATCTATGTTTAAACATCTGGTAAGAATTTAGAAAAGTAGTCCCCGTCATAGTCAGAATTAGTGGTGGGCGGATCGATCCAAATATCGACAGTATCAATACCAAGGCAGCATCTATATTGGATCAATACTAGCCTAGTAAGATCAATTTTTTACTTTAAGTCCCGTTCTTGTTTGCAATGCTGTGGTTTTGGCAAAAAGGAAACAGAAAAGTCACCTGACTCGCTGCTCCTGTGTCAGCGCAGCACACTTTGGCTCTCCTCTCCCCTCCCGTGTGTTTAGATGTTGCGCTGTCACGTCAGTCATGTGACTTAGACCGGCAAAGCCACAGACATATATACATAGACATCCCGTGGACTGGCACTGCCAATTGGAGCTGCCGTAGTGGCTGGCCGCCATCTTAGATGGGTCTCCATTCGCCCCCAGTGCATTTAATTCAACGGAGGAAGGTGCTTACCCAGCTAAAAAACACGTTTTATTATGCTTTTATTACAAAATCTGACATATGATGATAGTTAAAATACAAATATACATATTTATATTAAATAATAAAGAAGAAAACATCACAAAAACCACTTAAGGTCAAGAAAAGTGAGATTCAGCAATTCAATGACACATCTATCTCATTTATTGAAAAGAATCAGTATCTGCGATACTGGCCTGTATTTACTTGGTATCAGATTGATACCAAAATATGCATCGCACACCACTAGTAAGAATATTAGAGGGACTAAAAAGCTTTTTAAAAGTCTAAAATTTGAACTTGTAGACCTTATAATGTATTTAATACAAGCAGGGTTTTACTAATAGGTCTTTAATTACATGTAGTTACATCTGAAACTGAATGTACACTTGTTCATTAATTGTTTCTCCAGTTGATCTTTATGCTATAGCAGCATTCACTTGTAGTTC
Source organism: Aphyosemion australe (assembly GCA_006937985.1). Classification (NCBI taxonomy): domain Eukaryota; kingdom Metazoa; phylum Chordata; class Actinopteri; order Cyprinodontiformes; family Nothobranchiidae; genus Aphyosemion; species Aphyosemion australe. Next base: position 1,121,123 of record SSNS01000123.1, read on the forward strand.
AGTGGAAGAATTTTGCTTTTATTTATACTGTCAAAACCAAGAAAGTCTCATGATGCAGCAACAACGGAAACAATGGAAACTCAACCTTATGCTACAAAAATAAAATCTAAGTGCTTCGCCACCGATTGTGATTTGCTAAAATGTTTTGTTGTTGACAGTTATCATTATGTCTCAAATAAATTGGTTGATAAGTTGCAATTAAGTATTAGCAGGAATCAACCCCAAAGAACTAACAATATTTGATTGGTTTTTTTACCCCTATAACGTCTTTAATTAATCAGTCTAAAATTAAAAGAATATCTGGGAATCTCAACATAAAAATTTTCATCATAAAATCATTTGCAAACATTTTCAGACCATACCAAATGTTTTTATAAACCTATTTTATCTAAAATAGAACAAAGTACATTCTTTGTCAAGTAAAACATCAACACCCAACCTCCCACTTCTCTCCTTACTCCTCTGCCAGTTCCCAAGCACTGCTACTATTACCTGCTACGCCAGCAGTGTTTACCCAGCCATGTCAGGAGAGGCTGTGATCTAATTAAACCTGGAAAAATTGGCCTTTCACCTGCCTCCACCATGATAGGTTCATCATTACGCCAATGGGGGAATCTTCTCAAATGTTTATTTTTTCCCTCATATTGAACATGCTTATGCACCGTGCTCACTGAGCGTATAATACTGTGCATGAAAACACAAATAAAAGGCACACGCACGTACCACCTCGGATCTGCTAAACCCACTCAAATTAATATTCAATAAAATGCCCAGACATAAGACAAATGTGCAAATACTACCATAACACCATCAGCCTACACATAGTGTTGCTGCCGCAGGGCTCATACACTAAGGGACTCCAGCTGCGCTCAGAAGCTTCCTCCCTCCTTTTCAATCACTCCACACTGATTTTAAGGACCTGCTGCCTGGCAGCTTTTCATTTCATGCAATTATGTCTCAAAGCACTCTTTTTTTTCTGCAAGCCAAGAGTCACTACTGGTTTAAATATTTTGTGTCTCTTGCATGATGATAATCACACAGTATGAGTCATAATATTTGCTGTGTACATAAATACTGAGTTATGTATAGAAAACAGTTAGGTAATGCTTCATAAATTCCCCTAAAGTATAGTTTCTCCTACTGTGCACAAGTCTTAAGTCACCCTCATCTCTTTATATTTAGCTCCCAATGAGCCAGACTCTTTTGCAATCTTTAAAAAATGCCTATATTACTAGTTGTCTGTTTTTTTTTTATCTCCTAAAGCTTTTCTTTAGGCATCTATTGCTTTTTTTACTCTTCCATAACCATGTTCAGTGTTATATTTAGCTTGTTTGGTTACTCTGACCTTAGTATCTCTCAAATAGCGTGGGAAAGAATTCATTTGAAATTTTAGACCTTTTATTTTTTCCATCTTCCTCTTGCTAAAAAAACTAAACAATTTGTTTTGATGTATCTTGTTGTATTTACAAAAATGTCAAAAAAATATAATTTGACACACACAAAACAGTATTTTCTTTTACTAACAAGGTGATTAACAGTTAAAAATTAAAGGCATACTATGCAACTTTTTCATATTTTTAAATAATTTTCTTGAGCCAGTATGTGCTAAAATGACCCTTTACAGGGTTAATGAAATGTCACTCAGACCCCCACCGCCCTGTGAGCAGAATACTTCGTTTGCAACTTCAGCCTGACCTGAAGTCACAAAGTCATGCTTTAAGGCAATCCATGTTTACACCTCAGAACAGACTAGCTGGTTAGCATTTATTGTAACGTGTTTAGAATGGTGGAGCCTCAGAAGAAACAAAGAAAACATTTATCTGATGAAGCTAAAAAAAACTAAAAGAATGTTCCACCACAATAGGTGTCAAACAAGAGTCAAAATCGAGTTTCCTGAATCGCAAGAGCTCAGAGACTCGATTTCTGCATGTTTCAGATCATGAACACAGCTGATTTGTTTGATTTAGTGATGAACCGCTCCTGTAGACACTAATGAAGGCTGAGGAGACATTTTAGCAGTTAGATTAAGGTGTTAAAAAGACAAACGCACAGTAAGAAGTTTCAGTTTTGTTTTTACGACAGTGAATTAAAGTGGGCACTAGGGGGTGCTAAAAGACTAGAATCTGCTGGTGCTCATCAGTAACTGGCAACAGTTTCTCAGAGCGGACAAGTTTGTTTTAATACATGGATTGCAGTACCCAAAATTGATCGCAATATGTCATTGCCGTCAAACACAGAAAGTTAATAAGTTAAGAAGTTAGTTAATAAGTTATAAGTAGATAGATAAATACATTTGACTGTAATATCAAGTTGTTGGTAATTGAAAAAGTAGTTTGAGATTTTTTTAGAGCCAAACTTTTTATCTAATTCACCGTTAGCATTGTTAGCTCAATGTTAGCCTCTAGCCTTCTTTACCCGATATTAGAGTAAAACAAAAGGATGCCGTGGCTTCTTACAAGAAATAACTTCTGGGTTGCTCCTGTTTACTGGCTAACATTTCTTTTCACAACTCTGCTGCTCATTGCTGGCTGGTGTCAAATTATAAATGCTGGCACAGTAGTGTTTGCCGGCGCAGACTTGGCAACCCCGTGGGCTCAAATATGATTGGCTTTAGAACCAGGAAGTATGGCAGCAGGATAGGTTGTAAACAATGAAAGGAGAAAACCGCATAACCCCCCAGCTAGCTGAGAAGTAAATCGGTTTCAATGTATCCTTCCTTCTATGACTGAGACATTAGACTGTTTTGTGTTTATTTTACTGTAAAATTCTTACATATATTCCTTAAACTGTAGGATGAAACATTTTCTGGTTCTTGGTGGATATTTATCTCTTTGTCCAGCAAATTTCTTCCAAGTATTGTCTAAAACAGTGTCTTATATTCAGGTCTGCTCTTTTTCTTACCTTAAATTGAGCTGCAGCTGATATGATCCATCACATACCACCTAATAGAACACTATCAGAGCATGTGGAACTGGATTTATTGTGTATTCCAATCATTTTGGGGATTTTTTTTGAGCCACACATGCTTTTAAATTAGAGATATACATTTAGTTTCAGGAAAGAGCAAATAGATTTAGTTATTCTAATGTCCCATTAGTTTATCTTTCAGTTTCCTAGCCCCTAATGCCTTGCCTTCTCAAGATGTAACAGGGAACACTAATCTTTCCCTACTCCTTTATGTGTTTTGGATAGCTTGAGGAAATGGTTGGAGTGCTTTTATAGCTTGGCTTTAGGAAACAGAAACTACAGTATATTTTGGAAGCTGCAGAAGGACACAGCAGTCAATGGAAAGTTATTGCTGTGAAACCTCATTTGACATTTGGATGACTTTTACTAGTTTCACCCTCTAAACATAACCTTGTGGGCAAACCTGATTTCCTGCCTTTAAAGGTAAATTATGAAGCATCACAGGGTTGGGACCTTAAGAGAGCAAAGTATTCATTTTCTTCCCCACTCACAGAAATGTTCAATTTTCTTTTTAATCAAGAAATACAAAAAATATGGAACATTTTTAGTGATTTACATGATTTGTCAAGGTTTATGAACACATCATAGAGTACAGATGAAACTTGATTTTCAATCAAATTGTAAGTGTTTTTGTGTATTAATAATTAATATAGTTAATAATGCATTTTTATGAAACTTCATATCTCTTTTTTGCATGTAATTTTGTATTTACAAGTGTTATTTTCACCACCAGCCAACTATAGCACTTCAGGTGCAGCCAGAGGTCAAGTCAAGCATGAATTTCTTAAAATTTCTGTTAAATAACTTAATTAAAATCAGACAGCAGTGTAAAACAACTTTTAAATTAACTGCTGTGAAAACCTTGAGACAGAAGATGTTTTGAGATGGTCTTTGTTGCACTCTGATGGTTCATCCATCCTGGAGAACATAAACTCTTCAAATAGAAGCCAGTCAGAAGGCAATCTGTGTGCAAGATTAATATAAATGTAATTTACACACTTCTAAATATGTATTTAAAGATTTGAACAGCATACACTGACCTGCATGGTGGAGAAGTTGCAGCAAGAAGGTGACAGGTTTGACTCTTGGCTGTGTGCCGCAGAGTTTGCATGCCCCATGCATGTGTGGGTTTTTTTCCCAGGTAATCTAGTTTTCCCTCACAGTCCAAAAACATGCATTGATTGGCAACACTAAACTGTCCCTAGGTGTGAGTAAATGTGTGAACGGTTGTTAGTGTCTGTGTGTCCCTGTGATGGACTAGCGACCTGTCCAGGATGTCCCCCACCTCTCGCTTGATGACTGCTGGAGATGGACACCAGCTCCACATGACCCTACTGAAGAATGAGTAGTTTCCACCCAAAATTAAAATTTTGTCTGTTGACATATTTCCCAGAGTAAGATAAGTGGGGAAAAGCATTTTGTAACCAGCGCAGTAATTCTCCTGATCTGGCAGCAGTTTGTTTGCTTTAGTTTAGCTTTAGCTTAGCATAAACAATGGAAGTGAATTAGATAAGCACTAGCATGCTAGTACCTGCTTATCTAACTCTGGGAAATATGTCAGACAAAATTTTAATTTTGGGTGGAATATCCCTTTAAGATAATGAGAGAGTGAGTGAAAAGCATAAATTTGACTATTAAAAATGACATATGAGAATCATAATCAGGTTTTCTGTCATTGAACCAGCATCCTGGAACAAGGAAAATTTGACTCCATTGCACTCTTTATGGTAAATGTTTGGAAATACATATTTCTAAAACTCCTGCATTTCAACATTCAAAGTAAAACTTTAATTCATCTCAATCAGAGACCCTGTGACTCATTTGCTCATCAAGAAAAGTAAAAACAAGGCTTTTACTACTCTGTGTATATATAAGAACCAAAAAATGGAAGATTTAATTAGAGCTACCACTGAAAGAGAAACGAAATAAAACAGAATCCTAGTTTTTCAAGCATGTGCATGAACAAGTTCCTTCCCCTTTTAGAGAATTCTTTAAAGAAAATGCTTCAACCATTTGTTACATGCAGGTGACTCACATGCAACGCTCGGTGCATTAACAGAATAGACTCTTTGATTACAAACAGTCAATGACCCTTGAGAAAGGCCTCGAACGAGCTGCCCCCTCTGTGCTTCAGTGACAAACGACGCATCCGCCAAGCCAAGGCCACCAGACTCCACATTCATTTGGGCTTGTCCGCAGGCAAATGGAGGACATGACACTTTCTGATTACTTTATATTGACTCTTCTCTCTTAGCCTGCAGAGATGAAGTCCAAAGGAGCCACTCGAACAGAAACGGGCACACCGGGAATTATTGTTAGAAACATTGTTTGCAGCAGAATTGTTTTTTTTTTTTTTTTTTTCTTAACAGCCCTGAAACCAAACTCTTGATACCATTCAGCATCTGTGTTTACACTAGACTGACCAGCCAGGTCACTATCATGTAAATAACCACAAAATATGTTACAGCCTTCACTTTAAAAAAAAAATGTGTTTAAACTTGGACTAAAAAAGGTGTCACTATTTTCTGTTTTTAGTTATTCGATGCTAAAAACATCTTACTCCGACGACATGACACACGCTTAATTATTCAAGATTTCTTGGGTTTACAAATTAGCTCCGGGGGAAAGTCGTTAATGGAACAAAGTCAAACCATGTTTTCAATGTCATTTTGTAATGAGCCAAAATATGAAGCACTTATTCAATGAGAAACAAACAAATTACACTAATTTAGTAAAGCTGAAAACATATTAAAAAATAGTAAATAACTCAAACTAGTTTTTTATAATTCAAATTCCACTCCTTCGTCCATACGTTAATAAAGCAACATCGTCTGCATATAATCAAACCATTTTTACCAAGTTTATAAACGTAAGCCTCAATTTGAGCTCTTTTCAAAGGGAGAATTATATTTATTCAGCCTAGCCAGCATCTATATGGTCTTTTGAAGTGCGTAATAGGTTTGCAGGTTCATTGCACTCTCTGCTCTCTCAGTTTTACCAATAACAAATATGTTTTCTCACCCTTACGAAGTCTCACACCCAGTGTTATTATAGCATTAGTTAGTTCTCCATATTTGGTGTGAAACATTTCGCTATGGGAGCCACTTCATGCTGACTACCTTGAGCTATTTCAGAAGGCACTTTAACACACAGAGTATGGTGGTGAGATGTGAATATGTAAAGGTCCTTGGGGGCCTGTGAATACCTTCTTCTCACTCCAACTCTGATTACTGCATGTCTAACCTAATGACCTGCAGATCCTTTGATCAGGCCAGCCTCTAAAATGCTCAACGAGTACACGGGCGCCATGCTGCTGAGTATAGACTCCATCACACACCCTGGCTCTAAATTATAGATTATGCTGTGTGCGTGTGTGTGCGTGTTTGTGTGTGAGAGAGTGTGAATCTACCAGATAAAGCAGAGGGTTTTGTGTTCTGTCAGTTGTGTTTCAAGCTAAGAAGGGCACATGCTTAAAGAGCATTTTCTGCTTTGCATGAAAATCACCCTCCACCAAAGAGTCTAATGGAGTTCATGCAAATGCTGACATTTTTTTTATTAAATGTGGGGGATCTGCATACACTTGCACACAATCTAAGCTGTTGTGGGTTGTGATTTTTTCTTTTTTAGATATTTTACCCAATAAAAGCTCCAGCGCTGTTCTGTTTATCCCCCTGCAAACATTTCTTCACAACACAGCCAAGTCATAAACTGTGAAGGGCACATTATGGGCGGATGTGCCAGCTATAAGCAGAGCTTCTCCTCAGCTCAGGATAAATAAAAAACCCTTTGAACGGCTGGCAAAACCTCACCTCACAAGGCTTCAATCTCAAGACTTCGCTCAGACTGCATTTTCATATAAGCCACCCATCCTTTTTCTGTTTTTTGTGGCAAATTTTGAGATGCCAATTGACCCCACATGCATGTTTTTGGACTGCAGGGAGAAACCCTTCACATGCATGAGGAAAAACATGTAAACTCAAGCAAAGGGCCTTAGCTAAGGCAGATGTGCAACCCCTAAATATGAATATCCAAGAGGGCATGAGAAATGCATCTATGAGTTACAAACTCACTCTCTACAGATGGGTATAAAATGAAATACCTTCTGAACACAAACACACGGTCTGCCGATTGTTAGATAATCTTCATGTCAAAGGCGCAAACACCAGGAGTAAAAGGAAACTAAAAATGGAACATATCAGTGCACAATAGGCACAAACAGAGAGCAGCGTGGACATCTTATCTGGATTACGTAATGCGTCGAGTTAATCTTACCTCAGGCAGCCTTTTGCCACACACTGTACAAACAGCAGCTGTAATCCTTGAGTGACTGCAACATGGGCACATTTAAAACTTAAGTTAAAGCGCTTTTTTGTGTTTTGCAGTGCTTTCTAATTAATCATGAGCTGGGATTCCCTTTGGTTCATCCTAAAAGCACATCTGTGAGGCTTTTAGCATGACAGGGAGAAGGAGATGTTAGGATTTGTTAGTGATAATGACAACCAGAGAAAGCAGAAGAACAGTGTCTTAAGAGAGCAAATCTACAATGGAAAGGTGACCATATTATATAAAATAAAACAGAAAACAGGATCAATAATATCAAATGTTTTTTTATTAGTAGTAAAAATTAATAAATACTTTTGAATTAATGATTTTTGAATGAATGAAAATGATGTTTTCATATCGAACATCTGAAGATAAAAAATCATGATGCGCTTCACAAGACCTAAAAATAAAAAATGATTTAAAAAAAAAAAACTTTTAAAAAAAAAAAAACTTGTAAAAAAAAAAAAAAAAACTCTGGTAGTTTGTCCTAAAGTTGAAGTGGTAGCAGCCGGCTGTTTCTCCTTCTCTGATATTATTGAGCGGAGAACCTCTCACACCAGTGGTGTTCTGTTGCTAAATACATGAGTGCATAATGAATGGAGGACCCAGGGAAGTGCGGAAGTGCAGCGATTCGGCAAGACCGACAACCGGGTGGTCCAATGGTCGCATTCGGAATAAATGTGTTATTGTCTGAGGTTTTTAGACAAACAGAATAGAATAGAATAGACTTTATTGATCCTACAGTGGGGAAATTTACTTGTCACAGCAGGGCTAACATTCAAAAGGATAATTAGAAGAGAAATAAAAACAAGGGTACATGTATATACGCATATACAAATGCGAGAGACCCACTTTATATATTTTTTTAAATCTCCACAATATACAGTATTTGTTGTTATACTGTGTTAGAAGGTTGTTATGAGGCATGTAAAAAGGTTGTTTT
>SSNS01000123.1:1129395-1246928 GCA_006937985.1 Aphyosemion australe
CTGGAAAAGCTCCTAGCAAAGTGATCAGAGTCATCATCAATGTGAATGTTAAAATCACCAACAATCACCAGTCAGGACAGCTTCTCAGTGGAGGATAAGGAAGTCACTAAACTCCTGAATGAAAGAACTGTTTGAGCCAGGTGGACGATAAACCACAGCACAGTAAAATGGGTTCTTACGCCATACTTTATGCCCTACCATGCTATAAGAGAAGCCTTATTCTCACCTGGATTCTGGCTCATTCCCCCCTTTTCCTCTGGGTTTTCACCAGGATCGGTAGAACATAGCCATAGGAACTTGGCTCAGATCGAGAGTTTGGCTTGGGTCCAGCACCCCGCGAACATAAACAAAGCAGAAGGTGAATCCATTGTGCATCTTGGGTGATCACGGATGTTCGGAAGGATATAAGAATCTGGGGATAATACGAGATGGTAGCCGGGACACTACTGAAGAGTTGCATTGCCAGAAGAAATGAGAGAGCGCTAAATACTCGTTGTTTTCTAGGTCCAAACGTCTTTTGTTGTTTGTGACTTCAGATGGTGTTTTTCTTTTTGGGACTCTGGTAGTTTGTCCTAAAGTTGAAGTGGTAGCAGCCGGCTGTTTCTCCTTCTCTGATATTATTGAGCGGAGAACCTCTCACACCAGTGGTGTTCTGTTGCTAAATACATGAGTGCATAATGAATGGAGGACCCAGGGAAGTGCGGAAGTGCAGCGATTCGGCAAGACCGACAACCGGGTGGTCCAATGGTCGCATTCGGAATAAATGTGTTATTGTCTGAGGTTTTTAGACAAACAGAATAGAATAGAATAGAATAGAATAGAATAGACTTTATTGATCCTACAGTAGGGAAATGTACTTGTCACAGCAGGGCTAACATTCAAAAGGATAATTAGAAGAGAAATAAAAACAAGGGTACATGTATATACGCATATACAAATGCGAGAGACCCACTTTATATATTTTTTTAAATCTCCACAATATACAGTATTTGTTGTTATACTGTGTTAGAAGGTTGTTATGAGGCATGTAAAAAGGTTGTTTTCCAAATTTGCTATTGCATCTTTAAAAAGAAATTTGGGCAATTGGTTATGCTGGTGAAGGTTCTCAGTCATCCAGGTCATGGTTATTCAAAGGGGTTTGAAAGAAGGCAACTGGAATTCTTTGGTTTCTTGAAGATGTTTTGCTTCTCGTCCGAGGAGCTTTGTCAATTCTGACTGGAATATGGGAGGGTCAATCATATAAGCTAGCTGTCTGTTGTTGCTTAATGAGCTGAAACTACCTATGAATACCTCTCTTTACTCCCTACCCTCCTGATGAGTCGTTGATGTTGTTATTCCGTATTGTGTTGGAATGGTTGTTATGATTAGATGCAGGAGGGAGTGACCTAGACTAAAACCTGTTTGGAATTAGATTTAGAGCTGCATTGTAGCTGCTAGAAAGGTGAAACCTGAGGCCTCCATATCCTCCCATAGTCCAGTCAGAATTCACAAAGCTTCTCGGATGAGTAGCGAAACATCTTCAAGAAACCAAAGAATTCTAGTTGCCTTCATTCAAACCCCTTTGGATTAGACAATTTTTTCAGGAGTTTGAAGGGAAGTAGAAAAAAAAAGCCAAGAAATAAAGTCTAAACGACACTTTAATTACATTTCCTCAGGAACTGACAAGTTTGTTTCAACTTTCTTTTGCAAATGAATAAAGAGCATTGAAATTTCACATGAAATGTATTGAGAGAACCACAAAAACATTCTGCAGGAGGTGATGGTCTGTATTTGTCCTTCAAATATCTGTGATGTTGCAGGTGTCTGAGCTCTAAAGGGGATTACATTTTCCAATTTATTAAAAACCACTGGTTCCAGGAGGATGAAAGAAAAATCCTGAATGCTTTTTTTCATGTGGGTGTCAAAGTCACAAAAACACCTCATAAAAAGTCTATGATGACGAAGTTCAATGGTTTTCGGTAAATATGTAACAGATTTGTGTATTTCTGTAACACTTTTATGCTTTTATCATTTAAAACATTGAGCAACTTAATAAATCTATCAGCATTTTCAGCTAAATGTGTTGATGCATGCTGGATATTGTTATTCTGCAGTCATAGGTCTATGATGGTCTTGTTTTATTGCGGTCTGTTTGTGAGGTAATTTTTAGATTTATGTTATACATGATATGTTATTTTATTATAATGATTTACTGTCTTTTAAACAGGGGACCTGCAGTGCAATATAGCTAATATTGTATTTGTTGATACTTAATGCATGTCCCCATGCGTATAAACAATAAAGAAAGTTCAACAGACCTGTGCTTCCATTATGTATGATATGACAGATTGAAAGACAGAAAAAACAGGTCTTTTTACTGTTACCTAATGTAGCTTTATTGCTTAATTTTTAAATGTATTGTAGGTCTAAACTCTTTGAAAATTAGGCCAGAATAACAGAGTAGTTAAAAACCAGCTACCACAAACCTTAATGCAATAATTCAGATCTGTTTTTTATATAAAGCTATGTGAAAACGTCATCCTGAAATATTATCTTAACTGCTGTAAATAGCTCTTATGGGTCTCAAGTGGGAGAAACAAACAGATTAGTTCAGAATGGATTGAGGAGTCAACGGCTAGTCATGGTGGAGCCAGAAGATGGCCTTCTGCCATAATAAAACGTTTTAAGAGTTAAACATGTCATGGTGGTTAGGGCAAATGCTATTTTAGAAACCTTTAATCGTGTTTAAATGACATACATTTTGTGGCAGAAATGAAATTTAATCCATAGTAAATATTAAACTATTTCATTTTTTTCAGCAAATAACAGAAATCAATGTGCATTACTACGACAAGCAAAACTTACAGCTACATGCATATTAAATACATAACTCTAATATGAACTGCTTTGGCTCCTTTGATTTTAGAAGTTTCATGACAACCGTCTGTTTTGGAAATGATTCCACAGTGCCTAGCTGTTAGCTCTTCAGTTCCATCAGAACTAATCTCTATTCCTCCAAATTGAAGTCATTCAAAGAGCCATCAACAATTATTTATACCCTTCCCAGAAAACCCCACTTCAAATCCAAACCTTTCCTTTAAATTTCAAATAAAAATACGATACTGTACCTTTGGAAATGAATGATCTCATAGCATAAGTAATAGATTATGGCAGCTACGTTTTATCCTTTTCTTCCTCATACAGCAGGAATGGCAAGCTGTTTTAAATGGACAGTTACGTGTAATGCAACCTGAAATTCATGCATACTTTCTGAGAATTAAACTACAATCAGAGGAACTAGAACATGAAATGATTCCATATAAACTCGGACTGCCCCAGTTGAATCATTTTCGCTCCACAGAGGAAAGCATGTCTTTTTAATCATGTTAGTCCAACATTAAAACTCACCTAATGAATAATTATCTGGGTAATCCAGATGAGCGATGAAGCGTTCAATGAGTCCTAACATAGGAGTAGAGATTATTTTCTGAATCTTTGATTCAGTGGTCAAGCCAGCTGCTTTCCTTCAAGGTCATTTTGAGCTCCACCGAGCTGCCATCTAAAATTCCTCAGATGTCGTTCATGTATTCACCCTGACCTGCATCTGGATTTAGTGTCCTTCTCCTAATAGGGGTGTGTTTTTAAATGTTGCTGAGGAAAACATCTCCATTTCATTCAGTCTAGTTGTTTTTATTTTATTCATCTTTATTAAATAAAAAAATCAAGCAGAATGTTTTTGTGCTAAATTTGCATTTAAAAAATCTATCTTTACCATTTTCCCCAATAATTGCACCCAATTCCCTATGTTATTCCCATAATGGAATGTCACTGCCTGTTATCATCAGCGATGTGGGTTTGTGGCAGCCATTTTGACAAAGGGTCAGGCATCTGCTGCATTGAGATTAAGGAAGATCAGAAGATCACAAATGCTTTCAGTCTAGATTTCTGGATGAAATAACCTGACCTTACTTGATGGGACTTTTTGCCCAGTGGTGCGTGACGTCATCACACCGGTGACCTCTCTGAAATACTTCCTGCGGATTCCTCATTTGGTTTAAAGCTGGGTGCTTACCAGCCTTGCCAAAAAAATTATAAATAAATAAAGTTTCAGCAAACAGAGAAATGAGGATTAAGCAGATTTGGCTCCAATGCAGTCTCCTCTCACGAGTTCTGGTCTGAGTTATTTATTTATTTAACGTTTGACAACTTGAAAATATGTAAAAAGTCCACAAAATAAAAATAGAAAACTTTTATTCAGTTCTCTTTCCAGATGGACCATAATGAACTTTAACCGTGACTGGTAGCACTGGAAAATCATTTCAAAGCTCAATAAGCACAGCGAGGAAAATTGCTCCTCACTGATTTTCATGGAAATGAACTAAAGTTGGCTTCTGACAGAAACAAACTTTGGTTTAGCATTTTGGCACAAAGCTTGCCTGTTGATTTTGGGTTTCATGTGAACTCCCAAATACACCACAGAACAATAATAAATCCAGTTCAAAGTGAATTATAATAAAAAGTCTCTTCAGTCATACTAACAAAAGGTCAATTACAGGGCAACAAGTGCAAAGCAGGCATCATTAAATTACTCAAGGATGCTTATGAGGCTTAAAACCGGATCCTCCGGTGGAGAATTGGCGCCCTTTTCACCGCGGCACCCTGCCATCTGCAAAGACTGAGCACCAGGGCTGGCTGCTGGAAGCAATGAGATACTTTTATCAGAGAAATTTTAAAAAAGTCATTCCATTTGCACTGAAGTTGAAGTAAAATTGATTTGAATACACTGGCAAACACCTTTAACTTAACTCATTCACTGCCAGACGTATTTCTAGCATCATCCGTTCTTTCACAATCTGTTGTCGAAGCGTGAGCTGCAGAATCATTTGCATTTGCTTTTTTTCACAGCAGCATCCCAAAACGATCTCCTTAGTCATTGATTTTCTGCTTCCTGATCACATGACGTGTGACATACACGGATGAAGATCAGCTTTAGACATGTCATGTTTATTCTCACGGTGCGGGGGCTCATTCCGACGCCCGCCCCGTAAAAAAATGCAATTGACGACTAAACTCTTCAATGGCAGTGAGCGGTTGAATTTCAAATGACGAATAAAGTCGTCAATGGCAGTGAATGAGTTAATGTCAACAAAAAAAAATTCAAATATAATTTGATTTTAAATTAAAACTAAATACATGAATGTTTTATTTTCAGTGTGAATCACGGTTACCTTATCTTTGACCTTTTGTTTCCACTCTTATAAATAATGTGCATTGTGAGCTCTGCAAGCAAATGCACAGATATGAAATATAACCCTGCTTACAGCAGAGATCCTCGTGTGCAGAATGACAGTAAAACCTAAAAGATCTGAGACAGTGGGCTCATCTCAGCACCTAAAATAGAAAATACTCCATTTACTTCTCTTTGTTTGTGACAAACTCAATATGTTTAATGGCACAGACCGAAATACATCTGTGCTACAAAGTACCATTAAATTAATCGTTCTGCTGGAGGAGCCTTTGAAGAGTACTATAGAGGTAGTGAATCTGATTTAATGTCAGGTGGTTTTCCAGCAGAAGCCTGCTCTGTGAGAAGACTGAATAATGATACATAATTCTCTGTCTGTCAGAGGGGTTTATGTGGTGGTTGATCAGTGTGTTAAGTATATTTTTTGACATTATATAATTGTAATTACTGAAAAACATCAGGAAAAAACTCTTTTCTTGACTCTTATTGTTGGATCTGTTGCTTTATTGATGATGGTGACTCATTCAGTGTGTTTTTCATTAAAATTAAAGTGTTTATTGTTCTTTTATTACATAAAGAATCTCAGAAGGAACATCTTTTTAGATTTACTGGTCTTATATAATCTCAATTTTCCTCTATTATACTGATTTATTGCTTGCAGCATTTTCTGCTGGGATTCTGTAATATTGACAATCGCTGTTGCATCTCGTCTATGTTCAAGAACAAAAATACGTATTTATCTGTGACTGCAGCGTGTAGGCAGACGTCTTACCTTTAATTTCTGATACAACTTATGTAACAATAACAATCATGTGACATGTTTATTTTGCTTTTTGCTATTTATAATATCACATATGGCAGAAGCCGGATTCATGTTTGCTGAGTCACATTAATATCTAAAAGTCAAAAATAAAGCACGGCAATGTTTGCTTGAAGTGGTGTAGTCAGGTAGAATTTGTATTAAAGCTGTTGTTTGTTTAAACATTTTAACAATTTAAACTGTTTCTCAGTGAATTTTGTTTTCATTTTTACACTCGCCTGAAATATTTTAAAGGGTTCTTGTTTAGTAGGTGACATACAGACGTGGACAAAATTGTTGGCACTCTCTGAAACATGCCATCTAAGGCACCCTTCAAACCTGAGACAACATGAGCAGTTAGTTCATCAGGAGTGGGCCAAAATACCTGCTGAGAGGTGCAGAAGTCTCATTGACAGTTATAGGACTCGTTTGATTGCCTCAAAAGGTTGTGCAACAAAATATTAAGTTAGGGGTACCATCATTTTTGTCCAGGCCTGTTCCATGAGTTCATTTTTTTAAATAATTTTGTTGAAGCATGGTTGAAAAGCAATGTCTGACTTTCATTGGTTACATTTCATAGAATTTATTAATATTTTTGTCCGATTCAAGTTATTTCTGTTACCATTGTGGGTTTTTCTTTCATTAACCAAAGAGTACCAACAATTTTGTCCACGTCTGAATTTTCCTGGATTTTGTCTGAAATCTTTCATCTAAATGAATAATTATTCATCATAATAAATCATTTTTTAAATTTGAAAGCGAAATCATGGATACAAGCGGCTGAAATGAGTTTTCTCTGCAGAGTGTCTGGGCTCTCCCTGAGAGATAGCAGGGTATCCTGTTTAATGAAATCCTTGATTACTTATTCTCAGAATTTTGAGGAAAAAAGTAACTAAGGAACTTTAAGGTTAGATCTGAATTTTTTCAGAGATTAAAAATCAGTGATGTTTTTTTTTTCTCTTCCCTACATTTCTACTAATAGAGATTTGAAAATAAGAAGAAATAAACTTGCAAAAAGTATGGATTTTTTTAATGGGATGTTGATATTAGTGGAAAACTGCTTAAACCTGCATTTTTATTGTGGGTCTGTCTGTTTTATTAAAATGAGTTGATGGTTTAAATAAGTTTAGCTAAAGTTACTCAGAGCCACTGTAGAAGGTCAACGAGCCTGAGTTAAGCTGTGGTAACAAGAGGAACTGTGAAATAGTCTGAAACCTGTTTGCTTGTGCACATGAACATAATCCTCTGTGTAGTGGATGCAATTATGTCATGAAATTAGCTTAACATGATAGATCTTTTTTCTTGGCAAACAATTATTACAGGTTATATTGTGAATGACACGATATTGCCCACCCCTAGATAGAAAATAAATTATTTTACATGAATTATAAATCAAAAAGAAGAGAAAACACCGCTCATCTGTGTGAAGGTGCTGGATAAGGTATAGAACTATCAAAATAGAAAAAATCCGCACACTTCTATCTGCAGTTAGAGATTTTTAATCAAGCTTTTCGGTCCGAAGACATGAAATATAAATAAAGGTTCCTGTGTGACATTTGTGACATGTAGCTGTAACTCCTAACTGCTTATAGATAGATAGATAGATAGATAGATAGATAGATAGATAGATAGATAGATAGATAGATAGATAGATAGATGATTAGTTCATTGAAAGAAAGTCTTGATTTTTATTTTCTAAGGTCTTAAAAAGTCTTGAAAAGGTCTTAAATTTAAGTTTGAGATTCCTGCATATACCCTGGATAGGGTGACAAGCTTGGTCATAGAGGCTTAGAGTAGATCTGCTGCTCCTCCACATCGAGAGGAGCCAGTTGAGGTGGCTCGGGCATCTAGTTAGGATGCCTCCCTGGTGAGGTTTTCTGGGCACGTCCAACCAGGAGGAGACCTAAAGGAAGACCCAGGACACGCTGGAGGGACTATGTTTCTCAGCTGGCCAGGGAACGCCTTGGGATTCCCCCAGAGGAGCTGGCCCAAGTAGCTGGGGAGAGGGAAGTCTGGGCCTCTCTGCTTAGGCTGCTGCCCCCGCAACCCGACTCCGGATAATGGATGGAAAACACTCTCCTGGTATGGTTGTACAATATTAGGACATAATGTGATACTCCTATGAGGTTAGTGATGTTCTTACCCATCATGAGATTAGCTTAATTTCCTAGAAAGTAGTTTTAAAAAGAATGCCTAATAACTTTTTTTCCCTCTTTAACTTGTTTAGCTAAAGACTTTGTCGCTGTAGAGTAAATAAAATGATCACAAATACAGTAAAATGTGCATACGAGCCCATACATTCAGCTGCTATCCAGTTATACCCAAGCACTGGTGGGTAACAGACTATATGTTGAAATAAGAAATTCAGTTCTATAAATCAAACAAATCAGGTTTATACACCAAGATGTCAGTTTGCAGCAGCAGTAGGAATAGAAATTAGCAACAGCAGCCAGCAACAGCTTGGTTTTAACATCACTATGCAGTCATATGCACACATCACAGCTGTTTGCAGTCACTGTTGCTTATTAGCTTTGCTCAACACTTAAAATTGAGAATTCTCAAAAATTATGGATGGAGTTCCAACATGTCAGACATCTGACATCAGCCGAGAAAATAAGATTAACTAAAACAATTGAACAAGGAACTGAAAGTCCCATATTCTGTTTTTTAGAATAAAAGATAATGAAAGTTGTTTTTTAATTAATTTACAAACATCTTTTAGTCTCTATTTTGCTACAGTAGCCCTTAAGGGACACATAAATCGACAGCACCTATGGAAGGCCTTCATAATCGACAAGTCACACGATGTTAAACAGCAAATATTTACCCCAAAACATCAAAGAGTGACCAGGTTTTCACATCCATAAATGCATTTTTCTGACTCTGTTCAAGAAAACAAAATACAACTTTGTGAGTTATTTTCCTTTGATTTGCTGCAAAGTTCAGTGCAACTGCATTATGTGAGATTGTAGGCTCGACTGCATCATACCAAGTCACGTTAATGGAAAAAATGAAAATTGAGAGTGTGAAATTCTATCAAGCACAGTCTGTACACAGGCACTGAGTGGGTCTAATGGCACAAAATAAGTGAAAACACATGTGTGGTGGGTGAATCACAAGGGTGTTGGCCCTCTGAATAAATTACATAGGTGAGTGTGTGTGTAGGGAGGGGGGGGGGGTGTAAATATGGCAGAGAGATAAGCTCTGCTAACACGGATGGCATCAGTAACAGGGTTGCTGTCTGAGCCTATGTGCCGAGCTCCATTTGTGCTTCTTCATCTACTCACTCCTCCTTATTTCCTCACTCTGCGGCCTACGAATCGATCCAAACGCCACCATTACTGAGGACGTTCCAATCAGCTAAATGTGGCTCAGAGGAGATGAGCAGGAAAGAACGAGTGGGCTTCCAGGGGGATCTCTGAGGGAAGATACACAGTTGTGTCGTTTTTTATCGCAGAGAACACCGTTTGACTTGAAATCTGCTTATTGATCAGTCCCTAGTTCATCCGATTGGACCGTTAAAGAAGTGAGAAACCGTCATGAGAGACTGCGACTGTAGAAATCTAGCTGTGAGGACAACGCTATCAACCGTGGGTGTCACTTTTTTCCCAAATCCATGCTGTGAAGTGTAAAATATTAGATAGATGTTAATCAGACGCACAAATGAGGCACAAGAAACCATTTTCCACCTACAGCAATTTCTTCCTCAGACCTCGAAAACATCATAAAAAGTGTTTCAAAGCTTTAATTTCACATCACTTCTTTTCATTCTGGAAGATAAATTGATCTTAATTTTGCTTGTGACTATTCAGAGGGAGTAGTAGAACTAAATACAGCCAGTTTATGATGATAAATCTTCCACATTGATGTATTTTTCCCACCACTTGTAACTAAGGCACCCAGATACTTAACCCCTTAATGCCGAGTGTCGCAAATTTGTATAGAACCGCTTCCGCTCCAAATGCAACCACACCGTCCGTAATTCTCCGCTGCCCAGTGATGCATTTCCAACACATTCCTAGCCTAGTGAACTAGACCAAATTCTTGCTTTGCAGAGTTTGGTCTAGGCACGCTTCATTGGAACCCTCGCAGCCTGTGGCTGTCCAATCACAGCTCGCTATAGTTTTGGTTGGGCCAATCACAGCTCTCTATATTGTGGGCCAATCACAGAGCGGGAGTAGCCGATGATGTCAGCGCTGCGGCCGCGAACACAAGCAACATGGCGGCAACGCAGGAACCACGTTCGTTTGAAACGGCTTTGTCATCAACATTGGATTATTTAGACTCCAACGTGCGTAAGTCTGTCTGATATACTTAGCAGCTTCTTATTTTTATCAAACTAAGTAGTGCAATGTCCCAGTACACCTGATATTCGCATGTTTTTCATACAAAAACGACAGAAATCATTGATGTTAGACGCCATTGCTGCGTCCCGCTTTTCCGTCGCTGTGATTACGTCACGTTGTTCATTACTCTGATTGGTCCTAGCGCTATCCAATTGCGTGCAGACATTTCGAAAGACAACCGTAGATCCCGCCTCACGACTGAGAGCCGTCAATGGTTCGTGGCCAGACTATATATTCACATATATAGGATGGCTTGCCAGGCTAACACATTCCTGTATTTTTGTGAATTTTTTTTCTCAACTTAATTTAGCATCTATTTGAAAGCAAAAACACAAGTGAACATTTTTTTCCACATTTGGAAATAAACTCAAATGTTAAGGGGTTAAACTTGCAGCTTGAGGCAGGTTTTCTGGTAAAGAACAGTGAATTCAGACTTGGAAGAGCTGACTCTCACCCTGGTTGATGACTGGATGCAAAAGCTTTGTGTAACGTCCACAAAGTGCATCTAATCATAATCGTTATAGACGATGGATTTCACCTGGCAGCACATTTTGGGTGCATCTCAGGAACGTAATCTTGCTAAATTTATGCTCTATGCGTCCAGAGCACGCCAGCAATTCAGATTGGTCCAGACAGGAAGTCAAACATGAGAGTGATGAAACGTTCAAACCTAATGACACGTGCAGATTTCCAGTTACTTTAGTAAAAAAAATAACGTTGTTACTTGTGACACCTCTGCAGCCACGATAAAAAGATCAGAAAATAAATAACATACCTTTTGCTCCCATCTTCTTCCTATCTTGTTAATGCATGAACTGCCGAAACTATGCGCGATCTTGCAATTCTTCCATGATTTCGTGACCTCACAGGACCAGCTGCGTGGAATGCTTTTGCTGCTGATTCATGTCTGGAACTCTCCCAGTGGAGAGGGGGAAACTCATCTATTACGTTACGCGCCATGTCCAGTGGACATCCCGGGTTAGTCACTGCTTGAAGTTGACCCACATCGTCTACACGAAGCAGAGATGAAAACCTAAAGTTCCCCAACCTGACACCTTCTCCATGACTACGCCTTGGGATCAACTCCATGAACACGATAAGGCAGACAGAGCTTTTCAAAGAATCCTGCATTCCTGTGAAAGAAAATTTTAGATGCAGTAATTATGGCCTTTCTCTGGTCTGGTGTGGTAGAATCTCTTTATTTACTGGTTCATCTATGTTCCAACCCTCGCATATGGTCATGAAATTTAAATCATAACCCAAAATGTGGGTCCAAGGACACAATCAACTGAAATGACCATCCTCCAGAGGGTGGTTGTGCTTTAAAGATGAAGTGAGAGCAGAGCTGTGGTCCTTCTCATCAAAATAAGCCAGCTGAGGTGGACCAGGTTTCTAAATAAGCTGCCTATCTGGGAGTTTTCCCAGCATGTCCCATTGGGAGGAGACCCTGGGGCAGACCCAGAACTCACTGAAGTGATTATACATCCTATCTGGCCTGGAAATGCCTCAAGATCTCCCAGGAGGAGGTGGGGAATGCCACTAGGGAAACAAATGACTTAGTTCCTCTCCTGTATCTGTTACCTCATCAAGTCAGAAGAATATGGAAGGATTTTTCTGCCACCTTTTTATTCTGATACATTCTGTACTATGAAAACTTTTTTAGTCTTTCAATTTTGAAATTCCAGAATAATACACTTTAGAAGATCATCAGTGGTATTTAAAATGTGCGTGGACGTTAATTAAAAGACAACACCAGTTTGATGGAAATCCATAAGATGTGGTCCCTCATCACACAAGGTTGAGCACCATACACCAGCACGACATGACTTATTGCACCCACTTGCTCTAGGAGCAGTTTATTGTGCATGTATGGATCTATGGCACAATTTTGATGTAAAACAGCTCCAATACTTCACGTCCTAGTTACACGCCTGCCATGTTCAGCGGAGAACATGATGAAGAGAATCAGAGTATGAAAATATCATGACATAGAAAATAAAAGGAACAGCGGCCCTAAATCCTAAAACCATTTGAGATAACACAGATCAGGTGCACCATAGGGGGAAAGATTTATAGCTACACCCTCCCTCCTGTGTTTTTCCTAGATACACGTTTCCTACACCTATAGGTCATATAGGCAATAGTACTAATTCTTCTATTAAAGGAAAAAAAGTTTAATTTGGATCATATAATAAAACTTAAAGGAAAAACTAGATGCTGACAAGCTCCCAAGGGTAAAAGGCCACAAGTGATGAAGACGTTGCCCGTCAATAATTGAAAACCTGAATCACTTTCATTCTTTCTCTAAGCAGAGAATTATGAATTGTCTCTTAAAGGTCAAAGCATTGTTAATACAACAACAATTCACCTGCACCAAATCATGGCTTCATTCAGCCCGCTCAGTTCCACAGGAAACAAAAATGGCAGACGAGTTATGCCCAGAAAACCTGACTAAATCCTGCATCCTGAGTTCCCACTTCAGCAGAATTCCCCACACGTGGCTGACGCTAATATGGCTAATTACTGGAGTGACACGAGGAGACCTCCATAGCTCCGAGCTATGTTACATCTGAGAAGCTGAACTTGCGATGGGAGAGCTGCTCACTTCGTTTTTTTCCACATTAGTCATGACGGTGACAGCAGCAATAGATCTGGAAACCCTCTAGCTGCCCCCGTGCACACGTGTTTAGAAGCAGTTCTTCATCTTAGTCTTGTGGGGCCGTGCTGGTTTTAATTTTAGTCTGCTAGTCGAGTGGGATGAGATTAAACCTGCAATGCCAGGTGAATGCAATTACAGAGCTCTTAGTAGAGAAAATCTATTTGAGTTTTAGTAATTACTGCATCACTCATGAAGGTCTTGTCTTTCTCCAACCACGTCGCGATTTGTTAAAGCTGCGTTAACGTGACTGCTAGCCAGATTGCTGCTTTTGTAAGGTTTTGAGTTTCATGCTAAAAAGTGATGCAATCGCGCAAGAAGCACCAAATTATTTTCTCATTAGTGACACATGCTGTTTAGGAGAGGTACTGCAAGACAAATAGTAGCTATCGGGTACGTAGAAACATTAACATGTTCACTGCTCGATTCGTTTCCTCCATTGCCGATGCATGACCCATTTTATTAGTAGCCTGATAAGGAGGACTTGAAGGTGTCTTTCAGGACAGAATGCTTACAAAACAAGTCAGCCAAATCAATGAGCACATGTTGATGCTTTTATTGCCTTCACAATCGATCAAAACACCTGATTCCTTCTGTGTGTGCTACAAGCTCACCTTCAGGGTGGGGCTTCAGCCAAAAAATAGCTGTTTGTTCTCCCATCCACAGATCTGGAAGGGCCAATAAGCTGGTAGGCAGAAAAAAGACCTTCTAATGAACAACTTTAATGTGCGACATTGATTTTGTGATGTTACAGAAATGTTACACTTTATGTTTGAGGGGTTGTTTTTTTTGTGGTTCCATCTGTTGCATCTTTAATTGGTAAAAATTTCAAAGGCAGTGCTGGCACTAAAACCGAATAGTCTGTTGTTTAAATAACCCAATGACTAATTATGTGTCCGTTGCATCTTTAATCCTAAAAAATAAGATTACAAATGTTTTAGAGACCCTTAAAATGTCCAAAATAACATGTTATATTAAGACACCACTCTAAGCAGGTGGTGCATACTGGAGTCCTACATTGGGACTGGAATCCCACGGGTCTGCAGTACACAATGCAAATCTTGTGGGAGCGGGCTGTTCTAAGGCTCCTGCAGCCAGGAATGGGTAGCTATAAATAGACTGTAGGTCCAAAGATTGTCACTGGGATGGAGAGTACAATTGAGGTTGGTTAGAGCCCTGCATTGGGACTGGAGATCCACAAGACCCAGTGCAAATCTCACTGCTGCAGGTGGTGGCAAGGCTGCTGTGGGTGGGAGCAGGCAGCTAAAAAACAGACCACAAGTCCAAGATCGACAGTCAGATGGAAAGTACAACTGAAGTTGGTGGTAAAAAATGAAGACTTGATGGTAAAAAAAACAATGAATTCCTCCCAACGCTACTATATCACTTGTTTCTGAAGGTACATATCTATGTGCAAAGCAGCCAGTATCTGCATTTGTGTTTGTTGAGGGGGGAAAGCATTTATATTTGTGTAAAACTCAAAATAGGTGTAAAAATCCATTTTTTGTGTGTTACACTTCTACACTATAACATAAATTAGAAGTGTAATGGATTTTTACACCTATTTTGAGTTTTACTTGAATACAAATACAAATGCCCCCCCCTCAAAAAATACAGATACAAATACTGGTTGCTTTGCAAACCCCTAAAATCTATTGAGTCTTTATAAACAGTATGATAAAATGACAAAGTTGTGGTTTGAGAGAAAATGTTACTCTATTGAGTAATGTTCAACATTCAACAACAGTCCAGGAGCAGTAGCCTTAAGCTGATTGTTAATCCCTAAGGCAGAAGACCCGATGAGCCAGCCAATCCAGGGGTCTGCTAGATAACAGGCATAAATTACCATTAGCACCTTCGTGGAAGTGCTGGTCCCAGCTCTGGCTTATCTTCAGCCTATCAGTATCTGGCCTCTGCAGTGATATAGCCTCCAACTATCTCCTCAGTTCTTAATTTTGTCCCTTACTCTGAGCCATAAAACCCAGCCGGGCAAAACACAATTTATATGAGCTACTCTGCAGTTAAACTATATTTCTAGTCGAGTGTATTCAATAGCTCTATTACGTGTCTGCAGCTGGAGGTGGAGTATTAAGCTAAACAGTAACATCATCGCAGACAGACAGCTGGGCACTAAAACCAGACCGGAGTCAAAAAGCCAGGAACGAATCATCTCTCACGTCTCTTCCTGGAGCTTTAAAGTTATTAATCCAGGTAGCTCCTTAAGTCACCAGATATCAGTCATAAAAAAATAGATGAAAATATTAGAGAGAAGCAAGCATACGGTTGTCTATAATCTATAGTTCTATAAAAACACCCATCGCCTGTTCAGAAAACACATTTGCTGAGTTTATTTTCTCATAAGCGCTCAGCGTGTTCCTGCCTTACAGGATATCTGGAGCAGATTATCTTCCTAACGCCGTACACGATATATTATCTGTAAAATACTGCCCTTGTGTTGCATTATAGCATCTGGAAGTGCAATTTATATGATTTAATACTCATTATACTTGTGCTTTCCTCTTGTTTTTATTACAGAGGATTGATATGGAAGTGCTGTGGAGTATGTCACTTAGAACACAGTCTTCAGTTAGTGCCCTGCCTATATTCCAATACTGAGAAATAGAGACAAATGAACACTGACAGAGGGACAATTACCAGCACTATGCCAAACGGCTGTATTAAAATGATAACTGGTTATAATCAAGACATTGGGAAAACTGTGACTGCCTGACAGAAATGCATTGATCATTTCCCCACACTGTGTTAATAAGATCAAAGCTATCGACACGGAGCTTCAGAGAGCTTCGCCACCCAGAGTCTGTTGTCTTCTCGCAACAAAAACTGTGAAACAAATCAAGACAGCGGGACGGGGAGCACGCCAAGTAGAAGAGCAAATTCTAAGAAGACGTAGGAGGGTGAATGACCTCATATGTTCACGAATTAAGATGCGCAGGACAACTCCGAGATGGAAATGAGGCATAATTGATATGATTGGTAGGGCTACTCCCTGTCTATCTGCAGGCCAAGCAAAGAGCACATCACACAGAAACAGCGGTCAAAGAGGAGTGGGGAAAAAATCTATTAAATAAAAAAACTCCATTATGGCCTCCCTTTGCCTTTATAAAACTCATGAGGATGTTGTTAAGGCCTTTGCAGTTGAGGCAAGGGCAAATCTAATCAAAGGCACATTCCTGGCTGAGGCAGATGAAAATTAATGCTGTTAGACAAGGGTACAGTTTATTTAAATGGCAGGATTGAGTGGCTGCAGCTTGGCAACACAGCTTAACTTTTTATTAAAATATTTAGGAGGCAAGGTTACATAAAGAATTTACTAATTTTGTTTATTTTTTACAAATTTATTTTACATATCTGCTCAGTATTCCCTATTTTCTAAAGAAAATGGGAAGTGCAGACTTTACATCTCTAGTACAAACAAATGTCTTGTGAGTGGTTTTCTGTGGGAAAAAAGCTCTGGTGCTCCTGTATCAGGAAGTAGAAGTTAGTCAGAGGAGAGGAGGGCAGAACATGGCAGGATTTTGAGTCTTACTCATTAATATTCATGATATTTGGACATCTCACCTCTGATTGGCTAACAGCAACACGACTCTACCACTGACTCTGTTTGCTCTGCAACGTTGATGTTGTATCTCCACAAATAACACAAGCCTGGAGGAGTTCTGCTGTGTGGTGGTGTTGCTAATGCTAACAGTTAGCTTCTACTAGCCGAGACGTTCTCTGCTGTTTCCTGGATGCTAAACCAACAACAGCCTTCCCCGTCGTGAGTCAAGATGGGTGAGTCCATGAATGTTCAGTGACAGTGTGACGTAGATCTGTGTGGCTTTTTCTGACCCAGCATTTCCCCGTCTGTTTTCTAATGGTGGCTAATGCAGGAAACAGGAGTAGAAGACTATTTTCACATTTAGCCTGGATGTTAAACAGTGACTGATCGTATTTCAAAAATGACAAATTGTTTCTAAGTGAACTTGTCCTTAAAGCTAAAACTGAATTTCATGTTCAGTTGCTTAGAGACAATCTTCATATGGTCCTTCTAACAGACACAACTCTTTTTTACATCAGATTTGGTGCACTTTGTGCCCAGGGGCACTTGCAATCATAATCCAGCCCTGGTGCTGAGGTTGTGAGGTTAGCAAGATTTTATTTGTAAAAATTACATTTATAAAATCCCAATAACACACCCTACAGCAGTGGTTCCCAACCTGGGGTCCCCATAAGATTGCAGGGGGTCCCCATAGTTTTGTCTGTGCTGAGGTTGTAAGTTTACAAAGATTATGTTTGTAAAAAATGGCATTTATAAAATCCCAATAACACAACCAATAGCATAATCAAGACTGTATAAGAGTTATAACTCTGTTTATCTGTAAAAAGCTTGTAATTAAACACTTTAGATGTGTGTATGGGGGTAAGAGCTGGGGTTGGGGGATTCCTGGCTTGTCTTGGCCACAGGCAAGGGGGTCGTCAAAGAAAAACCATTTGGGAACCACTGGTTTAGAACCACCACTACACATAAAAACCTGGAACTGAATAAACAGGAAGTAAAGGCAACACGGATGTGACCAGATGTGGGACCAGATGTGCAGAAAGTTAGACTGATAGTAAGACATATGTCTATTAACACTACCTTAATAAAATAAAAGTGATATAATATATTAATGTATAAAAACTGTATAAAACTATAACCAACAACCGTAGACAGACACAATAATCTGTGCCACTACCAAAATTGTGGTCTGTCAATCCCTTAATCTCTCCCATAATCTGAATGGAAACACAACTGAGATCATTTTATTTGGGCGACCCAACTCTACATGACCCTGACTTGTTTTTTATTCTAAGCTTTTTGGCTTCCTATAATCATTTGATGAAAAACCTCAGTGTGATTTTTGAGTATTCCCTTAAACCCGACAAACAGACCAGCTTGTTTGTCAAAGCAGGATTTTCTTAGTTAAGACTTTTAGCCCTATTTGTCCCAGAGAGCCTACAAAAGTTACTGTTGTCTGTTTTTGTTTGTTCTTGCTTAGATTACTATAATTCCTTGAGTGCAGATTTAGATCAATTGTCACTTTGTCATCTCCAGATGGCACAAAATGCAGCTGGAAGCTAGAAAACACGATCACGGTCAGCTCTCGGGTTGTTACAGAGCAGATTGGAGGAGTTTGCTGCTGGTTTTTAAGACCAGGTTATTTGAGGTAACTGAATAACCTATCAAAGCATCAAAGCATTGCCCATACCTAGGAACATATCAAGACACTTTTTTTGTTAAAATGGAGCATACACATTGATAAAGCCTATTGCACCCTCATTATGATTTTATAAATGAACGTTATTTTACTTTTGCACAAGTTGTATATTTCTATGTTATTGTGTTTTACTGCATTCTTATTTTTAAATAATAAATATAGAATTTTATTAGTCTTGAGTTGCCTTATTTTACTGCAATGTGGAAAATAAATGAACACATGAACAGATAATTCACTAAATGCTTTAACTCTTTCAGCTTAAGAAAAACTCATAAAAAGGTTCTACTTGCAAACATAATTCTATTTAAAAATGATGGAGGCTGCTAGCTTGAGACAGTGTTATTGCATTATGAAAATATGCAAAGTATGAAACTTCAAAAAAAAAAAAAACTAACATAACCAATAAAGCGGTCAAGTCTTTCCGAGTGCGTCAGCGTTAAAACCCGACCGGTCACCCAGTCGGTCAAACTAAGTTATTCATGATTCCTCCTGATCACTTCTGCCAGTTGAGCACACTCGGCTCCCTCCATGCAAGCACTTTATGAGCCACTTGCACCTTAAATAAAGACCTCAGAGTTTTTAAACCAATGCTGGAACATTTTCTTTCAGAATGAAGAGGTTTGTTTTTGTTGTTTGTTTCATTCCATCAGAATGTAATGGGGTGATTTAAAAAAAGGCCTTGATAAATAAAAACATATTCACACCAAGATGCTAAGTCTCTCTCCTCCTCCTCCTCCTCCTCCTCGTCGTCATGAATTTGCTGTGTGATTTATGGTTTGTGTCTTGTGTTGTCTGTAAGGCGACGCTGGCTCAGTCTGTCCAAAATGATGAGTCTGGTTACCATGGAGCTTGGCTAATCTTTCACCCTCATCCCACAGGAATATTAATCCCATCCAAATGGGGCAGCTCAGAAAACGAACACAATAGGACCCTCAGGAAAAGGGAAGACACGAGCGTTCAGGACAGAACAAAACGCGCTGGAGAGAAAAAATGAAGACAACAAGCGAGTGAAAAATACCTCCGTGTGTTGAGGTTTTAATTCCATCAGAAGAATTAGGAAGCAGTTCACTGTTCTGCAGATCAATGGCATGCATGTAATTAGAACAAGTGTATATGGCTGCCAACAACACTTGATGCATGCATGTGTTAAATTGCCTCCCATTCAGATTTAAATGGATCCTCTCCCACTTCTTCACTGCTTTATAATGATGAGGCCTAAATGGACACATAACCCCCATAAGCACCTGCTGCTGCAGCTCGACTATTACTGTTACCGCAACTCTAATGGCTTCCACTCCACACCATTATGAAACTGCCCCCAAATGCACATCTGAATGCCACTAATGCGGTTGCAACTTACTCTTTCTAAGTCTGTCATTGTTGTGCACCAGCAGGGAGGGGCGGTTGGCAGACAGAGATAATTATGGTCCTGCTCATTATGTCTAATGCAGTGTAGAATCTGCTGTGTACTACACCCTTTAGGACAGGGAGCGTCCTTTGTTTTCCTGGTGCACCATTACTCTATATCTTCCCATCTTGTTAGAAGCTCATTTCTGTTGTTCCCCAGATGGTTGGAGCCAGGCGCGCTGGGTGGCACCCACCCACCCCACCTCATCGAAGAGCAATTTAACAGTTAACTCGCTCCACGCAGACGCAATTACAGGTGGAGCTAATCCGGGATTAAACAATATGCAAGCAGTTTTTGTTTGCAAGGCTCGGGACGAAACGTGTTGCCTGATCTGGAAAGATTCAATTTAAAAAGGCCACAGACTGGAGTTGCCCCGACTCACCGCTCCAATCGACATCATTCCTTTTGCATTTACTTTGAAAAATTGGAATGTTATTGACTCACTGGAAGCAGGCAGAAGCAGAAAAATAGGTGCAGTGCATTTGATTTTTGTTTCGCTGACACCTGGCTAGGCAATACTGACACGCTACTTAGGCATGAAACAGACTTGATTCATCCTTCTTTTACTGCCCTAAATGTCATCGTTACCTAGTAAATCATTTCTACTTTTATAATTCTCCATCTTATCGACATAAAACACTCCTAAATAAATAGAAGTTACATTTTTAAGGTGCTTTATTGGTAGATTTCTGTATACTATCATACTAAAATTCTAAATAAAATATCATCCTGACGGCCATAAATTCAGAACTGTGATGCCACTCATTGAAACTCATGTTGTTTGGAGCCCAATACATAAAACAACTGGATGCATTTTGTTGTTTTTCACAAGTCAATTATGCCTTCTCTGCCTTAAAGGGATGGCTGAGATTTTTGAAGAGGGCTTCTGTAGAAAGGTTATAAACAATTACCTGTTATAGAGCGCTCTTAGAATGACCTCAGTTACTAGAAACATAGATTAGCTCTGATTGGATTAATTAGCTGATGGTTAATCACCGGAACACCAATTTCAAAGTGGATTTAACAACTCACTTGTCAATTAAAAGAGATAATTACTAAAGACTCCACTTTGACTTAATAGTATACAAACACATTTTCTATTCATTTATTCTAGAAAGCTCTCCAACCCCCCTCAGAGTGTCTGTGGATCCAAGATGTAACATTATCACTTTTTTTATAATAGAAGTTTTATTTATTTATTTATTTATTTATTTATTTATTTATTTATTTTAAAGCATTCAAGTTCAGTTCGTCACATAATGAAGAATTTTTAAGGGATGTGGAAAGGGTTTATTTCTTTATCTAAAAACTACTTTGCCAGATGAAGTGGTGAGGCTTTTGTCCCTTATTTTAAAACATATCCTGGGCTGAATGTATGAATATTATTATTTCCTAATTTCAGTTTTATTTCCCTTTTCAGGCCTTTTGTCTAATTAACTTTGTTATTTTACTTGGTTGGACTCTTAACTTTTATTCTGACAGAAATATGAAGTGTTGCTTCTCTAATATTTATAACTGACTATGGATTATATAAGGGGCAGCAGGGGCTGAAGGGTGAGGGCAGGCCCCGTGCTGAAGTATCCTATTGGGCAAGATACCCTGAATGTTTATTGGCAGGAATGCAAATTGCAACTGACTTTATTTTGACTAGCCGTTAGCTCATCAATCTCCATTTCTCTGAACTGAGGTTGCTCAAACACCTATTCTGCAACATGCAAAATATTACCTGTTCATAACCTTTTCCATAGAACCTCATTTCAATATAATGTGAGCTGTTTTTTTTAGCCATAGATGATTCATTTATTACTGATGCATGAATCACTGACCACAGAATTATGAACATTTAACACTAACTGTCACTGCTGCAGCTCTAACTGCCCTGTCTTCTGAATATAGTCATATTTACCTGTTAAATTTAATGCACATGTCATTTTGAAGGTATTCAACAAAATGCTGTGACAGCTCCGTGTTCTTCTTTACTTTCATGTCCATTATTATTTAAAAAGTAGAAAAACTGAGCCGGCGGATGTAGCTTCTCCTGTTATTGCTGGTGCGTGTGTGCTTTGATAGAAGACTGTATTCTGATGGACAGCTTAGAAAAATAATAAAATTAGGTGTCAAACGCCCGAGCACCAAATGTATATTTTAACTTAATTGAGTTGACATTTCGACCCTCAGGTCTTTTCTTGAGATTGGTGTTGTAGAACACTTTTTGATTGTCTCCCAGATTCGTGGTGAGCTGGACTTTTTCTTCTATGAAGACAGAACAGGTCAACTTTATATCAAGTTTTGAGTAAAATCATTACATAATCATTACTTCTGACTTGAGAAAGATTTAAATATTTAACCCATCATGCTGTATTTTTTGTTATTTTTGCTCTTGCAAACAACCATTTTTTTTCTCCGTTGGTGCCTAAGAACAGAACTTCCAGTTTAAAGATGTCATAAACTGAGAGGTGTGGACCTAAATCAGAGGCAAACAAGCTGGGATTAGTTAAAGGCTGGGATTCAGACTTCAAACAGAAACATATCAGAGGGGAATAAGATAAAAGAAGCAGACATTAGAGTGCAAAGAACAAAGGAGAGAGGAGGTGATGTCTGGATGTGGAGCAGGTGGGTTGATTAGCTGATGAGGGGCAGGTGTGAAAACAACAACAGAGAAAACAGAGGGAATTTAAAGACTTAATAACTTAACTCTGAATAACAATAAATGACTAACAATACTGAGTAACTAAAAGTAGACTTTAAAGGCACAGTGTGTAAAAATTTTACTTGTTTTCTATCAAATTATGTGTATCCAGTTCACAAATATGTCCTTTTCTTTAATATTTTTCACCATCTATAATAAATCTTCCTCTTAGCTTGACATTTTACATTTTTATATACATAATCTGTGGTCGACACCATAGACATGAATACGTAGACGCCCCATTAGGCGCTGGAGAGCGTAACAGCGTCGTCGCCATATTGGATGGGTCTCATCACTGTCCTGTCAATGCAGAGTGAGCAACTATGCCTGTTTTTGTGCAGCCTACAGTTGAAACAACCAGTCTATTGAAATCAGATCATGTGGGATTACGAGTGACTTTTCTAGCCTACCTGATAGGATTTTATATTTTAAATTATTTTAATTTATTTTGTTTATTTATATTTATATTGGAGCAGAGGTCACTGAGGTGGTCAAAAAACTCCTCGGTGGCAAGGCTCCGGGGGTGGATGAGATCCGCCCGGATTTCCTTAAGGCCCTGGATGTTGTGGGGCTGTGTTGGTTGACGCGGCTCTGCAATATCGCGTGGATATCGGGGGCAGTTCCATTGGATTGGCAGACCGGGGTGGTGGTCCCCCTATTTAAAAAGGGGGTCCACAGGGTGTGTTCCAACTACAGGGGGATCACACTCCTGAGCCTCCCTGGTAAGGTCTATTCAGGGGTTCTTGAGAGGAGGGTCCGTCGGATAGTCGAATCTCGGATTCAGGAGGAGCAATGTGGTTTTCGTCCTGGCCGTGGAACACTGGACCAGCTCTATACCCTTGGGGGGGTCCTGGAGGGTGCGTGGGAGTTCGCCCAACCAATCTACATGTGTTTTGTGGATTTGGAGAAGGCGTTCGACCGCGTCCCTCGGGGGGCCCTGTGGGGGGTACTCTGGGAGTATGGGGTACCAGGCCCCTTGATACAGGCTGTTAGGTCCCTGTATGACCAGTGTCAGAGCTTGGTCCGCATTGCCGGCAGTAAGTCAGGCTTGTTTCCGGTGAGAGTTGGACTCCGCCAAGGCTGCCCTTTGTCACCGATTCTGTTCATAACTTTTATGAACAGGATTTCTAGGTGCAGCCAAGGTGGTGAGGGGATCCGTTTTGGTGGCCTAAGGATCAGGTCTCTGCTTTTTGCAGATGATGTGGTCCTGTTGGCTTCATCAGAACGTGATGTCCGGCTTTCGCTGGAGCAGTTCGCCGGTTGATCTACATTCCTACCCTCACCTATGGTCACGAGCTTTGGGTAGTGACGGAAAGAACGAGATCGCGGCTACAAGCGGCCGAAATGAGTTTTCTTCGCAGGGTGGCTGGACTCTCCCTTAGAGATAGGGTCATCCGGGAGGGGCTCGGAGTAGACCTGCTGCACATCGAGAGGAGCCAGTTGAGGTGGCTCGGGCATCTGATTAGGATGCCTCCTGGACGCCTCCCTGGTGAGGTTTTCCGGGCACGTCCAACCAAGAGGAGACCCAAAGGAAGACCCAGGACACCCTGGAGAGATTATGTCTCTCGGCTGGCCAGGGAACGCCTTGGGATTCCCCCGGAGGAGCTGGCCCAAGTGGCTGGGGAGAGGGAGGTCTGGGCTTCCCTCCTTAAGCTGCTGCCCCCGCAACCCGACTCCGGATAATGGATTTTAATTATCATGCCATATTATGTGTCTGATTTTGTGAAAAGGTTTGAAAAAAAGTGTTTTTTAGCTGGGTAAGCACCTTCCTCAGTAGAAATGAATGCACTGGGGGTGAATGGAGACCCATCTAAGATGGCGGCCGGCCACGCTCCAATAGGCAGCGCCAGTCCACGAGGTGTCTATCTATATGTCTGTGATCGACGCTCCATGGTCATGCGCCATCTTCAAAAACGGTAGCTGCTTAGGACATACAAGCTCCGTTAGCAGCTCCGTTAGCAGCGGCCAGCGTTGTTTACTCAGTCTCCGCCCCTTCTCCGTGAGATCCACGTAACACCACTCTCCCTGGCTCACGCCAACCCTCCTCCGTGTGTGAATTGGTGATAGCTACTCTCTTCAAGAAAGAACTTGCTTGCTTCCTTCAGGACTGGTAGGTTAATATCACAGTCCTATTTAAAACATGTTTTTAATTGCTCGATCATAGTAGTTATATGCTCTGTGTGGGTTAGGCTAGCGAGGCTAGCTATTTATAAAGATCAGACCTGATTGCTGGAGTGAAAGCTGGAGGTTGTTGACATACTGCCTTTTTGAAGCTTGTGGGCTACCGTAGCTGCAATAATTACTCTGAACTGCATGGCGCTAAAGAGTTGAACATTTTTTCATACTGGGCCATTAATACTTTAAATTAGCAATGGGTGATTAGATGATATTTAACCATGAAGGATTGTCCTGCATTAATTAGAATAATACTTTGTTTTATTTAGTGACTTAATTGCAAACTAGTCATAAATCAATTTAAAGTGTTTTAATAAACTTGTGATTTTATTAAAAAGAAAAAACTTTGTGGTATGCTTTTGCCATATTGCTCACCACTGGTCTACTGGACAAATCTAATCTGCCTACACAAGTACAAATAACGTAACACTGAGCTTTGAACCTTGTGCTGAATTCAACTTGAATTCAGTCTCTAACGTTGGATTTTAAAATACTATGATATATATTATGACACAGCCATCAAATATATAATTTTTATCGTCAGGACATAACATTTAGTTGAGGGGGTCTGCTCTGGAGTCATGTATTGCTCTTTGGATCTTTGAAAATGGTCCAACAATGACATGAATTGTGTGATATTTTTCTTTAAACTAGAAATGGGAAATTGTACTTTTAGTGGTTTTCCTATCTCTTTGCAGTTAGACCTTTGACAACAGAATTACAATTTATGTATTGGTTGAGCAGCTTTTCTACAGTGTTTTTTACTACAAAATTAAGTACACTGTCTTATTATTTAGGTACCATATTAGCTAAGATTATAGAGTTTTTCTAAAATGGTTTTTACTTTATGTGGCTTTCTGTGATTTCCATTTGTTTGCTTATATTTAAAAGCATCAGGGTGCAACTTAATACTTTACTCATCTACAAATGTATTACGCATTTGGGGTTTTTTTTCCACAAGAAAGTAATTTTTCTGAATATGGCAATATAGTTTACTATATCACATTGTAGCATAAACTTTTGTACAAATAAATATTTAGTAAAGCTAAAAGTGTTGTCTTATTTTGTGCCCAATCATTTTAGAGGGTCTATACAAAATAGCTTTGTTGGAAAATCATGTTTCAGTCATAAAGAAGTCTGGCCTAGCCTGCTCTAAATACAAAGAGCTCAAGAAAAGCCAAGCAGAAAAAACAAATTTAACCAACACAATCCCACAATCCTGTAAATAGTGAGACTAAATCTACTGTAAGGTAAAAAGGGAAGGTGTTTCAAATCTGGACCCATTGCATTTTATATTTTAGTCACTTTAGCAGTTCGCTGTACAGAATTTGTTAAGGTTTAAAACTAAAACCTGGTGCTCTCACACGCTTCCTCATGGTTGAAATTTCAATTTACATAATTATCAGGCAAAAAAACCTCTCTGGTTGACAAATAACAGAAAAGTTCTGCAAGCATGAAAGTCTAAAATCTAATACATTACATGGTAGACGGGCGTCAGTTTGTATCGTCTGCATAATTATCAATACTTCATATTTGAATGCATGAATATTCATTCATCATATGAGTCTCTTATTAGAAATTTGGACAGCTTTTATTAAATCAAAGGGCTATTTTTGGTGTGGGAGCACTAGAATCTTCCTGAAGTGAAGTCAAAGACAACATTCCATATTACCTCTATTTTACCTCACTTCCAAGAACTGTATGCACAAACATCTGCACATTTTATGTGCCTGGAAATATATATTTTTAAGGACTAAATCTACAAGGTTTGTCTTTTATTTGAAATGCAAAGGAAAACGACTGATTATTGTTCCCTTTAGAAAATCTGCAGATGTTTCATTTCTGCAGTCACGTCCTCCTCCCTTAGACTCAAGGAAGAAAAAACCTTCTGCCTGAAAGCAATATAGGTATAATAAAAAAATCACTCCTGACAGGTTGTTAGGCATTAAAACAGCTTCTCCTCCATCCCCATTATACTTATCTCCAGACTTGTCTAAGTAAACACACACACACACACACACACACACACACATTATTAGTGAGTGTCATCTAGTCTTTTCAGCCTCACTTCACAGAGGGATCTTCGGTCGGGGCCAGCATAGGCCACGGGGGACGGAACGGGCGCTGTCACATGCATCTAAAAATCTTTGATCCATCCATTGGTGTTTAAAATTTTATAAAAGAGCATTAGCTTGTGGTAAGTTGGCTTTTAAGGGCAACCACAGTGGAGGAGGCATTTAGGTCAGCCCAGGAGGGCAGGGTATTCTCTCGCCTGTGCTCCCAGCAGCACAAATTACAGCTGTGTTTCACCAGACTGTTCAAAAGTCTTGAACCAACACTACTCTTTGTTTCGCTCCAAAAACCCAACTTGTGTGCTTTTAAAGTGTGTTTGAATAGTAGTTCTATGAGCTGTCAGATGGTCTGTCAGTTTTTTTTTTTTTACTTTTAATTTTAATCTTGTCATTTCTTTGTTGGTTTTGTCAGCTAAAACCACCATCAGAAGTGAATGTACAGCTGGTTAACTTCTGGAGTCATCCTAATTCGTCCTGTGATGGACTGGAAACCTGTCCAGGGTGTCACCCGTCCCCCAGTGACTGCACCAGCTTCCCGTGAGGATGAAGCAGTATAGAGGGTGGGTGAATGAGTCAACCTACTGACCAAACTGTTACAACTCTGCCAGTTTTACAGGGATTGAGCTAAAACTTTACAACACATAATCTTACTGCTACACAAACTGTTAGCATCAATTCTGTTTGTTGGCATGAACCAGCAGACAGATTTTGTTGGAACTTTCAGAAATAATCACCACATGTGGATGTATATCTGGTCAATGCATTCAACTCCAGTCCTAGTAGGACCATGAGGAGCTGGTGCCTATCTCCAGCGTTCACCAGGTGAGGGGACAGGTCTCTGAGGAGGTCACTAGTCAATCACAAGGCCAGACAGAAGCAACAACCTTCGACCTTCATGCTGTGACGCAACAGCGCTACCAAACTGTGCCACCGTGCAGCCGTTTACTATCTAACAAATGTCAGCTTTTTCTTTGTTCAGACTCACCTGATTCAAAAAGATAAGTATTTAATGAGCTTCTGTAGAACTCAGCTTGGTAGGGTGGTGATTAAATCATTTGATTGAGGTATGATAGAGCAGGAAACATGTAAATCCTGTAGGACGGGTCACGGAAGCCTTCAAGGAGTGATGTCGGTGACCCCCACTTTAAAGAGCATAGGTCTTGAATTATACATGGATTAGCTGACGATTTATAAATCACTTATATATTTTGGTCATTTTTATGCTTAATTATATCATTTCCAGATATGTCCTCTGTATTACAATTGGCTTTGTTTAGTCTAACACTTCCTTTTTGTCTACTACACGTCCACTTTGTCCAAAGATCTGATCCCAAGCTGACTGATGATTGATTCTTGCCCAACATTGATTCTTTAGTTTGGGTGAAATTAATTTTTTCACTCTAAAAGTTAAAAATAAAAACAACCCATGAGAAAGATCTTGTCCAAAAATAAAAATGAATGGAAAAGACAGTCATTTCCTTTTAAATAAAGCATTAAGTAATGTTCAGAACCATTTTTTTTTTATACAAAGACGTTCGGTTACTGAGCAGCAAATACGGGGCATGCAGAGTAATGTGTGTAGCACCTAAAACATCTCATTCTGCTGCCATCAACACTTAAAACAAGATCCAAAAGCACATGAATGCAACAAGCTTAGATACAACATCAAAACAATTACAAGAAACCAATTAGCTTAGTCCCTGTTGAGGCCAGAGTTTTACCTTATTGGATAAAAAAGACAGAAGCAAAAGAAGAAAGGCTCAGAGGAAATCAGAGAAAGAAAGGGGACTCTTGTGTGGGCAGAAACTCAAAGGATTCAGTGGGGAAAAGGTGACAAGAAACCACTTTTTATCCTGCCTGTCAATTAAGGTAGAGAGGTTTTTTTTACTTTAATTTAATGACTTTAAAGAGGACTGAAAATACTGAAAAAGAAATTTTGTTGCAACCCTCAATGATTTTGGCGTTGTGTGGTCTGTAGGTTATTTTCAGGAATATTCTACACATAAGCAGGAAGAACACACACACTATTGAGAGACAAATATGAAATATTGTGTTCAATAAAAAGAAAAATGCCAGAATAGTGACAATAATACAGATATTGTTCATGTCCACTCACACACACACATACACACACGTGTGTGTGTCCCTGGACTCCCTTCACTCCAGTGCGATGATGATTGGGTCTCTCCACCGGACTGAGTCCACTCCTGTTCTGCTATTCCACTCAGCACAGTGAGAAATCACCTAGTCAGTCTAGGACTATTACAGAGTAATTGGCCTTTTAAAGAGGGGCTCCACCATGTGAAACAGTGTAACTGAGAATGATACTCCTGTTACTCCATTCCCAATTTCGTCCTCCATTCCTCCACCCTCACATTGCTGCTGTGGCTTCGCCTCCCCCACCCCCTTGTCCCTCCTCCCCCACCTCCTTCCCTGGCCAGCTGCTCTCAGTGTGCCTTTGCCTCTCAACATCATGTCCGTGTCGCGCCGTGTCCTCTGCTGACTCTGGCTGACCTCTAAATGCTCCGTGTTCCGGCTACCTCTGTTAACACTTTTTCAGCTTCTCGACTCACCAGAACTACTGAGGTCTGAGCTGTGATTTTGTTGGTAAAGTGATGTAGCCACATGAATGTTATTAAAGATGTCACCTCTACACAGACACTGAACAAACCAAAATAACATTAACAGCACTGATGGCAGGAATGCTTTTTTTCTGTCTGTAACATAAATAGTGTAGTGATACAAGAAAGAAAAGCAGAATGCCAAAGGCCTTTGAAGTCATCTTCAGAGAGAGAATATCATTTATTCCAGTCAATCAAATGCAAGAGGAGATGTTAAGACTGAATGAAAGTTGTGATCAGACCAGCAGATACATCCTTCTGGAACTACAAGGTTTACACAATGCCAAATAAATTATTTATTTGTCTGACTTATTTTCTACAAAGACATATTAGGGCCATTTACAGAAACTGCTAAAGGACAAAGTAATCGACCGCTCATTTTACTACAAACTCTGAGAAGCCACCCCATGTATGGTCTTCCAAAAATCCACAAGGACGGAACACCACTCAGACCCACCAGCAGCAGCATCAACTCGGTCACATACAACATTGCAAAACATCTCTCCACCATCCTGGCCCCGCTGGTTGGAAAAACCCAACATCACATACAGAATTCGGTGGATTTTGCCAGGAAAGTTCAAGATCTCAAACTGGCTCCAGGTGGAACCATTGTCTCTTTTGATGTCACTTCACTCTTCACATGTATACCCTCAGTTGAAGCAGTGGAAGCGGCTAGAAAACGACTGGAACAAGATGATTCCTTAAACGAAAGGAAAAAGCTGACTCCAGACCAGACCTGTACTCTCCTGGACCTTTGCCTTTCCACCACCTATTTCAAACATAATGACAAGTTTTACCAGCAGAAACATGGATGCACCGTGGGCTCCCCAGTATCACCTATCGTCGCCGAAATTTACATGGAAGAAGTGGAAACCAGAACATTAAACTCCTACCATGGAACAACACCAAGTCACTGGTTCAGGTATGTGGACGACACATGGGTCAAAATTCTCACACAGGAAGTAGAAGGCTTCACCAGGCACATTAACACCATGGACAAGGTAAGGAAAGGCAGCTTTATTTACAGTATATATCGCATTTCATACACAGAGGCAATTCAATGTGCTTAGGTTCACCAGGGAGGATGCCCACAACAACAAGCTGCCCTTTTTTGGACTGTGCTGTGCAAATTGAACAGGATGGAAGTCTCAACATTGAGGTCTACAGGAAACCGACTCACACAGACCAGTCGTGTCCATTTTACAAAAGATTATACAATGACAGCATAAAGGGGGTATGGGGGCGGTTTCTACGGTGCCACGGACTTCCTTGTATCTTGGACATAACTTGCTTTTTATTGCGACCGAAGCTGCGCTCATTACGTTTTTTGACATGCCGCTCCTAAAAGTTTCTGACCTCCACAGTCCCCGTGTGATCAGAGCTCCAGCTCTAACGGAGAGGAGCCCCTGGAACTCTGCATTGCTCTAAGTTTATCATCTCAGCTGATTCTGTTTAAAAAAGTGAAACGTATGCCTGTGTTTACTTTCATTTTCAATATAGTTGCTGGCCGGAGCTCAGCAGTAACTCCCCACGTGATCATGACACCACATTATGTTGTGCCAAGGCGTAATGTGCATTCACAAGTCCGGTGTTGCGACAATATTACTATCAAGCGTGGCGACACAAATGCCGCAAGATTTTCGCAACACCATGTCACCAAGACGCATTCATAAGACACACCGTGGCGGCAGTATTATGCTGATTTGCCGGCATGGTGTGTCTTATAAAAAGGGCTTCAGTCTAGGTCACACCCTCCTGCATCTAATCAATACAACGACTCCCACACAAAAAAAGGCTAACGACTCATCTGGGGGTAGGGAGGAGGGGTAGTCATAGGTAGTTTCTGCTTCTTACGCAACAATAGACAGCTTCAGTTTATAAGCTTGATCCTCTCA
The DNA here is from genome assembly GCA_006937985.1 of Aphyosemion australe. Lineage (NCBI taxonomy): Eukaryota > Metazoa > Chordata > Actinopteri > Cyprinodontiformes > Nothobranchiidae > Aphyosemion > Aphyosemion australe. The sequence goes on from SSNS01000123.1 coordinate 1,160,539, forward strand.
TATTCCAGCCAGAATTGATAAAGCTTCTCAGATGAGAAGCAAAACATCTTCAAGAAACCAAAGAAGTCCAGTTGCCTTCATTCGAACCCCTCTGGATTACCATGACCTGGATGACTGAGAACCTTCACCAGCATGTTTAAAGTCAAAATGTTCAAGACAGAAAGTCAAGATGCTGAGGAAAAAGTCCAAACCCCAAAATACTTAAAGCTTGTTACATTTTTTTATTACCAGAGAATAAAATAAATAAATAGTTTATATAAATAACTATAAAAGCTTAAGACGTTCTGAGGTAGGTTGATTCATAATGCAAAGGATTTAAGGAACTTCTTGTAATTCCTCTGCAGACACAACTGGAAAAGACGTCACCTCATTTTTAATAGAATACTTGGAAGAACACCCAGAACTCTCCATTACAATAATAATAAAAACAAATAAGGTTTGCTTTCTCTAGCTATTCTTTAAATGGCCTTTGACTTTTTTCTTGACATTTTCTCAACAGATTTTTTTTCTAACATAGAACATTTTTTCTAGAAATAGTCTGTTTTTTTTTATTTTGAATTTTCTCTTAACAATTTGTCTTTAATCTTGAAACAGTCTCCATATTTTTTTCTGCTCAGTGGCCAAGTAGAGACTGTCCTTTCAGAGGTCAGCGTTTTATAAATTAACCTACAAAAAAAAAAAAAACAATAAAAACTACAACCTGATAGCTTTGTTTTATTGGTAACAGTTGGAAGACAAGTGCACAACATCTTGATATCTACACTTACAGATTATAATGCCACTTTTAAAATCACTGGCATATAAGACTGCATCTTCCTCTCAGGTCTTTGTAACAACATGCTTAATTTAAAACCTGTTAGCATCAGTTGTTCTAAAAATCAGTTGTGAAAAAAATACAGTAAGTATTTGAAGCATGGTTCTAAAGATTCATATATTTACAGAAATGTCAGGGAGAAAGCTGAGAAAACAGTCATCGGTGATAAAGAGAAGAAACTAAGGGAGGAGGGGGCCTGATGTCAAACACAACAGTGCCTTAGTTTACTGTCTGGGTTACAGAACGGCAGGATGTCTCCTGGGAGATGAACTGAGTCATGTGGGAGCAGAGAGGTGGGTACAAGAGACCGGGTGAGGATAAAAACCAAAAACAACAAGAGAAAAGCATTTGTTTTTCTACATGAGTAAGACAATTTGTTGAATCATTCCAAAAAACAGACTCTGTATGCCCCGCCCACTCTACTCCTGATACTTTTAAAGATGGAGTTTTCATTTGCTCACTTATAGAGCACCTTCCACAACCCATAGCAGAAGCCCAAGGTGCTGAACACAACAATGAAAAACAATCACACTAATCAATACAGTAAAAATAAAAGATTCAAAACACAATAAAAAAAGAAAAAACTATTTAAATCAAGGCAAAGTTGCAGACCCCAATGGTGAAAACACCTGGACATAATAATGGTCCTTCAGACAGGAGGGAAGGCGCCAGCCTAACAGTCAAAGGGAGACCGTTCCACAGAGTTGGAGCTGCAAACACAAGATCTGCCCTCGATCTGCACCTGGAGCAAGGGACCACCAACAACTCCCGGTCAACTGCGCGAAGAGAGCAGGTGGGGACATGCCTTTGTAGCAAAACCGATAAATAAGCAGGAGCAGTACCGTGAAGAGCCTTATAAGCAAGCATCAGCACTTTAAACTTTGCTCTAAACTGCATGGGAAGCCAGTGGAGTTCCACCAACACTGGTGTGATATGTTCACAACGTCTTTTGCCCGTCAAAAACCTAGCAGCTGCGTTCTGAACCAGCTGTAGGCGAGCAATCGCGCCCTGACTCAGACCAGCATAGAGTTTTCTAATGTGTTTGCATCAGCAGTTCACACAAATTTGAGAATTTTAAAAGTGCATGTATTAAAAATACAGATATGTTCAGAAACACAAATGTAACAGCCCACTGTTATGCTTTAAAAATAACAATTTATCTGTTTTTTAACATGTTTTTCTCCACAACTTTATTACTGTAGCCTAACTCAGTACTTATTAATTTGATTGTGTCCTGAAAAAATAAAAACAGGGAGGTAATTATAAAAGTAAACTGTAATTTCTTTTATAAAGTATTATTTTATTTGTCATTATTGTGGTCTCACCAGGGGGGTGGCATGTTGGAGGCATTTGAATGTTTTTATTTTAATAATGGATAAATAAAATAATAGTAAAAAAGAATAATGTGAACAAAGATCATTTAAAACTAAAGAAAACACACTTCTGTTTAAATATTCTCCAGAGTTGGACAGTAGGAAATGGAAGGATGGAATGAAATGGGCAATGACATGCAAACGATAAGGAAAATATATAAACACAAACTCATCCCATCAATACCAGCTCTGGATCAGTAGAGATGGAGTGGTCTGGCTCTTTGGGCACCAACTGGGTCTATCGTCTCTTCTGAGAAACCTAAGATCTGCTGGTGCTGCTGGGAATACATTTCCCAGTGGCACTAGAGGCAAATCACCCAGTAAAGAGGAGCATGTCAGAACTGCTCTGGTTACCATACTGTCATATTAACCCTGACCTCCTGATGTAGTGAGGCATAAAGATGGCTGCTAAATGGGATCTAGTGGAGTGAAATAATTACAATGATTACAATTTAAAGATCACGACCAGGGCAGTAAATATCTACCTCATTACTGTATTTTTTGGTATAACTTGACATTGATTAATCAATAACTGAAGCCAAGCTTTTGTGTTCAGTGAATGGCCTTGTTTTTTTGGTCAGTGGTTGTTAACAATAAAGTTCAGCATAGATCAAATTAAATTAGAAGCAGCTCTAATATTTGTGTTATTCATGTGTGGGGGGCAGCTGAGCATGCTTGTTACCAAAACTTTGACTGAAACTGCAAAAGATGATATTTTAAGTGTTTCTTGGTCCTTGTGCAGATTCCCAAATACACAATAATCGTTAATCGCTTTTGCACAGAAATTGTATTCCCTTATAAAAGAGCTTGTTGTGCAGTTTATCTAAGTATGTTATTTTTATTTCTGAAAAATGCCTTCTATGAAGCACTAATTCAGCACTTTTAATAAACTCAAGAAAACCAATCAGGCTCGGCTCTGGAAGAGTTGCTGCATTATGGAGAATATAAATACTTCTTCAATTAGAACAAGCTAGTTTACTTGCTTTCTTCTGACAGCTGGTGTTCACAGATTCAGTTTTCTAAAAATACATTGGTATGGTGTATTAGAACTAACATTGCTGTGATAAAAAAAAATAGTACATGGATTTAAAGGCATGCTATGCAACCTTTTCATATTTTTGAGCCAGCATGTGCTAAAATGACCGTTTACAGAGTTAATGAAATGTCACTCAGACCCCTACCGCCCTCTGTGGCCAGAATACCACACTTGCAACTTCAGTGTGGCAGGCCGCTCCCTGCTGGACTAGTACAGGAATCTGCTTCCAGCATGTTTCCTGCATGTTTTAGATCATGAACACAGCTGATTTGTTTGATTTAGTGATGAACCGCTCCTGTAGACACTAATGAAGGCTGAGGAGACATTTCAGATGTTAGATTAAGGTGTTAAAAAGACGAACGCACAGCGAGGAGATACGTTTCACTTTTGGTTCTACTAACTGGACACTAGGGGGTGCTAAAAGCAACCCAAAACTGCCAAGTGTGCATTTAAAGGGACATTGCTCAGTTTTGGCTTGTTTTTACCACCCCCTAGTGTTCGTTGGTGAAACCGAAAGTAAAACGTATCTCCTCGCTGCACATTCGTCTTTTTAACACCTTCTACGGGAGTTATTCATCACTAAGTTAAACAAATCACCTGTGTTCATGTTCTAAACATGCAGGAAATGTGCTGGAACCAGACTGCAGAGCCAGGTAGGTCAAGCTGATTTTTTTTCTAAGTCCCAACAATGGAATATTCTGGCCACAGGGGGCGACAGGGGCTGGGTGGCCATTCATTCACCCTGGAAAGGGTCATTTTAGCACATACTGGCTCAAGAAAATGATTTAAAAATATGAAAAAGTTACAAAGTGTCCCTTTAACATAAATTATATATAGGAATGACCAATCAGTGCAGTTTTGTTTGGTGATGATCCAACTATTTGGTTCAAGAAAAGAAAAATGTGTTTTGAACTAGTTAAATATTTTGATCACTAACAGTTATGTTTTAAAGTGAAAACTGAATAAGCTGGTAATAAAAGTGGATTAAAAGTAAATTGGTTTAAAACAACCTTTCTGGTGCTTAAATTTCATCACTATGAAAAAAGCATCCGGCTCCAACCAAGAAAGGATCATGTGTGAACTCAAACTAACAAAATTGGTGCATTAGTGAAAAAAACCACCAATATTTGGTATTTGAATGTTTTTCTTCTTTGAAAATTGATGATATGATTTCCCTGAAAACACAAAATATGTGCAATAGAATGCCACAGAAAACAATTACTATTTTTTCTTTCTCCTGCGTTTGAATGTGTTTATGAGACAGAATCTCATAATTCCAGGCAGACAAAAAAAAATCTCTGAGGATTAAAAGGTTCCATGTGGATTTGACCTGTTCACAAAACCCATTTAAAATTCAGCGAGGATTTGATGCTCTACAGTTGGAATATATCGACAGTGTCTGTCATGTTGATGTCTGAAAGAGACCCACTGTGTGAGGCTGTTTTCCAACAATAAAACTGAGATGTAAAGAGCTCTTTTACACACACAGAAACACACTTTTTCTTTTCTTCCAGGTAATCTGGGACCCACGCTGACTTTGCTGACAAAAACAGTTTGTGTTTCAGGTCCAAAAGGATTGGAGCGTTGAGACCTTTTTGAGGAGTGTTCATTTCTTTAAATACATCCTGGTATTTGGTCTGGCTGCAGCTGTGAGTTTTTGGAAAACTGTAGTTTTATCATTAAATTGGACAACAAATCCATCATTTCTTGGTCAACAACCCCCCTTAGGAAGAGCCTCGTAGCACACAAGAGTACAAAACTCTGCTGTTTGAGGGGTTGTGTCTGTTTCAATCTACTCAAGGCTGGATTTCCTTTCCAGCAGGCATGTTGGAAGCTATGCATTATGTCATACAGTATATTATGCAGGACCTTTAGCTGAAAAAGATGTGAACGGATCAGATGAAAAACACAGTCAGGATGGGTTTCTCTCATGCTTGAATATAATGGTCATCTGAGCACCAAACAGCAGTGGATGTGATGTTATTCAGTACGGTTTTCATGACAGAGGCACCAGAAGCAGAACACCACCTGACACTCATCACGGTGAGATACTGACATAAAACGCTGCCAAAAATAGACCGTGAAGGTTAGTTTGGAAGGTCAACAGATTTCATTGCAAGAGTCTTGGACATACTGACTCCCATACACGAACACATGCAACCACACACTACCGTACTTATTTAGATTTTCTCTGCATATCTACCATTTCCTGTCACAATGAGTAGACAGGGCAGCTTTGGACAAGGAAATCTCCCCCTCAGCAAAACACATTCATGCTGCTAGCCAGACAAGAGGAGCAGAGGAGAGCAAGCAAAAATGCAGGCCTGGCACTCTGAGCCACAGAGAGAAGGGAGGGAAGACAGAGCAGGAGAGCAGTAATACGTTTTCATCTGAAATATTAAAGCCTCTGCATTAATCTGTCTTCACTCTCCCTGGGGTGCTGGTGAAGGCTCTCTCTGTCCTTAGAGTTCCCTGGAAAAGGACAGCGGCTTGCTCCTGCACCTCATGTTCCCCGTCAGGCCAGACCTGCCTCCACAGTGAGGACTGCATGCTGAGCTGTTCTGTAAAGGCTGCTTTGGGCTGCAAGCAGTGTAGCCAAATTTTAAAATGAGTAAAAGAGTGCTCATCCCTCAGTTAACACATGAGGAAAAGACACCATTAGTTCTTGAACTAATGACAATAAAATGAGGTGCAACTGTCATGGCAAGCTTTTTTTTTTCTTTACTTTTGCCGTTTTGTGTGAATGTGCTTCTAAATGTGCTTTTTAAATAATTGGTTTTATTAGGAGGGTTTTTCTTATTGCTTTATTTTTTAAGCCGTTTCCAAGACAAATTACCATTTTATTGTAGACAGTCAACGAAGCAATATATGTATCTATCTATCTATCTATCTATCTATATATATATATATATATATATATATATATATATATATATATATATCTGGGTAATTTATTAACATTTCAATGACTAAATTTGACTTATTTCTTAATCTATAAACATTTTTCAATGTGAAACAATCAGTTCATTCAAAGCTTTATTACCAGTATAAAGTACCTGTTTCAGTTCTTTTACAGCAAAAATGGTCAAAAACTAGCAAACACTGTAAACCTCCAAGTAATCTCAGCAGCGATACCCTAGTGTAAGACTCAGAGGTCTCATGTCCAGACAAGACTTGGAGAAACTCATTCATACGTTCATCTCCAGCAGGCTGGACTATTGCAATGGTCTTTTGTCTGGTCTTCCCAAAACTGTGAAGCAGCTGCAGCTTCTTCAGAATGCTGCTGCTAGAGTCTTAACAAGAACCAAGAGAACCGAGCACATCACTCCTGTTCTTAAATCTCTACACTGGTTACCAGTAAACAACAGAATCAATTCCAAAGTGCTTCTACTAGTTTATAAATCACTCAATGGCATGGGGCCAAATACATGTCAGATCTCCTTGCAGTATAAACACCCAGCAGGGCTCTGAGATCCTTAGGAAGCAGTCAGCTGGTAGAACCTCGGGTCAGAACCAAACAGGGTGAAGCTGCTTTTAGCTACTATGCTGCACACAGATGGAATCAGCTTCCTCATGACCCCAAATGTGCCCCAACTCTAGTAACTTCTAAATCAGAATTGAAAACGGTCATGTGTTCATCAGCCTATGAATGAATGTTTCTTATGCTGCACCTTCTGCACTGTAACTGCTCACCTTTTATCTTTGTCTTTTACCTTGCCTTGCCTAGTGTATAAAGCTACAGTACCCTATATAGGGTACTATATAGAATATGTCTGTACCTTAGTTTGTCTGTACCTAACCATAACTAACTATAGCTAAATGGATGGGTAGATATAGACATCACTCCTTCGTTGTGCCAAATAATTGTTGGACCCATTTTGTAGTTTTTATTTTTTTGGTCACAGAGAAGCTAATTTAAGTTAATCAGCTGGAAGAGTCACCCCCGAAGGTGTTGAACAGATATTGTGTTTGGACAGACAACCAGAGCACAGCTGTCACTGCTACAGAGGCATGAAAAATGTTAGTTTAATCCCTGAAATTAGTCAGGATGAAATATCTACACACTTTGAACCCTTTCATAAATATTTAATGGTCAATTTAACTATTTTATAACTTCTAAGAAATCCTAAATTAATAATGAAAGTACTAACTTTCTGCTCCAGTTGACTAAATAAGACTCTTGACTGATACATTGTGAGTGCAACGGTTACTTTCATTTTAATGGACACGGACAGATCAGTCAGCTGGTCAGTTTAATGTTTTTCTTTAAAAACTTGAGAAGAAAAACACAGGACCAAAGGAGAACCATTTTAGATCGCATGTCTGGAGCCATCAAAGCCTTCAAGCTTTTGAATGCAAACTTTTAATGTTCTGCTGGCAACTCATGAAGGTGGTGGCACCCATTTAGCCTTTATCTAGGCCACCAGATCAGCAACTGGACCCATCTGGCCATGCTCTCTCCTCTTTTTGTCCCTACACACACACGCACGCACATGTGGACGCACATGAAATCCATCATGTATACACATCCACCAGCTGTTGTGGATTACGAAAGAACAAGTGCAGTATTTTCTATCTTATGCCCAGTGATGGCCTTGCCCTGGACGTGACCCAACACCAAAGCACACGCTTGTTCATGCATACGTGCTTTAGATGTAGACTAGTACACTGTGGGTGCACCAATAAGATAGGAACAGATTATATTTGCAGTGAGGGAGGATTTTTTTATTGTTTTATCTGATCAGATACTGACATTGCCATTCAAAAAAGTTCTTTCAAAGGCCAGTGTTTCTGACTCTGTGCGTCAGGATAGCTTTGTCCATCCTTATTTCTTTCTATACATTGATCTCACTCCAATATTCCCACTGTCCAATCCCATCTTCATTATTCTCTATGATGCCACAGACTCTTCCTGTGGCATTAAGGCAGGGGGGGGGGGCACCACAAAAAGAGCCCGCCTCCACTGGTCCCAAAGCACCTCTGTTTTAACACTCTGGAAATTAAAAGGGAACAGAATCTTTTTTTGTCAAACAGATTTTTTAAATGTAAAACATGTAAAATAGTCACTCGGGTAACCAGCTGGGGCTTTAAAGCTTAAGTTATTACAAAAGGAGAGAGGGTGAATTTGTTGGACTGAGGAAAACCCACCGAATGCAATCCCACAACTGCAATAAAATATTCCATCATATCCCTGAAGCATCCCGGCTCCAGCTGGGATCAAAGAGTCGGCTTGATGACTGAGAGGGGAGTGCATATTCGTGCCTTCAACTACAGTGTCTCACATGCACTGAGCCCTTCATTCCACTCCATTAGTACTGATCATGGAAAAATACATCATATGGTTTGGTGTTGCACACTAATCCTCAATACAGCACAGGAGTAGAGACAGCCACTGTCACTCACATAATAGTAATCCATCATGATGTCATGATAACGATCATTTGTGTTTCTTTTTTTGTTGTTTACTGGACAAAACACCTTGTTACTGTGTCCTCCCAGGTACCACCGTAACTAGTGTAATCCTATCATTATGTAAGGTACCAAAAGGAACCACTTTGCCACAAACGCACCAGTCAAAAGATCAAAAAAAAGACTCCAGTTGGGTTTTATTCATTTCAGACAGCTCATGACAGGTGTTTTATAGGGAGGAGCGCTCTTGTTGTGAATGTCCTATCAATGATTCAATGTGGCGCATCAGATGGAAGAGAGAGGTGGGGAGAAAGATGTCTCTGCCTGGATGTTCGGAGGGGAACTTTCAATATATAATTCACAGAGTTGTCTGATGGGCTGGGTGTGAACGTGATGGATGTTCTCTCAGTCTGGTGAAGACTCAACGTTCTGAAACGTTGGATCCCCTAGGTCCTGTTTGAATTTGAGCCTACGCTGCCAAATGCCCTTTTGTGATCTTTGATCTGATGCTGTAAGGATCACTTGACCGTATTTTGATTGCTGCTGGTGCGCTGAAGTACTACACACACACACACACACACACACACACACACACACACACACACACACACACACACACACACACTACCTGAAACATTCGTTGCTCTGCTACACTAGGTCCTCCATTGACTTTAGTAGCACAGAAGGTTTCACTTCCCCACTCGACTCAGGTTTGAGTTATAAAAGGAGCTGATCCAAGACTAAAACAATATTTATCACTGACAAGGATGAAGACTATAAATGTGTTTACTCTCCATTGACTTTATTGACTCTGCAGCAAATTAATTAATGCACCTCTGCTGACTACAACCAGATTTTGTCGTGCCCTTAAGCAGAAAAGACAGCTAGACGCAACTGAGATGAAATAAATGTCACTTCTGTCCACCAGATATCCACCATATTAAAACAAGCCGCAAAGCTGTTTGTATGTTTGTATTAAGCAGCAGGCTGAGGCAACAAATCCAAGGGACAGAACCATGAGAGATGACAGATTAGGGAAATATGAAACGCATTTTGGAGCAAGCACTAGGCAAGGGCTTTTGTCTTGTTATCTTTGGGAGGGAGTTGACATTATCCCCATGGATAAGGTTTTACCATGCATGGATTACCACATGAGACAAGCTGTGTACACCCCTAGGAAAATAACACGAGAGGACCTTAGTCAATCTTTGTCTCCACTCTGCCTTCTTGTCTTGCTATTCATCAGTGCTATGATCAGCATACCTGGGGCTTCTGACACAGAGTTTGGAAATAATGGCACCTGCTGTCACCTCACATGGGGCATCGGGCTATCTTTCACTGTATATTGAACAATCAGGTAGACAAACACCCCAACACTTTGTTACGGAGGCTTTTCAGAAGGGACGGATTCCCTCGTAGGTGTTCTATAAACAACAGAGCATTCCATTTCCGACAGCACCTGTTGTGAAAGAGACAACGACTGAGGGGGAAATGGAAAGAATCGAAAGTGAGTATAATAATGGAATCTTAACTTTATCTTTTTCATGTTCTGGGGTGTTTCGCTATAGAAAAGAACCCAAAACTGCATCTCTATAAGGTGTGTTTCCTCCGTGGGAACTTCAGAGTAAATTTACAGGAACTTCCCGGCATGCATGAGTCTCTACTTGACCAGACTGCCCGAACGACCGTTTTCTGGATCATTTTCAGGAACTTTCAGAGTACCTGATGAGGGGTAGGTACTCGGAATGGCAGAGAATGGTGTAGTAGCTGAGCAGAACTTTTGGTTAACTTATGCTGATTGGTCGTAACTCAGGAAATTACATCAGCAGACGCTGATGTCGTTCAAAACAATTAGTAAAATTAAAAGTTGCTTGTGAAGCAGAATTGAAACAAAAGAAAATAAGCACAGATTGCGCTGCTTTAAAATTGCCGTTACTAAACTCCCAACACCGGAAAACACGACAAAATTCCCCCACATCGACTTACTTCACGAGGCTTTGTTGTCTCACAGAGCACCGTAAAAAACGGAGCTTCTTCAGGTCATTGAACACCACATTTTACATCACGCAGCTGCTCTCCCGGTCCTTTGAATGGATTAAATTATGCTGCACTTCAACAGAATAAAACCTTTAATGGTATTAATGTTACTGTGGATGCTTTTTGGCGCTGATCAGTGACATCACTCATTGCCGAAGCAGTCGCAATATGCTGACGTCTGTGTAAAGTCCTGAAAGGGCTGAATTTGAATGGAGACACAACAGCTGAGAGGACCGGGACATTGTATCTCCTGCTCAATTTCCCCCTCCCAGAATTTTCCCTGAAGTTCCGACAATGGAAACACGCACATTGTTGCTCTAGTTTTCTTAATCTAACATGTCTGAGAATCAGACCACCTGACAAATATAAAATAAGTCTGCCATACAGGCCTGTGATTAACCATCTCAAATTTGCACAATCAAAAGTATATTTGATATAATTATGCTGAAACCTTTCTATATTTTGTATCGTCTCAAATTGTTCATTAAGTACCTCATCATGTCCTAGTGCAGTGCATCCCAGTCCTGCTACGTGGGACCCATTGTAGTGCATGTCTAAGATACTTCACTGGGAAGCAATATCCTATTGTATCATCATGTTTTATTGTATTCTATTGTACATTGTCCCTTTTCTATCATATTATACTGAATCATATATTTTTGCATCTTATTGTATTATATTCAAATGTATCTTATTGTATCACACATATTGTTGTATTGTATCCAATCATATCCTGTTGCAGTGTAAATGTTTATATCAAACACCATCTCAGAACCTACTAGTGTCTGTGAGTACCAGCATTATGACTTTTATTAAAATGCAGTAATACAGACACCCTTTATTAATAAAAAAGTTCACGCAAGAGGAATAAATGTCAATTAATTAAGAAATAAATAGATTTAACTTGTTTTTGTTATTGTTTAAATTCATTTACCATCAGAGCAGGCAGCTAAAAGTTTTTAATTATATAAAAATTGACAAAACTTCACAAAAATATTATATTTAGGCTTCTTTAAATAAGTCAGCATGAAAGCATTCATTTAAATGGCAAAGAGAAAACCTCCCTTGCTTTAGTGTGTGCTCACAACTTTGAATCATTATAGACGTGGGTATATTAAAACATAATCAGTTTAACAAAAAGAAACAATCTTTGCCAGATGTAAAAATACAGCATTAAAAAGGGATTTGGGGTTTTACAGAGTTCACAAGTCATGTTTAAACACAACGGAAAATAAATCAGTTCCAAAACTGTCCATTTCTTCTTTTTCTAAGTGGACAACTGTTTTTTTTTAGGTTCACGCATCAGTTTATTGTTTTATTCTCATGGGGATTATTGTGTAACTGTTAAAAGAACTCAAATGTGACAGGAATATAGTGACTAGTTTGTGTAAAGTGTCGTGGAAAGAGCCTGTAGTCCACCTATGTTAGATTATGGTCACAAACAAAGGAATGTCTGAGGCTTACATGGAAAAAAAGGCAGTGGACACAGGATAATAATACAATAGCTTTGATTCCCTGTAATTTCCTTGAGAATTCCTCAGAGGAAGTGGCGCTAGTGGCTAATATGAAGTGATGAATGATATCCTTATCTTTTCCGGTACACTCATCAGATAAGCGCTCTCATTGGCTGGATTTCACAATGGCAGCACAGGTAGGTGAATGAAAAGGAGAAAAAAATTACCCAAATGAATGCAAGAGATGGCAGAGGCTGGCAGGAGGATGGCTTAAAATAGAGGACAGGAAGATGAGAATAACAAGAGGGAAGAGTAAGTATAGAGGCTTGAATGTCAGTGGGAGGGAGGCGCACAGAAGAGAGGTGACCTCCATCTCTACCTCCACAAGCCACACCAACCTTCTCCATCTCAGCCATGGCAGCATGGCACATTTCCCGTCACCGGGGGTGGCAGCAGGCCACACTTTGCAGTGAATCAATCCGACTACTGCAACCTCCGCAATCCACGCTTTCCTGCAGACTCATCATGTAGCCAGATGCTTTGTGCAAAGGAGGATCGTGAGGAGTCATGTTCTACATCCTCAGTCTTAGGTCAGTGTTTGTCTGTGCTGAAATATTTAAGGTTCAGAGATGTGGATCGTCTAAATTATACTTCACAAATGGATCACGTGAAAAAATTAGCATCATGATCACACATCTTGAAATTATACACACTAATCTCCATTGTATGACCTTAAAGGATCTGTGGGCCATTAAAATGTTTTTCAGAGCGGTAATGAAATTTTTATGCAATCATTCCAGCCATAATCTATCCAAAATGAGTCCCTTTTATCCCACTGAATTGGTGGGAACTCAAGCTAGCCTAAATCACAAATGGCACTGTAGCTGTTGCTACTTTGCGGCCCCTGGCCAACAAAAATTGGCTGTTATTAGATTCACTGCATCCCACCAATACCTGCCTCAAAGCCATCACCACCGACACCTCCAGCACCCCCATTTCCTCCCTATCGCTCTTATTCGTTTGCAAATTGATAACGGAACCAGAGACCCCACAGGGTCCGTAATTCAATATTGGGATCTAACAGTCCCAGATCAGATATGATAGAGTGTAATCCTCTCTGCACTGCTCCAGCCACATGCACTAATATATCTCAGAGCCTCATGAACCATCAGCAAGCCTCTATATTCTCTGCAGATGAATGAAGGAATAAAGTAATATATGAATGAATGAACGAATGAATGATGGGCTTTAGAGGATAGGCCAATACTGCAGTAATTGAGTACCCGCTGTGGCAGACTAGTGAGTGCTGGGCTTGAAAGCATGTGATTGAAATGAGTGCTGGTGAGTATTCCCTCAGCACAAACACACATTTCACCACCATACAGCCCTTAAAATCATTCTCCACCAAGGCAACTCCCAGTTCCTCCAATTTAAAAAGAGACAAAGTGGTAGAGTCTTGTTCAAACGAAATAATGATCCCCCTGTTTACCTCCAATTAGGATAGTTTTTTTCCTCAGGCTCAGAACACCTTCATTTCTCTGTGGGAACATTAGCAACAATTAACCCTGTGGGGGCAGATAATGCCACATTAGTGAAAAGACATGAACCAAAACAAGCTAAATGTAAACCGTATAGTTGTACGGCTTCAACATCTATCACGTTTTTCTATGAAATGCTGACGTTGGGGCCGAGTGAGATACACTAAAACCTCAACCCATGAATGTGCCATTAAATCGCCAACTCTAGGACATCTCAAGTACGTTTTTTAAAGGACAGCTTTATCAATTATTCACACTTCTGGCAAGACACATTCCACATGTTTCTCTTACTTGACATTAATATTTCAGCCTCAGGCACCCCTCCCATCCCACACCCTACCTCATCCTCTTCTTCCTACCACTTCCTGGTGGACATTTTGTCCATATAAATCCCACTGTGACAGCCCTAAGATGTTATTGATTATTATTTGCACACTCTAAAACTGAAATTTTGAATTTACTTAACCAAATTATGTCAACTGGTTCCACTAAACATAGTTGTTTCAATCTAAGGAGTAATGTTAATTTACTTTAACATAACAATGTATATTACTCTTTACATAAGCAACTAGATTTAGTGGAACCAGTTGACATAACTTGGTTAAGTAAATTCAACATTTCATTTCTTAGAGTGTAGGCATGCTTCCTTCACCATCACCATTCCATGAATTCAACATGTGGCTGTGTGTCAAATATCACTTATGAGTTCTTCATCATGTTATTGTTGCCTATGTATCCATAGTGTGTAATACTGTTTGTACACTGCACTGAGCAGCAACGTTGCCTCATTGAAAGAAGGCTGCAGGTCCAACTCCCAGTTGGGCTTATCCACATAGAATTTGCATGCTCTAATTATGCATGTGTGGGTTTTCTCTTGGTACTCTGATTTCTGTCCACAGACTAAAATCATGGATGTTAGGTTAGGTCACTCTGTAGTGTCCCTAGGAGTGAGTAAGCTCATGAATGGTTGTCTCAGTGTGGTCATAAGATGAACTTGTAATAACAAAGTGCAGAGGATAGCTTTAGGAACAGTGTTCATAAGACACAAGTTCTCAAGGAAGAAATTGTTCTTTAAAGTGAAAGTCCCAAGTCATCATCACACACTGGTGAAATTACATCTCTGCATTTGACCCATCTCTGTGGTGGGGAGCGGTGAGCTGCAGCTGTGGCCGCGCTCGGGAACTATTTGGTGGTTTAACCCCTCAATCCAACCCCTTAGGGCTGAGTGTCAAGCAAGGAGGCACTGGGTCCCATTTTTTCAATGTCTTTGGTATGACCCGACTGGGATTCAAACCCCAATCTCCCAGTCCCGGGGCGGACACTCTACCACTAGGCCACCGGAGCTTTAGCCTTGTTGTCTAGGCTTTTAGGCTGCTCAATCTTGACTGGCAGGAGGGTGGACAAATCATGAGCTGGCTAGGTGGAGACCATCACTTTTATGGCCATGTAGGCCTTGAAACGTGCCTGCAACATCTCACAAGTCACAAGTGACAACGAACAATACAACGCTCAAGTTGGACAGATGAGTTGATTCTTTTGACTTCTGTCCCAACAATGACTTAAAATCTGCAAATGCACAAAGGTCAGAAATGAAGAAACCTTATGTCTGTGATGTGAATACTTTTCTATAAACATTTGTTGTTTTGACTCTTAGATCATCCATAGTCTACCTTGCCTCTTGTCCAAAGACCACTGGAGAAAGACACCAGATTCAAAGGCAGCAGTAGCACAGTAGGTAGAGCGGCTTGCCCAGTAATTGAAGGGTTGCCGGATCAATCCCAGCTCCCTCCAGGGAATTTTGCTGTTGTGTTCTTGGGCAAGACACTTCACCTGACTTTCCTATGATGGCCTATGGATGCTTTGGGTGCTTTGAATAGCATTGTATAAGTCCAATCCATTATTATTCATCAGAATTTGATGACAACTATATATTTACAAAAAACACTAAAAACATTGGTAGTTTAGAATTGTTGGCTCATTAGCTACCAGATTTCCAATGAGCTTGTCTTTAAAATCTTTACGGTTTTCCCTGTTTAACTGACCCGACAAGGAAAGGGAAACTGGTGACCTTTGAAACCATCCATTCCCAGGCCTTTCACCACCCCTAATACGATCTATATGCTTCATGTTACAACGGGTCAAGCGTGGGGTTAGATTCAGTCGTGCTAAGGGTTTCGCCTGTTTAACTTGAGTAGAAGGGATATGTTTACACTGCCTGAGAGGAAGTGTTGCCTAAGAGGCTCAACTCAAGGATCAAATGTCCCTAATGCTAGAGAAGATGACATGCAACAACTACCCAAGGCTCCAAACTCGGATGTTACATGGACGTCTCTGAGCTGGACAGCTACGCCAATGTCACGCATGTTAGCACAGTTTCACCTTACGGAGCCTCAACAATTAGCACTTTGCTATTATTGGCCCGCCATTGGTACCTTATCTGACATGTTCTAAACAGCCCTGTGTTTTAAAGTATCAGCTGATAAATATTGGACTAAAAAGCAACTTTGGTATCAGTTTTCCTTTTACAAAAATAAAAGGTGGTACTCGGTTTACACTACTCTAACCACAATGTATAACAATTTTTAATAAATAATGATGTTATTTATAGAACAAAGAGAACTTTCTTTGAAGACCAAAGGTCACGCTGGGATCCTTCTTGTTTTACAAGAGAAATATAAATTAAAATGCACATTTATTAACAAAATAGTTCATAGGAGAATGTGCATTCTTTGTCATGTTCATTGAAAACCCACTCAAGCAATTAATTATTTAGTAATTTATGTATATTTATGTGGTAGATTAGTTAATTAAGTGACTTCTCTTGCTGAGTGATACAATGGTACATCTTCACTTGTTTATGCCCTTATGGCAAAATATTTCTACGACACGTTGAAAGCATGTATGATGTACTGCATAATGTATTACTGTATAATATGATATACCTCAGCCTGATTTGCATTTCCTGCTGATTTAGGTCTGTACAGGACACATTTTGAAGACAATGTGGTGACAGGAAGGATGTGAAATACGGATAATACCTTGAGGGCAATCTGCATAAAAATGAGGGAGATAATAATAGAACAGGTAGAGTGGTTGTCGGAGATATGCAAAATGTCTAGCCAAAGCTCATTTACCCAACTGTCATGTCTCCATGTCTTTACCTTGGGTCTCGTAGTCTGATGTTTTTCTAAAGTCTTTGCCCAATAAATCTTTGTATATATCTTTTGTATTCGGCACACCCAGTTTCAGTCATCTCTCTCTCTCTCTCTCTCTCTCTCTCTCTCTCTCTCTCTCTCTCTCTCTCTCTCTCTCTCTCTCTCTCTGCCAGCTGTCCTCACTCTGGGCTCTCTCCCTCCCTCTTCCTCATTGATTCTTTGAGGGTCAGTGAATCGAGCGCGGCACCAGCAATGGAAAAGGGCACAAGATCATTTGCCACAAAATTTCAAACGTTCAGTGTGCAGTCGCTCTTGGATAATTTGTCTGCAGGCGAGCCCTGCTGAATACACAGATTTATTCTGCTTTGTAATTGGTGCCCATCAGTGTCAAGTGTCCCTGCTATCTAGATGTTCGAGGCCAGCTCTGCAGAATGCTGAACAGTTTTATTAATGTGAACATGACAGTATTTGAAGACTTTTTTTCCCTCCAAGAAACATACTTGATTTGCTTGGAAAATAGCCTGTTAAAGCCAAATATTTAAATTGTATATCTCTGCCATGTTAAAACCATTGATACTGACCAATTCATTTTAAATATTCAAGCTTCCTTGAGAATACCTGAATTAAAATCTGATGTTCACTCCTCCCTCCACAGACCTACACAGTCTGTGCTCTAGATTTTCCAAACAGGTAAAGGCAAGTTGCTGTCATCATCAGATTAAGAACTTGCTACTGCTTGGAGGATGACTTGTTGTGTGGTGGCAAAAAGATGACAGAGGAACAGTTTGAGTCCAAATGCTTCACAGTAACTTGGGACCTGAAACTGGTAGAAGCTAAGACTCAAGAGCTTCCAACTAAGAAGATATTTGCAAATCAGCTGCAGCTGCACGCGTTGCGCAAAACCAGCCCTGTTGAGCAAGCTTCGGCGAACAAACAGAGCATGTCTCCAGAGAGACAGAGAGGCCTCTGAGGCTGTCTGGCAAATCTCAGTCTGACCTCTCGGAAGGGGGGGGGGGGGGGGGGGGGGGGGGGGGGGGGGGGGGGGGGGAGTGCATGTGAGCGAGAGGCAAACTGGATTTATATCTTTGTTTTTAATCCCCCCTTACACGCTCCACTGGTCCTACCGTGGTACTTTACGCTGCCTTCGTATAGAGTTGGGAAAAAACAACAACAAACAAAACACAGGGCTTGCATGACAAGAAAAGCATCCATTCTTTTTCCTGTCTCATCAGAGAAAACAATCGCCTGTGGCATTCAGGGCAAAGAAAATGACAGGCTTGTGACTTCACGTCTGTAATATTGTTGGACGGCAATTCCTGCTAAGATGTCATTTTGTTTCAGCTGCAGAAATCAATTTAACACAAGCTTTTTATCTGGGATGTTTGATTACGGCCAGAATCAAAACCGCCGTTGATTTATTCAATATTTAGAGGGTGACATTTTCTAACTTGAGCTGTTTCAAAAAATTACTAAGTTGATGCTTTGGAGTCTGTTGGTCAGAAACAAGGTCAAGACCAAAGGGTGAACACAAATCCTCTCTTGTAAGGACAAGTCCTAATCCCCACTGCTGTAGGGGGGATAAAAGGGCACTGAAGGGGGTGGGAAACCAGCACAGTTTGAAAGACCTTCACAGAATCCACAGGTAGAGGAACAGTAGGGTCAAGGCATCCCAGACACTGGGCTGACAACCAACCTCAACTACCCAATTTCAAAAGAAGACCTGACAAGAAGGCATCAGGAGTCAAACGAGAGCAAACTAAAGTTAATCTTGGATGAAAAAAATAATCACTGATGATAGAATCAGAACAATTGTCAAGTCTTACTTCCTAAAACCAGCTGGTATTGTTTTCAGACTTTGCATTGTCCTTCTGTGTTTACCATGGCAAGTTTTCAACCCATAAATCAGTACACCAGCACGACGGGAAAAAATGAGTCCATTAGCTGGTGTAAGTCTGTCAGTAGGCAGATTTTATCAGTGTAATGGTATTAGAATGAATCTGAGATGGATCAAATCCAAGGACTCATTTGGTAAATTAGCCATGGGTCAACACAACACGTTTACTGGTGGTGAAATCTCAAGATGTCTAGTAAGATGGAATTCTGTCTTGGTTTCTCAAACAAAAGAGTGATGGGAAATCCATCCCTTTAATATCATACCTTATTTAGGTGGTAAAGATTCTGATTAAAAGTAGCTAACTTTATTTGTTGTGATCAAAACCTATTATCTACCAAGTAATTAAGACCAGGCTTTGTTGCTCATATTTCAAATTGTTTACTTCCTCCATATGTGGCTCTCTTGAGTGATGCACGTTCCCGTGATGGGGAGGCACGTGTCGCTATGGCCAGCAGACTTGCTTTTCTCTGTCCAACACCTGTGACTTCCGCAGGTGGCTCAGGTGCTGCAGGAGGCTGAGAAACTCTGACGTTTTGCTGTCCGTCTGCTATTTATCTTTGTTTATTAGCGTATCTTCCTCTGTCAGCTGGCGCTGTGTTTTTGTCCAAGTTGCCGCAGTGAACTTGCACTATTAGTGTCAAACTTGGACTTAATGGAGATAGGTGATTGCTTTGGCAATGCCTGAAGGGCAAAGCCGAAAGAGAAATTAGTTTGTTTTGAAGTCTGCGTATCATGCAGCTCTTCCTTTTCCACCCAGTTAAATACCCAGTACATTACAAGTGGCTGTTGCACTGCCTTTGCTGTCCGGTTTAAAACACATTCAAACTGCAGACATTTTAGCTCTCCTGAGGAGAGAAGTTAGCTCTGCATTAGCCTGCTAACTAACAGCTACATGTTGTGTCTGAACACCCGCCTGCTGTAAAATGTGTAAAGTTACGGTGTTGTTTTCATCCAAAAAACAAAGAATATTGAAGTAGAGGAACTTGTTGGAAATTAAACTAAGCCACTTGTTTCGTTTGAAAATCTCTATCGCAGGATGAATGTAGAAAGTCAAATTTTTTTGTTTTATAAGGTTAAATTTGATCTTTTTCACCTGATTCCAATCCTTTAAAAATCATGTGATCTGGCCTGATTTCTGATCACGTGATCGGATTGGAGCATCCCTGATCTAAACCTCTCTTTTTTACATATACTCACTCCAGCACGACATTGGTGCATTTTCAAATCTATCTGCAGCAAGTCCAAATGATAAGTCCAAAAATACCTATTTTGACTTTTGTCCAAAACATATCCTCACCACACTCCTTAAAGCAGGGGTCCCCAATCCTGGTCCTGGAGGGCCGCTATCCAGCAGGTTTTGTGGTTTCTCTGCTCAAACACACTTGATTCAGTGGTTGAATCACCTGTGCAGCAGCTCATAAAGCTCTGCTGAAGCCTGCTAATCACTTGCTAATTGAAATCAGGTGTGTTGAAGCAGAGTTACAACTAAAACCTGCTGGATACCGGCCCTTGAGGACCAGGATTGGGGACCCCTGCCTTAAAGGGTCTATGTTGTGCTCTAGATGCAGAGAAATGGCTAGCCAAATCCCCTCTCTGTCATCCTGCATCAAAAGGTGAGCCAAGACATCCTTCAGAGGACCTTAAGCACAACTCTCTCACACTGCCTCAGTCCATTGTCAATCTCCTACGTCACTTGACTCCTGCTTGTAAACAACCCAAGACATTTCAACTCAATTCACCTCAAAGTCTTCTATGTTAAATTGTTTTGAAGAATAGTGGGGATAAATGTAATCAATCTATTCATTCAAATATAATCAAAAGTTTAATAAAAAAAACAACTAACTACTAGTTATTAATACACCAAAGAATCCAACTAATACTTTTAACCAAAATTCAACAGTAGGACACTCATATCCTTGTAGGTGACGTAATTGCACAGCTGTTCAGATTCTATACCTGTTGTATTTGGTCAGCTGATTTACTGCAACCTTGATAGCTTTCATGCATTTGCTCCCTTTCACACTCCAGCACAGCTGGAAGACGTTCACATTGTGCAAAAAGGTGTCAAAGCAAAATGTGGCACTTCCCACGTATTAAGGTGCTCACTGACTCGGCTGTTTCCCCAGAAACAGCCACCAATTTCACTCAAGAACAAAAACATCTTTGAATCACTTGACAAAAAAATTTCACTGTGACTGCTTATTCAAGGGCTGGAAATGGGCTAGTGATGTGTGCATGGAATTACAACCACTTTTCACCAAGGAAGATTTCTCACAGCTGAGAAGAGAGTGGAATGGGCTGAGAGCCAACATAGCGCCCCGTGGTTTCCCCAACAGGCATTCATTGTCCACTGCTTCATTCGCCCGCTTTGTCCCTACTTCTGAGCCAATGGGGCTTGGGTGAGAGTGGAGTCGGATATCTCAAACGGAGAAAACCAAATGACAGATTCATGAGTTGGACACAAACACATGCTAAATGCTTGTTTTTGTGTCCACGAGTGTGCCAGTTTTTGTGCAACTGCCCATATGCTGGTGAAAGTGAGCTGAGGAGCTAAGTAGAAAGGAGGAGAGAAAGCACAAAAGCAAAGCAAAAATAGATGGTGGAATACAATGACAGAGAGAGCTGACACAATAACCACAGGGAAACAGGGAGAGTGGGGGAAAAGAGGAAGAAGGAAGACAAAAGGATGAGGTAAAATATGTCTCAATTCCCCACGGACAGGGCTTGACGGTCTTTAAGGACACAGAGACTCATTTAATGACTAGAAGGGAGGAAAAAATGAACCACTTTGAAACGCCTTGGAGTATTTGTTATATAGATTACCTGAAACCAGAGACTGTAGCTTAGATATGTATTAGCACGAAACATAAAATAAGGTGCAAGTTGGCGTTGGGTAGAAACAAATGCAGCTGAAGCCATGATTTACAAAGCATTTCATCATCTGTGTATTACTCAAATGAGCAAAATTATACAACTCTACAGCTCTACCAAGCATAAAATTAAAGTCTGACACATTAAAACAAAAACCATAAGAGCACTTTTAGTACAATGAAAACGACTTTTTTATGATTTAACTTATAGGAAACAAAAAGAAACACCAAATGGACCCATTATTGACAATTTTAGAATTCTATCTTTAGTTTTTTCAATTCTAAATTTGTAAATAGTTATGCATTAAGGCCTATTTGTGCTTTAGTTTTTTTTTTATATTTAATTTAAAAAATAATTAGTGACAGGCCAAATTCAGCATGATCAGCCTATCTGAAATTCAAAACCCTGAATGTGTTTTTGGTCCGTGAACCTACCATTGTTGAGAGCTAATTCACTCCAGCAATAACAAATCTTCCCTGTAAACACTACTACTTAAAGACTGATAATGTTGACGTTGATCAGAAATTATTTCAAAAGCAGCATTCTGTTTGTTAGAATTGTTTTTAATAGGGATGCACCGATCCGATCTTAATACCTGTATCGGTACAGCTATAGAAGAAAATTCTAGATCCGGTATTGGAGACTATGGGCCCGATCCATAAGAATTGATCTGTTCAGTATATTTCTATGTGAGTGACTACGTCATGCGCTACAGTCCCACGCTGTGGAGAAGCTCACGTTGATTTCTAAATGGATCTGCAATTTGGAACTTTTGGGCCCCTGTACAAAAGGATGATCCCAGTCTTTTTCATATAGTAACAAATAGTTCAATACAGTTTGATACTGTTTTTCCATATCGTTATCAGATCGCTATCAACCGATACTAAACTTCTGATATCGGTATCGAATGTGAAAAAAGTGGATCGGTGCATCCCTATTTCAAATGAATGGAAATAGAGCCAAATCTGTATCTGTCAGCGTTGTACAAGAATCAGAAATAAATACCTTGGAAACCAAAATCAGTGCCTTTTGACATAAAATTAAGTAAATTAATATAATAGTTGAGAAGGCGGGCTACTGTAATGTTTTTATGCTTAAACTAGCATTAGTTGGGGTCTTCAGCTATTGACACTTTTGTGTTTTGTGGTTGAAAAGCTAAAAGGTTTGAAGCCACTGATCAAGTTTATTAAGAATCTTGATTATAGAAATGTCTAGGGTATCTTATTCTACATTTTTTATTAATGTTTCAAACGCTTCCAGAATTTTAACACCAAGATCAACAGCTTACGTGCATAGAAATGTGCATAACTCTTATTCCGGAATGGACAAATTCCCATAAAGATACTAATACATGCTAAGAGTTTTTTAAGAAATTGGAAGATGTGGAAACAAGATCAGTTATGTCATCTTATGAGAGTAGCTAATTTCAGATGTTACTATCTCGCTTTAGCAAAGAGCTTCCTTGTTGCTGTGGTGTAACTTTGACTCAAGGCCAAGACTTTACAGCTTTGATTTCTGCTAAAGACAAAAAAAAAACTGTTGTAGCATTTGTTAGAAACCAGGGCTGTACGTTAACGTGTTTAGCTTATAGCACTGGTGCTACAAAGGCTGTAGGTTTTGTAGCACAGAGCAAAAAGTTGTACCACCAGCACAAAATTTAGTTACAATCTCTAAAAACCAAAATTCTTATAATCACTTAAACACACTAATGCATACAATGAAAACATAATAACAAGAAATATCTTCTGACATGTTTATCAGTGTAATTTCAAAAAGAACATTTTTATTTATTCAAATTAGTGTAGATTAGTTCATTACAGAGATCCGTCCTCAACAGCATAGACAAGGAAGAGTATGACCCCGCACTGACCACTACTGCCTATGGCGGCTGCATTTGAGGGGTCTACTCTTTATGAAGTCTATGGTTAACAGGATGTTTTAGCTAAGGCTTTAGCTCCGTGGAGATCTCAAACTGCGAGAGAGAGCTGTTCATAAACCAGTTCACACACGCCAGAATGAGCATTGTCGCTTTAATATTCATTAGGGTTCAGTTCTCTAATTTTCCGGCCTGAAAATCCACCTTCTCAATTCTGCCTGATTCTCTGAAGCACATGCGTACACCGTATACAAGTAAACGCACAAAAACACGCAGGCATTGTGGGAACTGTAGTAGAATACAAGAGTAATTATATTGACAAGGTAACACTTGGTTATCACAACAGACTACAACCACTATTTGGCATAGTGGCGCGCCATGGCGTTGCCTCTCGCATCTTTGTTACACAAAAACAAGTAACTTACATTTGTTCAATAAAGTTCTGGAGGTAAAAACGTAACTTGAAAAGATGTTGCATGAGTGCTACGTCTAAAAATAGTTTATCGCACAGAGTGTTTTTCTTTGCACGTCCGACATATATGTCGCACTGTCCAGCCCTGGAAACACAGCTCAGATGGTGACTGATCAATGCTTCTTTGTACCAATTAAATCTCCTTTTTTTATTAAATTTAAAATATTTGTAAATGGTCTCCCATTGGTTCTCACCTCCATGAGTTCAACAGATTTCTGTTTGGTACCATACTGATATGCACCAAAACTCAAATCCACTGCTTGTGATGTCAGCCTGGAGACTTGCAACATAAGCCTTCAGTAAAAAAATTGCTTTTATATTTGAAAGCTTTTATCAACAGAACAGCGTCAGTGAGCACGCGTTAGCGTGTGTAAGGGCTGTGGCCTTTCACAGTGTACAGCCACAAACAGATGCTTCCTGATGTTCACACAAGGGAGCTGCTCGCTTTGGCAGATTTCAACAGTTTGGCAGCTCTTTGGCAAGTGATGTAATTGACTCTGGAGCAGCAGATTATTTTGCAGGAGGAGTCTGAGACCCACTATGGGCACAAAGCACCAGCTTGGCTGAAAATATTTAGCCCAGAGATGAAGAATCTGTCACTTGATCACGCCATGTTGTTGCAAATCAATATCACTGATACATCCAACTGATAAACAGTAGGGGTAGTGTGGAGCGAACCGGAACATGCACTATCCATACCTGAAGGTTTCAGTTTTCATGGAAAATGAGATTCTAGTTTTAATTCTCTCCCATGATGAATCCAATCATAAGAAGTTGGTAGAAATGTGACTGAGCGAGTCTAGAAAGTCATTTCAACCTAGTCATGTTCTCTACACTCACATCCTGCCCCACCCACATCTCAAAGGAAATTCTGCTGGATGTTGAAAACATGTCCCTTGTGGAATTAACAATCTCCAAGCCTTCTTCCTTCACACAATACAAAATATGCAAAATTCACAGCTCCCCTGCTTTATACTCTCTATCTCCCTCAAGCCTTTCCCTTACTTAGCCCTCTCCATCTGCTTTTTTCTCTCTCCTTGCAGCTCCCACTCTTGATACTCCTGCTTTGTTATGCTCCTCGCATTCGAGTCCTTCATTCGCCATCCTCTTTAACTTTGCTGTTTTTCAAAGGGTTTCTCTTCCTTTTCTCCCATTTCTATTCAATTTCCACTTGTCCTCTGATACCTTATTCTCTTCCCTGTATCCATCTTACTTCCCCGTGAGCGAACCCCCCTCCCCTATCTCCCTGCAGTGTAAAGCAGTACCTGCGACACTCTGCTAAATAGGATATGTGGCCTTGCTAGATCTGATTCCTCAAGCCAGGAGGTGAGAGCTAACCTTTACCCACCTTACGCGCTACCGCTATTTGTTTCTTGCGGCATAAATACGATGTCCCTGATCACATCACAGAGCTTTATCAATCTGGCAGACCAAAAAAAAGTATAATCTGAGATGATGCCTTGTTTTCAATGGTTCTTTAACCACTGGGAGGGAAAAAAGAGAAAGAAAACTCCTCTGGAGGTAAGATTCATATCGGATTAATGCAGAAGTGAAAGATAAAGATGAAAGGGGTGAAACTCTGAGAATATCCCCTGATATCAGCTTGTGCTAATGAATATGATTAATATTAAGCTACTGGAGTATCCACTTTCCATGTAGATAAAAATAGAAAATGTATTCTCAGAGAAGAAGCTATAGCTAAGTCAGTCAGGAAGCATAGAAAAGGTACAAGGGTAGTTGGTTACCACCGTAAAAAGCCCAAGAGCTCTTTTGGTAACCTTGTTAACTGCACTCACTCATACAACAACATTAACCCAAAAGGTGAACTTACGAGTTCTGAAGCGGTGGTGTGGGCGGGTGGCCGGGCCCTTTCCCGGACGCCCGTGATTCCAGCGTGAAGTGGGTTTCATTGGAGCCGCAGGCTGGGAGGTGGTTGGCTGGGCTTTGGGGATGCTCTTAGCAGTTGCTGTGGTGGTAGTGGAAGCGGTGGTGGTGATGGTAGGAGAAGTCTGTCCTGGCTTTGAGTTAGCAGCTCCATTACGCCCATTGGCAGTGCTGCTTCCTTTTCTGACAGTGCTGCGAGGGGTGACCTCCTTAACGCCTGGTGGCGGAGTGAGTCGGGTGGAGCGTGTAGCAGAGGTGGTGACCACAGTCCCACTAATCCTGGTGCCAACTCGGTTGTGCAGGTGTGGGGCACGATTGCCATCTCCGCTGGCATTGCTGCCATTGGCTGAATGATTGGCTGGGGGACCTGATCGAGTTCTTGGTGCTGGAGCAGTACCATCCGCTGCAAGAGGCGTGGTGGTGGACACCATAATCGTTGTGGATGCCGCTAAAGTGGTGGTTGCCACGGAAATATCAGGCCCCTTGGGCATGGCACTGGGTTTGGAGAGAAAAATCGGGTCTTGACCAATGCTACCTTTCGGGTCCACCAAATCAGTAGGAACATAGTCTTGGACAGAGCCCACCACAATCCATTTCAGCAGCATGAGACTTAGTCCCAACCCCACAAAACCCATGACTAGGGGTACAGCACAGAGCCATGTCTGCTGGCGAGGCCACACAGCACACGGGCCACAGCGAAGTGGGCCCGGGGCTCGAGGAGATGCTTGTTCAGCCCCTGGCTCCTCCAGCGTCAGTGGGGCTAGAGTGCTTGCACCAGAGCGGTCACTCATCTTGCCTTTTTGCTTTTTTTAGAGGGTTAGGGAGGTCAAACAGGTGGCCAGGTGATGCAGGGACGTGGTGTAGAAGTAGTGCTGTGCATCTTAAGTAAATACACACACACACAAGCTAACCTATGCATGCACAGATGTAAAACTCACAAACACCCACAAGCAGAGCAGACATATCACACTCACAGTCACGTTCTAATTAAAAGCTGGCAAATGCATTCCCAAGCAGCATAACCTACACTCCCTCTGGCGGACAAGAAGCCAAACACAAGCACACACACACACACACACACTTACACGCACATATAAACACACAGATACACGACAAAATCCACACTTCCCAGGAGCATACAGGTTATAGACAGGTGAACAAGGCGGGTGGGGAGAGAGGGCTGAGGGAGGGGCTCGTCACTGTACTTCAGAGCTAACGAAGCGGTGATAAATCCCAGGATGCTTCACTCCCTCTGGTAAAAAAAAAAAAGGCGTCGCAAAAAAAAAAAAAAAAGAAAAGAAACGCAGGAGGGATATCGATCCGTTGCGTGAGCTTCAGACTGGAGCTGTAAATCCATGTGCGCGTGCTAAGACCAACAACCCGGGCTTCTCCTCAGTGAATTGGTTGATTATCAGTCGCGTGAGGTCTTTGAAATACAAACCAAATGCTGTTCCCTTCCTCTCGGTCTCTTTTAGGTGTCACATGAGTTGTTATGTGGAGAGGAGATGGCTTTTTTCAGTTGTGTTTGGAGGCTGGTTCCAACTTTGCCTCTAAAAGCACCCCCACAGCTGGCAGGAATCCAGTAACACCCAACCCCGACAGATATCAGGGCAGAGCGGATCTGATGTGAAGGCTTGGGGTGATGTTTGTTGCTGTCGGGCTAAATCCAGGAGATCCAGGTCCAATCTGTGCACTGACCACCCCACTCTGCTTCCCCGTGATGATGACAGCCGCGCTTCTCCCGAGCTGTCCGTCCGTCAAACCTCAGAAATTAAAGCGGA
This sequence comes from Aphyosemion australe, assembly GCA_006937985.1. Taxonomy (NCBI): domain Eukaryota; kingdom Metazoa; phylum Chordata; class Actinopteri; order Cyprinodontiformes; family Nothobranchiidae; genus Aphyosemion; species Aphyosemion australe. The sequence goes on from SSNS01000123.1 coordinate 1,188,133, forward strand.
AGAAGACGACTACGATGCCTTGACCATTCGCTGCATTCCCACGGAGCAGCAGAAGGGGTGACGGAGAGAGGCGAGGATGGGGTGGGTGAGAGGGAAGAGAGAGAGAGGAGGAGGGGGGTGGCAGCTGCTCTGAAAAATGATGCGGCGGCTGCTCTCTCGGAGGCTGCAGACTGAGGGAAGGGGGGGAGGGAGGATGGGAGGGGAGCCTTGCTCAGTCTGCGGTGAGTGATGTGGGTTCCAGGGCTCCTTATCCCATCCGGTACTCTCCCCTCCTCCGGTTCATCTCAATTCTCCAAACAGTGGCATGTCACCTTTCAAACTCCACGGAGGCGCGCGCTGACTCACTCGGAAAGAAAGAAAAAAGACAAGGAAAGAGTAAAAGAGGAATAATCCGGTGGACTGGAAGAGGAAAAACAAGAGAACAAGCGCACATAGATGCGTGTTGGGTAAGCTCTGCAGCAGATAGGAGGCAGAGGGAGGAGGCGGCAACAGCAGCAGCGGCAGCGCGCGCGCACTACACGCGCAGACCGGAGAGGAGAGGAGAGGCGCTTCCATAGACACACCCCAGGGAGCGGTGAGATCCAGCGCGCTGAAGGGGGGATGCAAAGGAGAGAAGCACTGCGATATCATCCACCATCGGAACACAGGAGCAAACGCACCAAACATTTATGGGAAGATAAAGAACTTACTTCCGTTCCGTGGCCACCTGGATGAACATTTTATTCTACAGTTCACTATAGGGAAAGGGCGTTTAGGCTCAAAACACGGTTCTGTGAGCAGAGCGTCCAAAAGATGTCAAAATGAGAGTGAGAAGCTCTAAAAATCCTGTCATGTTACAAACAGGCTTAAGTTATGTTCCTTAGAGACTACTGGGTACAGAACACTGTAAAAATAACATGGCATTTTTTAAACATCTTTATATTATCCTCAAAACTGAGGTGTGGAAATGCAAGTCACTTTTTCACCACATTGATTTATGAAATTACAATGTTGTGTGTTTACATATTCTAATGATAATGAAAGAAAGTTCAGTCAAAGTATGCAGTTACACCTTCAGAATCAAATATAAAATAACATTTTATAACAGTTATGACAGTTAAATACTAAAACTAACTAAAATAAAAATTCAGACTACAAAACACAAAATTGCAAAATACTTACGGGCTGCTAATTGCAAATTAGCTATCTCACTAGTTTTAGCTTCCAATTTTTTGAAAAATAAATATTTGTGATAACATTTAAATCTATATGTTAGAATCAAATATTTGTTTGCAACCAGTAATAAATGTTATCTTTAGCATTTATTTTTGATATTAGTTTATAAGTTAGTGAAATAATTGGATAAATGAGATTTCAACATTTTGCAAGGTGCTGATCAGCTACATTTTGCTAACCTGGCAAGCCATCCTAAATATCTGAATATCTAGTCTGGCCACGACCCATAGACAGATCTCAGTCGTGGGGCAGAATCTACAGTTGTCTTTCAAACTGTCTCATGCTATTTGACAACAAACAACGGGACGTACAAACCGCTATGGATGTCAGTCAATGGGGCAGTCCACCATACACTGTTGAAGAAGACACAAATGTACTTTTTATAAATAAAGGACTTAAGTATCTTTACCTGCTCTTGACTTAAAGAAAAGCCCAAATTTAAATAGTCCAAAGTGATGACAAAGCTGTTTCAAACGAGCCGCCGCCATAATTTATTTTCTTTCGCTCAGTTGCATCATCCCACCCACCAGACCGATAAACTGCTTACACATCTGGGCCAGTACGGTCAGGGCTCGGTCGCGTCAGTTCGGGCTCGTACGGGTGGTTTATGTTCACACGGACTTCTCAGGAATGCGGAAATCCCCGAGCATGTGGGCGGCGCAAAAGACACGTGGAATAAAATTAACAAAGGCTGGCATGAACTGTGTTGCTTTTGGAGACTCTGAACCACATTATTTTATTAATTTGCTCCCTATTCTCTCTCACCGCTATGCGTGTCCTTATAACCGCTGCACACACACATACACACTGCCCTCCTCCTCTGCTCTTCTTTTCCGACTGTCTGCTGCCAAGCGGCAGACAGGAGCGCCGTGCTTGATGTTGACTTGACAGCAACTAGAATGAAAATGAATCGTGCATGCGGCAAGCCCCCACGGACTGATTCTACTCGCCAATCGGAGGTGGTAAGTGTAAATTTCAGCTGGCCAATCAGTCCATAGTGTCACCTCGGTTCCAGCCGGACCTCCGAGGGAAGAGGTCTGAAAAAAAGTCACCTCAGAACAGAAAACGCACATATGACCCAAATGTGAAACCAAATTCCGGTCCCGAACTGGTCCGTGCTGACCCAGATGTGTAAGCACCAATAGATGCTGTGATTGAAAAGGCACAAGACTGGTCTGACCTGCTGAGGCTCAATGGAGCGTGGCTAGACAGACCTGCAGGGCAAAATAGTCTGTCTAGATTTCTAGGCTAACATTTTGCTTTAAATAAGAAATTTTCAATCCAATCTAAAACTATATAATTGATCTTACTTTTTAGAATCAAATCTACACATCTAACTGTAATGGGATGCTGGTTGTAAACTTCTACATTTGAACGTTAAAAGGCTACATTTTAAAACATTACATGTTAAATAGTAATGCTCTAAATAGATATTTGGAATCTATTTTTACTGCATAAAGTTAAACCTAAACATTTTGAAATTTAAATAATATATAAAGTTGCATGCAATTGCTGAAATATCCATCCATCCATCCATTTTCTCCCGCTTATCCGGAGTCGGGTCACGGGGGCAGCAGCTTAAGGAGGGAAGCCCAGACCTCCCTCTCCCCAGCCACTTGGGCCAGCTCCTCCGGGGGAATCCCAAGGCATTCCCAGGCCAGCCGAGAGACATAATCTCTCCAGCGTGTCCTGGGTCTTCCTTTGGGTCTCCTCCCGGTTGGACGTGCCCGGAAAACCTCACCAGGGAGGCGTCCAGGAGGCATCCTAATCAGATGCCCGAGCCACCTCAACTGGCTCCTCTCGATGTGGAGGAGCAGCGGGTCTACTCTGAGCCCCTCCCAGATGACCGAGCTTCTCACCCTAACTCTAAGGGAGAGTCCAGCCACCCTGCGAAGAAAACTAATTTCGGCCGCTTGTATCCGCGATCTCGTTCTTTCGGTCACTACCCAAAGCTCGTGACCATAGGTGAGGGTAGGAACGTAGATCGACCGGTAAATTGAGAGCTTCGCCTTTCGGCTCAGCTTTTTTTCCTTAAATTGGTCAGAAACAAGAACTTGAATGTGGTAAGTGAAAAACAGCTAAATATTTAAAGCAACTCTTAGAGGATTTCCAGCAAACCTGGAGGCCAAAGCATTACTTAATAAAACTAAATAAATAAAAGTTGTTCTTCAGAAGAAAATAAAATGTTTTCTGGGTCAAGACTTTTTTTTCCTGTATTCCTCAAAATAGTATTTAGACAAATTACAGCTTTTAATATTAAGTTGTTTTTGCTTTTATCTGTTCTGATATACATATATAGGTGCACAGTGTAAACTAAACTTGATTATGAATATGATCAAGAGTTTAATTCAGCTTTATTTATGACACGTTTGGGTAACACTTTACAATAAGGGTCCTTTCTTAACGTTACTTAGTGCATTAGTAAACAAAGGATCCCTTTATTAACATTCCAATATGTTTAAGTATTAGGAGTCATTAAGGTTAGGACAAAGGGCCCATGGGAGTGTCTGCTTAGTAATGCATTACATAATATTAAGCAGCTGTTAATACTTTAATAATGCACTAAGTAACATTAATAAAGGGACCCGTATTGTAAAGTGTTACCTACATTTCTTATTTGGGGGTTGGGGGTGTATAACCCTAGTCCAACTGTCTGATAATCCCATTTCTTTGTGACCATTTCGATTGTCTCTAATTAAGTTTTGTTTTATGAGTAGAAGCCATCTTAGACATTATAGCACAAAAGATGGCCACTCAATTTTTTTGCTGTAATTTTGTTTGTTTTAGTTTATTTATTATAGGACCTTAGACCACTGTTGCACCAAAGTTAAAGATGAGTATCACACCACCTGATCTCCCCATACTACCAAAAGCCCAGCTTGTCATGGTTTTAGGGATATAATTGACCCACATACAAGACAAACCCTCAGGAGAGCAGAAGATGGTGTAAATAACAAATGTTTTATTTTCTGGAACTGGTAGAGGCGGTCGGTACAGAGTTGGGTTCTGGAGCCGGAGGTTTGGACCACTGGAAGGAATAACACAGAAGGTGATGAACTGAACACGGAGGAATATCGAACAATAGCTTGAGGCTTCTTACTGTGATGAGACTGACTGAAATTCTATAACAGGTATGCTGGAGAGGTGAGCAGGAACCGGGGCTGTAGATGGGAGAGGAGGCTCAGTCAGGAGCAAGAACTGGAGCAACTTGGAGGTGAGTTGTAGACAACAGAAGGATGATAAAAAAAACTGAATGGCTTACGGTGTAACTTTGGAGGGTGGACAGGAGACGCACAGGAGGATGGGAAGAAATCCAAAAGCCAGGGAGAAGCAGCCGTGGTTCTGCAGGTGGATGTGAGTGAGCAGTCGAGGCGGTTCTGAGAAGCTGAAGCGTCAGTGTGGCTTGAAGTCTGGAATCCTATGGGAATAATTAAAGATGGTCAGGACAGGCAAGGTTTTCAGATCAGGTAATGTCAGAACTGGTTCTGGTGGCTGGACGTTACCACGAAGGCAATCTGGCACTGAGTGGCTGGTTCCCTGGCTCCTTTAGATGAGCAGCTGCAGGTGAGTGAGCTGCAGAGACCATCAGCTGGAAGGTGTAGCCCTGAGCATTTCCTTAAGCCCTCCAACAAGCCTGTTGATGAAGGAATATATGCACACAACCCCGGATCCTGACACAGCTATCACAGCCCCTGAGTGAGTTACAAAAGTAACAAACCTGGGTTCACATCAGAGCTCAAACAAATTTAAAGGTGGAGACAAAAGAGTTACAGAGAAAAAAGGTGGTGAGGAAGAATTAATGATTGAATGCTGCAAAGTTCTAACAGCTAATGACTGCATCTGTCTGGAGGGGCCTCAGAAGGACAGACCAAACTCTGCCCCCCTCAAAGCAGTATACTGATCAGCTGTTTCAAGGGTTCAAAAACATCTTCAACACTTCACTCGAGACGTACCATCTCCCAGTATGCTTCAAGAATTCCATCTTCATCCCAGTTCTCAAAAACCCAGAGTCAAGACTAAATGATAAAAGACCTGTATCCCTGACTGCTGTAGTGATGCAGTCCTTTGAATGTCTGTTTATTTACCCTCCATTCTGGACCCCCCTGCAGTTTTTATTTAATCTGTATTTATCCAGGAAGAAAATACACAGATATTAGAAAATCTCCTTTACAAGGAGGTCCTGGCCAAGATGAGAAGGAGCACAGTGTGCAAATTCCAGAATCAGCCAATACATTTTGAAGTGCAACAGTGTATTTAATTGTTCATATTTACCACATGCAGGCTAAATTGAAAATAGTCTTCTACCCCTGTTTCCTGCATTAGCCACCTTTAGACAATAGGCGAGGAAACTCTCGGATTAGAATAAGCCAGTCAATTCCACATCACAATGAAAATTAGCAATAATGGACTCACCCATCTTGGCTCATGATGGGGTAGGCAGTTGGTGCAGCAGCCAGGAGAGAGCAGAGCTAACCGTTAGCATTAGCAACATGGCGGAACTCGTTCAGGTTTGTGTTACTACTGGAGATACCACATCAGCGCATTTTACTGAAAAAAGTAGAGTGTATGAAGGCAGCAGAAGAGCTGTGTTGCTGTTAGCCAATCAGAGGCAATACATTTGCATATCATGAATAATAATGAGTAAGACTCCTGTCATTTTCTGCCCCTCAAAGCTCCCGTTAACGTCTACATCCTGAAACAAGAGCGCCAGAGCTTTTTTTTACACAGAGAATGACTCACAAGGACTTCCTTTATACTAGAGACCACAGCAAGTTTATTGGAATAACGAGTGAATGAGATATTTCAAATTTACAGAATTTGAATACAGTTGCAGGCCCAACAGGTCAGCTATCATCAAGTCTATTCTCATTAACTCCATCATCACGTGGTGTTTTGCCTCCTCTTCTGCTAAGGACACTGCAGTATGTCATTCATTGTGCATTAAAGATGATCACCTATAATTTACCCACACTTGAGGAGCTTCAAGTCTCCAGGTCCAGGAAGTGGGCAGACCCCAACAACATTCCCAGATGTTTAGTTATGTTTTGATTATTTTTAAACCATTTTTGCTCCAAATGCCAAATCAAATTCCTCACAGCTAGATGACACAGCCTATTTGGTAATAAAGCTGAAGCTATTCCTCGAACCTATTCAGTTGGTTTTAGCACCCAGATTATTACCCGTAGCTTTCTGAGTGATGATTCAGGATCATTCATTATTTAAAAATGTATTCTGGCCCACTGGATTTGAGCCAATATGTTACCAGTAATTAAAGGGCTAGCATTCCCTTAAGCAGTAGTGGACAATCCCAGTCCTCGAGGGCCACCATCCTGCATATTTTAGAGTTTTCTCTGCTTCAACTCACCTGATTTTAATCAGTGAGTGATTAACCGGCTTCTGCAGAGCTTGATGAAATGCTGAACAGGTGATACAACCATTGTACCCGGTCATCTGGAGCAGGGAAACAGGCCAAAACAGGCTGGACAGAGGCCCTAGAGGACCAGGATGGGACACTATTGTCCCAAAGAAATACACCTTGCTCTCCACCTGTCATGCAAGAGATTTAAACCTAGGTCATCTTATGTTGAGAAATGATGGAATTACATCTTGTTATGCATGATCTTACACGATATATCATGTGATTTCGCAGCATATACGGTACGTGAAAGACTCTTGGCTACTATAACATCAACATTTTTATTCAATGTCTGCTATGCAACTTTTTCACATTTTAAAATCATTTTCTTGAGCCAGTATGTGCTAAAATGACCCTTTACAGGGTTAATGAAATGTCACTCAGCCCCCCACCGCCTTCTGTGGCCAGAATACCACACTTGCAATTTCAGAGTGGCGGGCCGCTCCTTGTTGGACTTAGAAAAAAGAGCTGACATGCCTGGTGCTGCAGTCTGCTTCCAGCATGTTTCCTGCATGTTTTAGATCATGAACACAGCTGATTTGTTTGATTTAGTGATGAACCGCTCCTGCGGACACTAACGAAGGCTGAGGAGACATTTCAGCTGTTAGATTAAGGTGTTAAAAAGACGAACGCACAGCGAGGAGATAAGTTTCACCTTTGGTCTGCTAACTAACACTAGGGGGTGCAAAAAGCAAGCCAAAACTGCCAAGTGTTCTTTTAAAGATGACCTACGTAGAATGGAAACCAACATTTTCCTTGTTGTTGAACAAGACAGCTTGGTGGTCAACAGTAGCATGCCAAAAAGTCAAAGTTGTGTTTGACCTACTTTTTATATAAATTAGAAAGTTGAAAAAGGTGAGAGAAAAACGTCTGTTCTGAGAAAACCTTCCTTAACACGTCATAAGGGGGAGCCACGCCTCCTCAAATCTGCATATCTCCAGTGTCTGAGGCCTTCTGGGGAAACCAACCAATCAGCAAGCAGCTCATTATCATATTCATGTCCTGGCCGAGTGGGAGGGGTCAACAGCTCTTTTCACAGCAAGGCTGGTTTAGGGGTTTTAGAATGGCAACATTTCTGATGCTGTTTAGAGGCTCAAAGCTGTTTTAGATTGTTGATTAAAGGCATTCTAGGACCACTTTAAACTGAAAAAGTCACTTTCAGTGTTGTTGTGGCAGCCATTTTGAACTTTGTTGACACCAAAGGTTAACTAGTTGTAGATGTACATTAAATGAAGGCTTTCTGAGAGTTTCATTGAACATTTCCCTTGTGATCCCATCTCTAATGTTAATGGGTTGGTTTTAACCCATAAATCAAAATAGAAAATTGAATGAACTGCTTATTTTCTTGTCAGCAATGCTTTATTATCTTTGGGCTACAAGCTGACATTATAGTGCTTTTTCATTATTTTGGTCATTAATGTAAGGAAAGCAGACATTTTTTTTAACGAGGCGTGGCTTAAAAGTTGTTAATGAGAAATTTAGATCTCAGAGAGTCAATCAAGTGTCTTAAATCAGCTTTAAATGAAGCAGAACTGTGGTATTATTTGGTTGTACGATCTTCTAGCATGTAATGTATTTCTATGAAGAAATGTCTATTTGGAAACAAGAAGGGTAACTAATCTTGTAAATGGGTTTAGTATGACAGCAAAATGTAACAGTGACTAAACAAAACAGACAAAAGAGAGAGTTCTCTTTCTTTAAGTCGTCATTTCATGTAAGCATTTCTGATTCAAAACCCTGCAATCAGTATGAAATCCCAGCGACATCATTCGTTACAGTCTAAAACGCTCATGGCAAATAATGTTACATTTCAAACTCATATTCCCCAAATTACACCAACATTAGGCCATCTTAAATGCACCATTCTCACACAAACAATTTGCGTGGTACCCTGAGGTTGGGTTTTCAAATGATTTTAAAAAAAAAGTAGGAAATGACTCATATTTGAAGGACTATGACATCTTCATGCTTATTCAAATTTCCACACAAATCCAGTGTTTTCATTAGGGCTTTGTTAACGTGCATGGCAAGTCTGACTGCATTGTTTACTGCTTTAGGAGTACAGAGGTAATGTCCCACTCTGATGATTCCTTTGAACTTGACAGGCTGTCGACAGTCATTCCCTCCCAGGATTTTATTGTTTTTTTTTTCCTTCATGCTCCTTTTACCCTTCTGAAGCATTTGAAGAGTCTTAAAAATATTCAAAACATTGAAATACTGCTTCAATTGTATTATAATATTTTTATTTTGTTTTGAAGGGAAAGTAAACAAAGATGGAAGTTTCCTTTCTCTGGAGTCAAAAGGTGTGCCAAACGAAGGACATTTTGACTTTGAACATGTAAAATAATTTCCTTTCTCCTGTTTAATTTAGCATCAAGCTAGTTTTGCATGCCAAATGTGAATGTAAAGAACAGCGGGCATTCATTAACCATGTGTCACTGCAAGGCTTCCAAATGCAAAATTTAAACCTTTTAATCATTAAATAAAAAGGATACAAGGTAGTTTTTCAGAATAAGGTAAAACAAGGATATCCCCTTATTCATGCTCTTGAGAATACAAGCAATGACCCAGTCAGGTGACTTTAATGTCCCTCATTCCACACTGAGGAGTGGGCAACATGTGGCCACTGTCTGCAGGGAGCCATTAAGGTCACTAGCTTTGATGAATGGTCACATACGTCCGTAAAAGTTCATCTTGTGGCTATTCCACTTATCCTGGTCCTGGAGGGTTGTCAGTAGCAGGAGATATCATTTCATCAGTTCCAATCCTCCCTGAGTGTCTCCTGGGTAGGAATATTTATGGCTTCATGAACTGTTGGTCCGATGCAGACAAGGGCGCTGGAAGTGATGAGGCCAAGGCACCATTTAACCTCCAGAGTCAGAGCTTTGGTCCGAGCTAGATGCAGATCACTGTGTCCCTCCTTAAATAATTCAACATAACGAAGAGAAAAGTCAAATTCCAAAGCATCATTTATGTTAGATATCATAGCTGAATATCAACATTCTATAATAAAGAATTCAACAATCAAATCTCCATCGTCTGAGAGGTAAAAGCATCTTAGTTAGCAGAGTATCACATTAACCATTGGTCAGATTTTAATGTGGTCTAGAGTCTTGCCCAAGGACCCAACTGACGCAGTTATCAAACTACCAACCATCTGATCGGCACAGAGCAACGCATGAATAACAAAAAATGTATTAGATGACATTATTCTAATAAAAAGGGAGACAGAAAGGTCAGTGGATAAAACAAAAACAAATTCAGCATGTTGTGCTTTAATAAGAGAAATGATAATCAGTTTTTGAGGAAGAAAATCAGAGATAATGGACCAGGGGTTTGGTGTCTAACTTTGACATGTTTGGAATTTTCTTTTTCTTTTTGAAGTTTTCTGGTATTTTTGTGTTCTTAGATATGTTTCATGTTCACTAGGCCAGTGTTCCCCAACCCTGGTCCTCAGGGCCCACTGTTCTGCATGTTTTCCATGTTGCCCTTTCAAACACCAGTGTTTCCCTGCTGCCACACACCTGACTTAAATGAATGAGTGATAAACAGGCATCTGCAGCACTTGATGTCCTCCTGAGGAAGCAATGCAAATATGTAAATCAGGTGTGCTGAAGCAGAGACTTTTTCATTGTTTCCTAGTGCTTTTCTTTTGTATTAGACCCCTCATTCCCACCGAGTGCAGAACGGATGTGGTCAGGAATTAGTATGGCTTTCGGATGGAACATGAGCAGAACATTTCCGGAAATTTGTTCCCAAAGCAGCACGAAATCTCTGGGATTCAAGCGAGTTCATGTACGAAATTTGACATAATACGTTCAAATATATACTCGTAAAAATAAGGTGAACTATCATACACTGTGAACTGATGTCACTTTTATTAATAAAAAAATCAAAAGCCAGACAGTCCGCATGCGTTGTCCGGAAAAGATAAACTTCCAGAGCGCCGCATCCGAATCTGCACCAGACTGCATCCAGTGTGAATGCTCTGATGGGACTCAAAGATTTTTGGTCTTTGCAGAAGTCGTACGGATTCCAGGCTGCATTCATTCCGCATTTAGTGTGAATGAGGTGTTCAAAGTTTCCCCTCAAGAACTGTTTCATGCCTAATGCCGTATGCATGCGGTACGGTTTCTATACAGCTTCCAGACAGACTGCCATTCACAACGACTGCGGTTTGTGTGCTGATCATCTCCGGGTATCTGCTCCCTCAAGAGCACCAAATTATTAGACATTTGATATGTTTTCCTGCTCCTTGTCTCCAATTTAGATTATTTTTATTATTAGTGTTTGTAGATTCTATCATTTTCCAGTGTAATGTTCTGTGCTCCCATGTCTTTATTTTTGTTCAGTCAGCCCATAGTTCTGTTCTGTCCATTGTCTTTTCCTCAGTGCCCTGTTTACTGGTCACACCTTCTTGGCAGGCTGGATGCCCATACGGGGTATTGCTGCCACATCAACGTCGGGACAGTATCCAAGTCAGATCACAGCCTCCCGTACGCCCTAATCTTCATGACAAAGTCCAACAGCGCCCACACCCTACGCTGATCCTCTACCACCAACAAGGTCTGCAGACAAAACACAGTCACACCCGCAGTCCCCAAGAAACCGAACAGGGCCCTCCTTTCAACACCATATTTACTACAACGCAGAAGGAAATGACCCACCATCTCCAGTTCCCCACAATCACAAGAGCCATCCGGATGCCAACCTACTAAAAACAACCCTCCCTGAAGGCAGCTTTGGCCCAACCGCAGTCGTGTTAAGACCACTGAAAAGACAAGAGGAGACCAGCATTTGCCCACATGACGCTGCAGCCTATAAAAAGCCCTCCCAGTAGCCCCCACATCCCAGGAGGCTTGCCACAACTCCAGAGCCACCTGACCAATCACATAGCAACTCTCCAGCAGACCCAACTCTACCCCCATGTCCACCTCCTGCCTCCACAGACCAGTGACACATGCAACAGATCAGTATTCATCACACCTGTTCTCTGTTTCCTCATCACTGCCCAGTCTCTGCCCAGTTCACCACTCTCTGTTGGTTCCTCCGTTAAGTTTGTCTTGTGGCAATTCCCTGGCTGCTTCCTGGATTCTCTGCATTTGGGTCCTACTTTAACAAGAACTGATATCCCCATCATTGATAGTAAAACAAGAGCCTGACAAAACAACGCAACAAGTTTTATTTTTGAAATACACCAGATGCACCTCTCTGAAAAACGTTTCACTTCCTGTCTGACTCATGTCATTTCTTCATGACAATCCACAAGCAGCATCTGGATAAAATAGACTATACGCAAACTTTCTGGAGCTCCGCATCCAGATCCACACCCCACAGCCGGTGTCAATGCTCTGTTTGGACTCAATGATTTTTGATATAGAATAGAAAAACTTTATATGTGTGCATGGAAACCAGACTGCATCTGTTCTGCAGTTGGTGTGAAAGAGGCGTTAGTCCTTCAGCGCCTCTCAATCAACCCAGCTGCCTTCACTTAGTAATCACCCTCCAGTTAAACAGTCATCTGGTTCTTCAGTTCATTGTCAGATCGCCCTGTTTGCGTTGGTCTACACTAAATATTTTAAGATAAAATTAAAAACTCTTATTTGAACAAACCTATGGTTAGGTTGTCTTATTTTTATATCCTCCTCTTTTATTGTTTTACTTTTTAGTTTGCATTTTAGATAAGGGCTTGTAATGATTTTACTGCTTTTATTACTTTTACCTTAGTCTCTGTTTTGTGTGTGTGTGTGTGTGCGTCTGCTTTTTTTGTGTGTGTTTATAATTGTTTCAAGTGTGTATTTTAAGTATGTAGATACTTTGACGAGTGTACATATTTGGTCATTGATTATTTTATGTTATATCTACTGTAAAGCACATTGTGTTGCTATGCAGGAAACGTGCTCTATAAATAAAGTCATTCATTCATTCATTCATTCATTCATTCATTCCTCCTCCTTTTGCTTTCATTGTACGTTTTGCATATTCCTGCTGCCTCATCACTTATCTTTTGTCAATATTAAAATTTTAGTTTCACAAAGCTGTTTCTGTCCTTGGCCTGCCCTTGAGTTCTTTTCAACTCCCCAACATGACATAAGGATTGACTCGTCTTTTAAAAACTCTCTTTTAAGAAGTCTGAAAGGGAATTTTTTTCTTCAGTTTGAAAACAAAAATAAAACCAAAACATTCTTTAAGCAGACAGATGCAGATGCATGGAGGTCTTCAGAACAGCAAAATTCAGCCTTTTGAAAGAAATCTCATCTGTTAGTTTACTAAGAGTAAAGGTTAGAGTCCTTAGGAATGCCAAGAATGGTAGATAATGAACACAGTTGCAGTAAAAATAATGGAATGATTTAAAATGAAAAAAAAAAACCCCAATATGGCTTCATTTTTACATTGTAGTTTAATTCTGTTAACTAGATTCAGATAAGAGATAATATAATGTTTACCAAAACACTTACCAGTAAATGCTAGATGTCCTCAGTGGAATCTTCTCCACAGTGCAGCGCTATGAAAACAAAAGATTGATGTTACATCCGTTATGTGTGATATAAGGAAATCCTTTCTGGGATCCATGGCGCTGTTGTATACGAGGTGTCTCACTGAGCTACTGAAGCTAATAGTGCGTTCCAGTTTTCCTCGGAACTCGTTTTTCCAAGATAAGTTAACCGGAAATCAAGCGATGAACTCAGAATTCCAAGCTGCGAGCTCGTTTGTTTCAGAGGACCCCGAGATCACCATTTTAAAGATGGCCGCGCCCAGTGTTGTTGTAGTCTTTATTGTTTTCACAGTTCTGCTTTCTTTCTTTTTGCTATTTAACAGCACTGAGTTGTTGTTTATTTTTGTTATCAATGGTTACGTTGCTGAAAACGTCAGCATTGCTGCCCAAATAGACCAGTGTTTATGGCTTTTAACTGTTCCTGGTGTTTACATTTTGACGTTTGATTTTTAATGTTTTTTTCTGGTTTTATGTGGCAACTGCCGATTGTTGTGTGTGACACTATCTATGCGTTTCCTGCATTCCTCCTCGAGGGACTTTAGGTGCAGAGAATACTTTGTTATTAGTTCTTTGTACTCATACAGAGCAACAACACATGCAGCTTTACTGGCGGCGTCCATTTTTTTCCGAGTTGGAATCTGGGACGCAAAACGAGCTCGTTACGTCATTTCCTTGTCGGAAATTCCGAGTTCCGAGGACAACTGGAGCGCATCATAAATAACAACGTCAACAGACTGTGTACAATTTACAACTTCCGACAGCAAATTAGAGAAGGGTTTTAGAATAGAATAAAATAGACTTTATTGATCCCTCAGTGGGGAAATTCACTTGTCACAGCAGCACCATCACTCAAAAGGTAATTAGAAGAAGATAAAAAAAACAAGGATACATGTATATACACATAGGCAGTAATCTAGTATTGTAATCTTAGATCACTAAAAAGACCACAAATAAAAGATAAAAACAAACTTGGTACCAGCACTATGCAGCATACTGTAAGAGACACAGACAACAATGTGAATCTGGTATTGCACAAGTATAGAACACATGAATATTTTAAAGGGACACTTTGCAACTTTTTAATATTTTTAAATCATTTTCTTGAGCCAGTATGTGCTAAAATGACCCTTTACAGGGTTAATGAAAGGCCACCCAGACCCTGTCGCCCCCTGTGGCCAGAAAATTCCACTTGCAACTTCACAGTTGCCGGTCTGGTCTGTTGGTACTTAGAAAAAATTCAGCTTGACCTACCTGGCTCTGCAGTCTGGCTCCAGCATGTTTCCTGCATGTTTTAAATCATGAACACAGCTGATTTGTTTAACTTAAGGCTGGTTTATACTCTCTGTGAGCTCTGCAACAGAGAGATGCCCACGGAGCGTCGGAAAGGTTTTCACATTCGAACTTCTGTTCAGGCAGCGGTTCCTCGCCAGGACAACAGAGGGCGTAGCGCTATTCTGTGATATCCTGCCACCATGACACTCATGTATCCGGTTCACAATAGTGTATTTACTCATGTTTTTACATTGTTTTAATGTATTTCAGAGACTTTTTAACACGGACTAATTTGTCCTTCATTCTCCTCCACCTCTTCATCCAGTCGCCACCTCTAAACCCACGTTTCCCGTCATTTTCATCCACGTTTGCTCCGTATTTTGTACTCCTTCAGTCACGGGTGAATAAACGTTCATATTTTCGGACTTTTCCGCGATGTGTTCTTCAATCTATTCTGGGTCTGCCGCTAAATATTTTTTTACTTGTTAACGGAGCAACGGCGGTGCTGGTGACGAAGTTACAGGAAGCGTCGTCCTGACCAATCACAAGCTTGCGGTCTCCGTCACTTTCGATGGATGTTTAAAATTTGGGGCATGTCTCCGTCACCCTCCGCGAGCCAGTCGGAGGGCCCTTGCGCCGACGCAAAATGGCGGTGCGTGCGTCCATTTCACGCAGACGGTCCGAGTATAAACCAGCCTTTAGTGATGAATAACTCCTGTAGAAACTAATGAAGGCTGAGGAGACAATTCAACAGTTAGATTAAGGTGTTAAAAAGACGAACGCACAGAAAGGAGATAAGTTTAACTTTCGGTTTCACCAACGAACACTAGGGGGTGCTAAAAATAAGCCAAAACTGACTAGTGTCCCTTTAAGATATACACATCATCGTTCATTCATGAATACTTTCCTGAATAGGAAGAAGAAATTAAATGATCTGTAATGGTAATCCTTCTGATGCAATTTGTGCCTCCTACTAGATCTGACTAGGTAACTTTACACTCACTAAATAGGTGCAGACGGATCTAAAATAGTCACCTCCTATTACTCATCTTACAGATATTCCTGCCAAGTCTCTTATGCAACTCTTCCAAAAAGTCCTTCTCTTTCCTCGTTTAAATTTGATTTTCAATGCAGATGCATCAACTCACTCATTGTTGACTTGCTTAATCTTCAGTCATTTGGTGTAAACTTTTTTCCATATACATGCTGAAGGAAAAAAACATATTTACTCGGTTTCAGTTTTTCCAATAAAATCCAGCTGATCTTGTTTAAAACCCGTCTGGTCTCATCTCCATTCTGAGGCTGACAACCTGGACCAGTGCGCCTCCTGAGAAGATGAATGTGAGCTCTTCAATAAGAAGTGGGCTTGCAGCTCGACCGACTATTAGCTGTCATTCTCCTACTTTCCTTCACTGCAGTTACTCTCAGTCAAATATCAGATAAAGGCACAGAAATGTTGATCTCTAAAAAAAAGGGAGGGTAATGGGTAATTTCTCTGCAGCCCCAGTGGCACCGCCATCAGCACCAATCTCTTCAAAACAGCAGCAGCAGTGGGGGTTCTTTTGCTAACCTGGCTCACTTTGTAATCATAAACGTGTGCTACCTCTTTCACACCACTGATTATCACTCTCCACATAGTATTAAAAATGAATCTATTTTTCCACTGCTGGTGTCTGCGCTCAAGTTTCTCCAGGGAGGCTCGGTTTAACAAGACTGATCTGCACTACTCATGAAGCATGGCCTTGTTCACATCCTCCTAGACTTTGGTTTTTTACTGCAGGATGCTCAGAAACCTGGCTAACAAATAATCAAAAGAATGAAAGACTTTATAATCTTCTGTTTGTCTCTGTAGTTTATTCCCATGACTTCCTGTCAGTGTTTGAAGACAGGAAATGTAAATGCAATTCTGGATTGTCCCCAATCAACCTTTTCAAATAAGCTTACCCAAATTTCAAACAGAGGTTGAGTGAAATAAAACTCGAGACTTGTTTCTGATTAATGCAGCAAGTCCTTTTAGCCACCGCTGAACTCCAGATGCAAGCTTTTGCAGACATTTTCCTGAGGCTAAAAGAATAATTAGAAAGTCTAACTTTACTCTGCGCCTGCTTTTCTGCTATGAAAATCCACGGCCGTCATTTGAATGATCCATCAGTGCTTTCCTCTGAATGTCATCTCCATAGGCTCTGTTATTCAGTTTTAAATTTCAGGACTTTTTCTCCTCCCTTTCCTGCAAGTACTGCAGCCCTTCCCTCCTTGGCCTTCAACGCCGAGTTAAATGAGCATATGAGGGAGTTAATCAAGAGAATCCCCGCTGCATGTGGTTCATCCACTTTGAAACCCCAGCTCTTCTGGGATCAATGCTCCTGCAAATGCACTGCAGGTCTCCTTCACTGGGAAGTCTCCATTTGAAAGTCAGATGGGTTACCTGTCAGAGCAGATTCAAGAAATAAGAGAGCAGAAGACTTTGTTAGGTGATATGTCCTCTTCTGAATCAAAATCAGAGCTGCCTGACTGGAGAAGTGAGACAGACCATTATTTTACAATGTGCCTCACTTTCTGGCAGAAATGGTTGGTTTGAAAATTCTTTTGGCTGTTTTTGTTACTTTTTGAATGAACTTGAGCTGGTGATTTTGAATTCACTGAATTTGGAGCCTAACACATTATAATTAGCTTAAACTCACCAGCTCAATCAGTAATGAGTGTTTATGAGTTAAAAATGTCCTTTGGGCTCATCTTTTTTTGCTCCTCATTGTCATGAATAGGTGTGCTGAGCAGGACCCAATATGCAGGAAATCCAAGAGGCAGCCAGGTTAGGTTTAAAAAGAAAAAAAGATTTTTTTTAAGCCGTGGTCTGGAGCAGGAACAAGAGAACAAACAAACATGAGGAGCAAACACAAGGAACCGACAGAGCAATGGGCAGAGCTGGGTATAAATATACTGAGGCAGTGATGAGGAAATGGAGCAGGTGTGATGATTACTGATTTGTTGCAGGTGTGACTGGTTAAGGGGGCATTGGAGAAAAACACAAAGGGTGTTTCTCAATCTCAAGGAACCTCGCCTTGATGCCTTGATCCCGCCCCGGTTGCCTAGGAGATACGTCATCAGGAACCGCCAACGCGTGTTCCAATCGGTTCCAATGTTCATGTGCTTCCAAGGCGTCTGTCCTCCGTTTGCTAGCCGTTTAGCTAATTGAGCAAGGATACCAGCATATCTTTCTGAGTTAATTAAACCCTACGTGCCAACCCGGGCTTTGAGGTCAGCTGACTGTCTGTTGCTTTGTGTCCCACCAATGAGATATAAATCACGGGGTGAGCGGGCTTTTATGTCTGCTGCCCCCACTCTCTGGAATGCACTCCCCCTCTCAGTCAGGCAGGCTCCCTCACGCTCTCGTTTTAAATCAGCTTTAAAGACATACTTTTATGACATGGCTTTTTCCCATTGTTGATGTCTTTTAGTTTTACTGTGTTGTGTTTTTATTGTTGCTCCTGTTGTTTTTATTTACTGTGTTTTTAATTTTGTACTTGTACAGCACTTTGGTCAGCTGCCATGCTGTGTTTTTAAATGTGCTTTAGAAATAAAATGGTATGGTATGGTATACACAGAGGTGCCTTGGTGCCTTCTCTTGGTCAAAAAATTGCCAGAATGCAGCGCGATATTTTCAGATGTGATCAGGAGCAGCAGCAGCTACTTCGAGGGCAAATTTCCAGTTTAAATGTAAGTCAACCAATTGTAGCTATTGGGCTTATATGTAAAATGTTTATTTAAATCCAAAGCAGTTATCTATGGTGGTTAGTTGCTTAGTAGTTGCAGCTTTGGTGGCTAGCAGGTACTAACTCACTTACACATGCGATTTAACCAATATATACACAAATAAATAAGTAAAAGGCTCGATATTAAAACTTAATATTACTATGATGGGAGGGACATCAACAGTGCATGTAAGCAGGGGGCGGGCTCTGGCCGGCCGCAGTCACGTGGGACAAGTCTGTTTCATTTAACCATTTTCTTTGACCAAGGAAGGACAGTGTCCTCGTAAGCAAGGCGTCTGGCCTGGCAAGGCAAGGTTCCTTGAGATTGAGAAACACCCAGTGGGTGTTTTTCAATTGCAAGGAACCTCACCTTGATGCCTTGGTCCCGCCCTGGTTGCCTAGGAGATACGTCATCAGGAACCGCCAAGGCGTGTTCCAATCGTTTCCAATGTTCATGTGCTAGCAAGGTGTCTGTGGTCCGTTTGTTAGCCATTTAGCTAATTAAGCAAGGATACATGAGAGGTGCCTTGTTGCCTTCTCTTGGTAAGGAATTTTCCCAGAATGCAGCACGGTATTTTCAAACAGATGCGATCAGGAGCAGCAGCAGCTACTTCAGAGGCAAATTTCCAGTTTAAATGTAAGTCAACTAATTGTAGCTATTGGGCTAATATGTAAAATGTTTTTTAGATCCAGAGCAGTTATCTATGGTAAATGGTCTGTATTTGTATAGCGCCTTCTTAGGGTTCTACAACCCCCCAAGGCACTTCACAACACAATCACTCATCCACCCATTCACACACTGGTGGGGATGAGCTACATCGTAGCTACAGCTGCCCTGGGGCGCACTGACGGAGGCGTGGCTGCCGAGCACTGGCGCCACCGGCCCCTCCGACCACCACCAGCAGGCAAGGCGGGTTAAGTGTCTTGTCCAAGGACACAATGGCAGCAACAGACTGAGCAGGAACGCAAACCTGCGATCTTCTGATTGCAAGGCGGCCACTTAACTCCTCTGCCACCATCGCCCACATTGCTTACCCTGGCTGTGGTGTTAGCTATTCAACATTTTGAAGTGTATGTCACCTCTGGAAAAGGGCCTCTCGTTGTTTACACTGAACGTAATCCTCTAGTGCTCCTCTCTAGGATGTACAACAAGAACCAGCGACTGATGAGATGGGCCCTGATTCTTCAGGAGTTTGATCTGGACATACACCACAAAAGAGGAGCGGACAATGTGATCGCTGACTGTCTATCCCGGGGATTTACACCCAGCTTAGAGGAGACTCTTAAGTGAACGACTGTTGACCACTAGAGATTGGATGACTCCCCTTGCTAGGCAAAGAAAATATCCCCTTTGGGATGTTTCGGGTTTGTTATTTTTGTAGTGTTGCGGTTCGCGGGCTAGTGTTGGTGTTTAACACCATCTCGGGAGCACCCCAGGGAAGGCCTCGCTTGACCATTAGTTTGGTCATTTTGCCTTTTTACTGGTTTTTATGTGTTTAGTTAGCACATGTGCTTAATCTGCCCGCCAGCACCCCGCATGAAGACTAGGCTGAGTTAGATAGTTTCACCTAGGTAGTTAGAAGGGGAATCATCCGTTTTATCTCACTGTTTTACGCTGATTTGTGGATGGGGCTCATTGTCTTTTGTCGTAAGAAAGTGTTTCTTAATCCTTTTAGGGGGGGGCTGTCACGACCCCCAGGCTTTTGCTCCATGGTCGTTCCCACCGGACTCCAAGAGCTGGGAGCTTCACTCATCACCTTGGAGATCGTCTGAGCTTCACTCAGCACCTTGGAGAGCGGCTGAGCTTCATTCAGCACCTTGGAGAGCGGCTGAGCTGGAGGTGTCTGACCGCACCTGAGAATCATTAGACTCTGCACCTAAGTCTATTTAAGGCTCATGCCAAAGACATTCTGGGAGGCTCAGTAGTAGACAGAGTCCTCCACGTCTGGGGTTAACTTAGCTCTTGTTTCTTGTGCGGTTTACTGTCAGCTCGTAGATAAAGGCCCGGGGCTCGATACTTTTGCCTTGTCTTGTTTTCCTAGTATAGGTATTTTTGAGCTAGCCCAGGTTATTGTAGGAGGCGCTTGTTTAGAGATTTTATTCCCTCTCTCCCCTTTTTAGGAGGGAGCTGTCTTAAGTTCAATTTAACTTTGGCTTTAACTTTAACTTTGGTGGTAATCTTTGGTTTTGTTTTACTTCCCAGCCGAGGCAGGTCCACCCCTGCTTGGGGTAAGAGCTCGGTTGAGTGTGTGTTCGAGCCTATACCTAATTTTCTGGCCTCTCAAGACCTAGTAAAGGCTGTTAAACATTCCTCCGTTGCCCTGTGTCATTCTTTAACCTTCGGTAACCTGTGGTACCTCCTTGTGTTGCCCCCCTTTAACTCCTAGACTAAAAAGGGGGCATAACACTTAGTAGTTGCAGCTTTGGTGGCTAGCAGTAACTAACTCACTTACACATGTGATTTAACCAATATATACACAATTAAAAAAGTAAAAGGCTCATTATACATCTATATTGAAACTTAACATTACTATGATGGGTGGTACATAAACAGAGCGCGTAAGCAGGGGGCGGGCTCTGGCCGGCCGCGGTCACATGGGGCAAGTCTGTTTCATTTAACCGTTTTCATTGACCAAGGAAGGACAGTGTCCTTGTAAGGCGTCTTGCAAGGCAAGGTTCCTTGCAATTGGAAAACACCCCAAATATTAAAGCTAGAGACACACAAAAAACCAAACTGAATACCACACAATAACTGGAAACTAAATGACTGGAAGAGAATATAAACAACCAAGGAGGATAACTAATAAAGGATAACATTACTAAGTATCGAAACATTAAACTACACTAGGGGACACAGGGAGAAAATAAATGCTGGGGAAACAATGGATCAGAATAAGGAGGCTAAATGTAAACAGTAGCTATCTGAGGAATAACCAACAGAAGAATGAACAACTGCTAAGGAAACACAAGGGTCAAAGGTCATAGATACAAAAGGATACTAAACAATCAGGGACTTGACAACACTAAGGCTTAACAAAGATAAGGGGAAAACTAAAGAGAAATAAAATAATGCTAAGTGGCTGGGGAATAGGAAATGGCAGGACTGATAATAACAACAGGAAATGGAGTGATAAACCTGAGTGAAGTCAAGGGGGATGGGGGATGGAAGGAACAGGGAAGACATGGACAGGACACAGGACATGACACTCAATATCTATGTCCTTTGTTTTACATCGGTTATTATGGTTTTCTATAGTTCCTTGTATTTAGTCATCTCACGTCTTTGTCGTGTGTATTGTGGGTTGTATGTTTAGACTTGTGATTGATTTCCCTCATCTCCTCACATCACTCCACTCAGCTGTTTCCATCAGCTCAGTAACCGTTACTCAGCCATACACTCTGAGCAGGTAAATAGTCAGCTTTATTTCTGTTTTTTAACCTTTTATTGCTTTATTTAGGAAAATGTCTGGTTGTTTGGATCTGTGACTTTAGTTTTCACTATTGATGGCGCTTCTTGTAGCACTGAAGTGTTCCAGTCAATAGAACTTCTGAACTTCTTGGGGATTTAGATACTCATTAGTACCCCGTGCTGATGAACACGTCTTTCAACAGACCTGTGACCAAAAAAGTCTAAACATTTTTGTGGCTTTCTTTTAGAAGAACATAACTGTCATTATGTACTTCCTTCTATGCTTACACTTCATTTCTACACTGTTACCCCTGTGGCAGAGGTGCTTTTCCCTCTAAGTAGTTTATTGTTGGTCTCAATGATAGTTTGTTACATTCTGATGTGTAAGTCGATCTGGATAAAAGGTGACATGGAAACAGATAAGAATCGACAGAATTGGGTAAAAACAAGGTTTAATGGAAACCATAAAGGAACGTGCATCAAATGATTTCAAAATTTGAATATCAAATCAGCAACACAAAGAGTCGTGTAAAATACAATCATATGGTGGACCATGTAATTACTAACTAGGTTACTAGTCTATGGTTCAGACTGATGATCAGCAAAACCTAATATTTAATTTTGAATTCCGTTTGCAAACACAGTCTGAAAATGCTCAATCATGCACATATAATACTGAAAAAAATCATCTTTTCTGCCTGAAAAGAGTTCAGTCTGACAAAAGACCTCTTTCTCTGTGTCCTTATTCCATCACAAGTGTGTTTTCACAGGTCAAATTGCAGTGTGTCAGTGTAAGGCTGTGGCAAGACTAGAATTTTAACCTCAACACAGAAAAATACTTCTTGTAACTTCTGATACAACAAGGAGAGAAATGACAAATTTAAAGATTTCTTTTAAAAGAAGGATTCTGCCTAATATTAGCAGAACTTGTTTTTAAATTACCTTTATAGATAAAATCTACCTCGACATTCATATTTTATTATATTAACTACAATGCATTTTTCATGAAAACACCACATTTAACTTATATCCCACATGCAAGATAATCTTGCAAGAAAACATACATGTATGTTTTTGCTGGGTTATGTGATACACATGACAACAATTATGCAACAGTGAAATGTTTATTTTAATTAGTCATAAACTGTCTGAACCTTCTGAGACTCGACATCCTCCAACAAGGTCTTGGCGTTTTGCACTGTAATGTTTTATTTTGTTCCAAATGGACCTACTACATACATTTTACATTAGATTTTTCTCCATTTTAAAACCATTAATAATTTAAAATCCTTCAAAATAAAAGCACATGTAAAACAAAAACTCAAGTCTCAGGGGGTTAATTATATTTCAATTTGTTTGAATTTCACCCTCATTGTATTTATAAATTGGACTCCTCCCAATGTTCCCTTGCATTACTTTTTTTGACTCACAAAAAGTAAACTAAGAAGGGTTCCTGACTGGTTCAAAATACCAGTGACACAAGAGGGCCACCCTATAATTCATGCAAGGTAATTTTAAACTCTGTAAATTTTAGAAACTTTATCATGAGAGTTCACAGTTTGTCACCAGCAGTGACCCAACAGTGAGATTACAGCTTTAGGTTCAAGTTTGTCGTAAAAAGAAGCCAAATTAATACATTTTTATGGAAATTCATAAATAAACATGTTAATTTTTAAGGTCTTGATGACAAAAAACAATTTTACAACTTTTCATCTACTTCTTAAATTAAGAAACACAACATATAAAAATCTGGAGCGCTGTCCATGGTGCTGAACCTTGCTGAATCTCTGAAACCTCGTTTTTGGCTGCATGGTGGAGCAGTTGGTAGCACTGTTGCCTTGTAATGAGAAGGTTGCATTAAAGCAGCCTTTTTGCATTGAGTTAGCAGGAGCAAAAAACAACACAAAAGACCCAAAACGTCCATGTTCGGTTCATTAGAGCAGGGGTTCCCAATTTTCCCAAGACAAGCCAGGACCCTCAACCCCAAATCCTTCACACATAAACACGTTAAATGTGATAATTTGCAAACTTTATACAGACATACAGAGTTATAAATTTTATATGGATTTCTGATTATACTGTAGGGTGTGTTATTGGGATTTTATAAGTGTAATTTTTACAAATAAAATCTTGCTAACCTCACAACCTCAGCAAAGACAAAATTATGGGGACCCCCTGTCCCGACCCCTGATATGGGAACCCCTGCATTAGAGACTCAGTTAATCAGAGATTGTAAATTGATTGTCCCTAGGTGTGAGGGAGTGTGTGACCCTGATGAACGAATTAATGAATGAATGACTAATTTTACCGTAATCTGCTGAGCAGAAAAGAACAAGTCATTGTTACGCTGAGATACCCTCAGCCACTAAATAACTAACAACCTCAAGTACTGACAGTTCTTAATTAGCCAGATAGTTTTATGTTTTAATGATGCACAAATTATTAAGTTTAAATATGGTCTTTACAACATCAACAACATATTTCATGATTTTCCTTATGTTTTACTCATTTCTTTAATTGTTCCAGTGAAACGTGATATAACCACTCATACTCACAACCTACTGGCAGGAGCTCTGTCTGGATCCTTGCTCAAAGGGTGGGCCTTTAAGTCAGGTGGGTTACTTATTTCTAGAAGCTGCAGCTTTGTAAACACTGAGAAACAAGTCCATTTTCTGCAGGTGGTATTACCTCTCCCTTCTGCTATTTGGTTTTTGCTGTTTTTACAATCATAAAATAGAAAGAGCAATTGCAGACATTCTATTTTACCCTGAAACCAAGATGCTTTGAGTAATTTCAAATCTCGAGTTCTTGCTGTTATAAAGAAATATGAATGGCAAAGTGCATGTTCTGCAGAAGATTTAAAATCTTTCATCCCTTTTAAGGTAAAACAGGAAACGTGAAAAATGTTCATGTTTTTTTATTTTTTTGCCATTGCTGTTTAAAGTGCAACAAAAAATTCAAGGTACCATTAATTCAAGACGGGCAACAGCATCAACCATGTGCTCATTTTCATCTTCCTATGAGAATAAATATGAAACGCTAACCTTTATCTTTTATGCAAACCCCTGCTAAATATTACATGATGTATGCTCTCTCTCTCTCTCTCTCTCTCTCTGAATGCTGGATAATGTGGAGGGGTTCTTTATGAAAACCACATACTAATGTTTAAAGGGCTTGTTTGTGTTCTTTAACGTACAGTTGTGAGATAAATCAGCAACCAACCACTCATTAGTCTTCATTAGAGAAGATCAAGATGCTTTTCACTCTGTTCCTGACTATAAACACAGTTTATGCATGTCTGAACTGTTTTTAACTGTTTTAGTGCACCGCTAAAGCACATATGATCAATAATTTAAAATTCACAACCAGATAGATGGACAAAGAAATGAAACACAATTAAAATAACAATAGTCATCACTCATCTGAACAATTGTAAATAAATCAAACCCAGAGGATTATTTTAAAAGCTAATTTGGTTTGTTTAATTGTAGGAAGATTATAGAGACATGATTATCTTTCTGCCTCCAGTCAGGGAAACTTTGGAAACATCTAACTGCTCCATAAATAAAACAAACCAAATGGGTCAAATTACTTGAAAGAACTTCTAAAATATGTGGGTGGTGTTGCTGCACAAGCAAACTCGAGAAATCCTGAAATGCTTTTAGAGATTTTGTAATAAGACACAAGTTCTGAGTCTGGAGTTGGCATTTGTTTATGGAATTAACGACTTTGCTCCTTTTCCATCCAGATTTTTTTATTAGATCATTTTTGACAATAATCAATGGCCTTTTGTTCAAATCTTAAAAACAACGCCATGCACAATCTCACTAGCATTATCACAAGACTGGTTGGTATTATTTGGAGTACATGTTGTGAATGACTAAGCTACTAACATGTCAAATTGTAGATTGATGTTTGCGGAACTGGCTTGTGAGAAGCACAAAAATACAAACATGAAGATTATCTATACTTTACATTTGTAAATAAAAAATCAAGGTGTTTAATGTATTCATATATTTCATTATCCCATTAGTCTGATGGTGGACCGTGGCCAAATAATAGAAAAATGAACCTTACTGAGAAATGCTTCTGCAGATTCAGACACATACATCACTCACAAATAAATATAAATAACATTAACTTGTATCCTGGAATAAACAAATACTTCATCTATATTTAAAGCACAATCACTTTCAGAACTGGTCGAAGAACAAGTGTGTGATTTATGTTCTGTTAAGGCAAGAAGTATACTGCAGAAGCAAGAAAAAAGTTGTTTGTGTGTGTTTGGCGTGACCGGTTCCTTTTGAGGAGGAAGAGTTTTACGGTCCACAGCTTGGCACTTTGTTGCAAATCAGATCTGTTGTTGATCCACGGATATATTGTCCCTTTGATCTGAGTTTTGTGCCTGGTTCTGCATTTCAATTGGGAGGATTTGTGTCTGCAGCTTGTTCATTCAGGAACCCAGCAGAGTCTTGAAGAATCCCCATTTTATCTCTGGTTCAATTAACAGGTGCAGGTTTGTGTTTTTGTTTACCTCTGTTTTATTTATTTAGGAGTTTAGCACGCACCACTAAAAATCCTTTTCTTTGTTCCTGCTGGTGTTAAGTTTTGAAAATGGGTCAGAAAGCCTATCCCAGCTCTCCCAGTGACCCCTCAACATGGTCTGTACTCAAAACACAGGTGATCCACAAATATCAGACCGTTAGTGTGATACATCAATACTTAATTGATACAATCAATTAAGGTCAGGGTCAATTTTATTTGTATAGCCCACTTAAAACAGCTGTTGCTGACCAAAGTGCTTGGAGGAACAGATTACAATAAAATAATTCAAATGAAAATAAACAAAACGACTACATATGAAAACAAAGTAAAAATAGGTGAGATAAAATGTTTAGGCCACTCCTTGATAAAAGCCAGTTCCTAAAAATTGGTCATCATAAATAATTTAAACACAGATGAAAACTAGCCTTTTGGCTAATTCTGGCTTTTTTAACCATGTGTAATCATGGTAAATGGCCTGTATTTGTATAGCGCCTTCTTAGGGTTCTACAACCCACCAAGGCGCTTCACAACACAATCAGTCATCCACCCATTCACACACACATGCACACGCTGGTGGGGATGAGCTACAACGTAGCTACAGCTGCCCTGGGGCGCACTGACAGAGGCGAGGCTGCCGAGCACTGGCGCCACCAGTCCCTCCGACCACCACCAGCAGGCAAGGCGGGTTAAGTGTCTTGCCCAAGGACACACAGTCTGTGTTTTATTAAATTGCACTGTCCCCTTTTAAATAAACAAATAAATAAAAAATGACGCAAAAGCAAAGTTAAAAAGAGATAGAAAATATCACATATGTTCCTAATTAAAAGCTAACTCATAAAAATGTGTCTTTAACAAAGTTTAAGAAGTACTCACAGTCAACAATTCACCTTTCGCCGAGCCCCGCCCCCCTTAGTTACTGTTGCCAAGTCCGACAATAAGTGGATCAAATACTGCAGCTCTGCAGATTTCCGCGATGGAAAGAAGTAGACAGATGCGTGTCAGCGACATTTTTTGGAGCAATTTCTCCTCAATATCATCCAGATCGAGGCAAAAGGGTTACAGTATGCAGTGGAGGGATATATTAGTGTCGGCTCCGCTGAGCAAAGCGTAGCAGGGAACAAGGAGTTGGGAGTTTCGGGAGAAGGCGGAGTCTGGGGACGCGTGGATCGGTGAGCGGTGGCAGCGATGCGGTGTCCCTGTGAGCTGTCAGATGGCCGAGTCATCAGAGAACTTCTGGAGATGACAGCTGCTGGTGTTGTAGGTGAAGTCCGAGGTGTAGAAAGTCAATAGAAAGGGTGAGAGCACCGTACCCTGCGGAGCTCCAGTACTGCACACACAACTACCTCAGACATGCAGTTACGTATAGCCTCATGTACTGTGGCCTGTTGGTGAGGTAGTTGATGGTCCATGCAGTTAGATGTCCATCCACTCCTGCACCCCTCATCTTCTGCTGCAGTAAAGATGGCTGGATGGTGTTGAAATTGCTTAAGTAAAAAAACATGACTCTCACAGTGCTTTTTTGTGTCTCGAGGTGAGTCAGCGCCCACTGCTGCAGGTAGATGAGGGCATCCCCCACCCCGTTTGGTTTATATTCAAACTAGCTCAGTAGCCTAGTGGAATGAATGTCCGCCCTGGGACTGGGAGATTGGGACCCAATGCCTCCTTACTTGACACTCAGCATTAAGGAGTTGGATTTTTGGGTTAAACCACCAAATGGTTCCCGAGCGCAGCTGTGTCTGCAGCTCACCGCTCCCCCAGGGGATGGGTCAAATGCGGAGAACAAATTTCACACATACCAGTGTGTGTAACAACTAGTGGGACGTAGACCCACTGCAGTTAAAGTTAAAGTCAATCTCTGGGCTCACGGAGCGTAGATGAGTGAGGATGAGTCTCTCCATGATCTTCATCAGGTGGGTCCATAGAATGGTCCAAAATAGATAATCTCCAGTTAGAAACAGTTGTGTTGCTACTTGATTTTAGAGGTCAGAGGAGAGTGGGCAGACTGGTTTCAGATGATAGTAAGACAACTGTAGCTAAAATAACCAATGGTTCCAACCAAGGACTGCAGAACAACATCTCTGAACCTTGAAGCAGATGGACTCCAGTAGCAGAAGACCACACCAGGTGTCACTCCTGTCAGCTAAGAACATGAAACTGAGGATACAATTCACACAGGATCACCAGAACTGTTAAAGGTTTCCTAATCTGATGAGTCTGGATTTCAGCAGCAACATTTAGATGGTCGGGTCAGAATTTGGTGTCACCAACATGAAAGCATGGATCCATCCTGCCTTGTATGAATACTTCAGACTGCTACTGGTGGTGTAATGGTGAGGGGGAGATGTTCTTGTCCCACTTTGGACCCCTGAGTACCACCTGAGCCTGGTTTAAACACCACAGCCTGAGTTCTGAGAGCACGGGCCATTGAGTCAGCTGGAGATGTTGAGTTGATTATTTCTTTTTGGCTTCTTGACTATAATTTGTAAATCAAACTAAAATGAAAGGTGTTCATGTAGTTGGTACACAACAAAAAAGAAAAATTTAAAAGACAAAATAGCATCTATATTTGTACTAAATACCAGAGGAGGACTAACACTAGAGAGAGAGCAGGCAAGATGAGAAGAGGAATTATCTGAACAGTATACAAGTAACCTGACTCCCATGGGAAGGGCTTTTGGGGAACCTATTGGCATCAGTTGATCTGGCTTCCTGTGAAATTGTTGCAAGACTGTTTTTATCATTTATTATTCATTCCCTTCAAATAAAAAGGAAGACATCTAGTTTATTTCTCATCCAATCCACCATTACATTAAGTGGCTTTTGTGGCTATTTTAAAGTGTTTTTCCCTGTAGAAGTTATAAATAATCCCTCTTACCTGTTAAACAGCCACAGTTTGGGGAAATAGAGTTGATGTTTTTCAAGACTTTTGCTAGTCTGAACTCAACCAAAGGCAAAAGCCATGACCTCAAAACGGCTCTAATTTTGTAAACATATTCACTTTTACAATTGTGTCAATTTTACATTAGATTATTATAGTATAAAATAATTTACAAATCCCACCAGACGTGACCCCTCGATTTAAAAATAAAATAACACTGCATGAACTGCTTTCATGTGAAACTGGAAAAATGAGAATATGGTGCAAAAGTCTATTTATTTCAGTAATTCAACTTAGACTGAGAGACCATCTAAAGGCTCAGGAACCCTTTGCAGGTGTTCTGGATTCATAAGCTGATTAGAGTGTGACACTTGGCGACTATTGAACCTTTTATATTCTAATTGTCTGATATTTTGAATGTGGTGTTTTCATCAGCTGTACTGTCACAATTATAACAAATAAAGGCTTGAAATGTCTGGTTTTGCATGGAATGAGTCTATCTCATATATTAGTTTCACCTTTTTATTTGAATTACTGACATAAATGAACTTTTGCACCATATTCTAATTTTTCCAGTTTGACCTTTATTCTACTTTCCCGTTTGTGATGTCACAAACAGGGACAATCTGCCTGCAGCATCTGGAAAAAATAGACCTAATGCAGAAACTTTCTGGAGCTCTGCATGCTGCACCATAGATGAGAGAATGCTCTGATTGGATTAAGTGATTTTTTTATCCATGTAGAAGCGAAATGGAAACCGGACCACATCCGTTCCGCATTCTATGTGAAATACATCCTCTACACTACACTGTTGCTAATGCTACTCTTGCATTGTACACTCATCACTCGCTTTTTGCGTCACTTCCTGGGTGTATTTTCATTGGTCAATTGCAGACTGGAGTCGTAGGTTTTCTGGCACTGCTTGAGGACTGCTGGAGGCTGAATTTGGTCGTGAGAGTGCTCAATAAGCTGTGGCTGGGCCGGTTACACTGGACGGCCACAGACCTACAAATCACGTTCACCATTTGTTTACATGATGATTTGTCTAGGACGGCCAAAAAACGCACAGTATGCCCCGTGCTTTAGAGACATTATTCCTAAAACCAAACACCGACAGAAAACAAATGGACTGTTTTTCACATTTGGAAGGTTTATAGAGGCAGCAGAGACCCACATTACAACATGAAAGGATGTAAAAGGTGAGTTTTGCACAATATGTCTCTTTTAAAATGAGACCCATCATAATACCTCCAGAAAATCATATCTGGCATTTCTGAAAAACAAATTAAAGTTTAAGCAAACGTTCTAATCACGAGCTAGTTTAAAAATGAATCCTACTCAACCTAAAAGTGAAGGAAAATTCAATGATATAATAAAAGATCAGAATTATAATACAAACTACTGAGTGGCATTTGTTTAATGAAAGACAAAGGTTCAAACCATCCACATCATTACAAGGTTTTCCTTTTGTTGGTCTGCATCCCATATTCTTCTCCACATGATTACTCAGATCATTTCTTGGTAATTATTCCAGTCTGAGGTTACAGAATGAAATCACTTGATTGCACGGTGGCTTCAGAATGAATTTAATGTCCCTGCTGATTTGTTTGGAACCATTTTTTAGCTGAAACAGAAAACAATGCTTATATCAGACAGCAATTAGATCTTTGTACAGACAGACATTTGAAACAGCAGCTTCCATGACAAATGATCAGTTTGTTTAAGACTTGAGACCAGTCTAAAAATGTCTCATCTCTGCTCTGGGACCAGCTCTCCCAGCTACCTCTTCCAGTCCTTCCATGGGGAACAACAAGATGTTCCCTCGCCAGCCATTAGCTCACATCTGTCCATCCTCCTCCCCGTTGGATATGTGAGATTTGCTCACCTTGAAAGACCCCAGAAAGCATCCCTACCTCACCGTGCTACTTTAGATGCAGACAAACTCGACTCAGAGCTCCTGAATAGCTGAGCTCATCACCTTATCCTTAAGGGGGAGCCTATAGCCACTTTTTAGAGGAAGCTCATTTCTGCATTTATTTGCAATCTCACTATTCCAAAGCTGTGTGACCACAGATGAAAGTTGGGACGTGAATCGACTGATAAATCGACAGCTCTGCTTTTTGGCCAAGCTACATAACGCTCCAGACGCTGTGCCAATCCACAAGTCACTTCTTTTCCGTTCTACCCACCCACCATCCTCACTGGAAATGAATCCAAACTTTTGTCTGCCCTTTATTTAGGCTGGGTGAAAGGAGAGAAAATATGCCGCCTTCCTCCAGTGCTGGTTATCATGCTGCTCCTGGCTGAACAAGCCCCTCATTATATTATGAGAACAACAACCACTATCCATGTTGTATATTTGACCAGTTATTCAAATGATTTCAAAAACAGGAAGTGGCTTTAGTCATCTGACAAAATAAAAACCACAGTAACTACTTAAGGACAAGGTAGGAAATCTGAAGTCAGGTTTCTGCTAACCTTTTTCCAGAACTATGCACAAACATCTTGCAAATTCCTGACAGAAAAATTTGAAGGTTTTTTAATGACTGAAAAAAGAAAACTTTGTGTTATAATTTAAATTTTGCTTTTCAAACAGGTAAAGATATTAACATTTCCACACTCCAAATTGGCTAATTTAGTTGTCACTTTATGATGCATGCACACACACACTCGCATGCGCACGCACGCACACACACACACATGCGTCCTTGTGAGCATTAAATCGCCACACGGTGAAGCTGTGTTACGTGGCTCCAGAAGGTCTTCGTGTTTGGTGATTCATTGTGACATTTCACACATACAATCTGCAACCTGGTTCACGGTGAAGCTCAGGGGAAGCCTTCCCTATGTGTGCGTCACCTGTCCACCTACATTAGAACCTGTCACGTCTTTTAGGCACTGCAGTGCTGCACATCCTGGTAATAATCAGGATAAATATGAATGTGTGCTGACAGTTTGCTGCGTTTGACTCATATCCAAGTGGCAATGATTCTGCATTATTAAAAAAATCTCTCTAAAACAATAGAAAACAACATGACATCATGTGGTTTAATCTGATGAAATAAATGCTGTGAAGTGATTTAATACCTGTAATTTGATATGATACGA
This sequence comes from Aphyosemion australe, assembly GCA_006937985.1. Lineage (NCBI taxonomy): Eukaryota > Metazoa > Chordata > Actinopteri > Cyprinodontiformes > Nothobranchiidae > Aphyosemion > Aphyosemion australe. Next base: position 1,220,221 of record SSNS01000123.1, read on the forward strand.
TATGATGTGAGCTTGTACAGTTTGACACAACGTGATAGAGTGAGATGATATGACATGTGTGGGAGAGGGTGAAGTAATAACATTTTCTTGGATACGATAAAATAATGTGGTTTCAGAGCAAAATTGCATGTTTTTTTATTTAAAAACACGGTTGTGTTTTTTTTTAATTACCATTATCTCAGACAGAGTTTTTACTTACTATGTCAAATGAAGGGTAATTAAAATTTCAACATTTATTCATATTTTATTATCAGGAAGGAAGAAATTGAGCTTCTTTTTCTCAAAAGTCAAAGAATAGCTGTTTGACTGCTATGAAACTGTGGTGGTCTTGGTTTGCTCCAGTTATAAACATAATCATTGCAAATCTGTTTTGCTTCCTTTTGTAGTAAAACAGCTTCCTGTAACTCCATTTTTCATTTTCAAATGGAACTTTTTTACGATTATTCCTCAAAATATATGTATTTTACCTGGTTTACAAACCACAATGCTCCAGTTTCCCAACAGGAGCTTCATCGTTAATGTTGCAGGTATTAGGCCGGCACCATTACCACTAACAGCTATTTTTTTATTTGGGGAACGTCTGGAAGCCTGAAATGCAAATAAAGAGACAGAGACATCAAAATGGCGTGATCTCTGTGAACTGCTGCTCCTGAATCTTTAATTATTTTTTTCCAACATAATATATTCTTTTCCAACACATTACATGTATATTTACTTTCCATTCATTTGTATTAAATCAACATCTAATCACTTTCTCTTACAGTTTCCACAACTTTCCAAGACCTGACTTGGTTCCATTGAAATGCAAAATAACTAGCCTAGTGAACTAGACCAAATTCTTGCTTTGCAGAGTTTGGTCTAGGCACGCTTCATTGGAACCCTCACAGTCTGTGGCTGTCCAATCACAGCTCACTATAGTTTTGGTTGGGCCAATCACAGCGCTCTATATTTTGGGCCAATCACAGAGCGGGAGTAGCCGATGACGTCAGCGATGCGGCCGCGAACCCAAGCAACATGGCGGCAACGCAGGAACCACGTTTGTTTGAAACGGCTTTGTCATCAACATTGGATTATTGGATTATTTAGACTTCAACGTGCGTAAGTCTGTCGGCTATACTTAGCGGCTTCTTATTTTTATCAAACAAAGTAGTGCAATGTCCCAGTACACCTGATATTCACATGTTTTTATACAAAAACGACAGAAATCATTGATGTTAGACGCCATAGCTGCCTCCCGCTTTTCCGTTGCTGTGATTACGTCATGTTGTTCGTTACTCTGATTGGTCCTAGCGCTATCCAATTGCGTGCTGACATTTTGAAAGACAACCGTAGATCCCGCCTCACGACTGAGAGCCGTCAATGGTTCGTGGCCAGACTATATATTCACATATATAGGATGGCTTGCCAGGCTACAAAATAACAGCATTATATAACACATCTGATGTATTCACTCATGTGACATAACGGTTGCTACAATATGCATTTTTTCTGACTGGGAGTACAACACTAGACTTCACTTCTAACAATAAAACACTCATTAACATATACACGCCGCGTTAAAACCATCGACATATAAATCTATGGACATAGCCCGCCCATTTGGAAATACATATTCAGAATGATTCAAAATGGGAGGTTCCCACCGCCTCCATTTTGGCCGTGACACACGCTTCTTCACGCCCAGACAATCCAGAAATGGGAAAAGAGGTGGAGCAGAGGGTGGGGCAGTGAGGGTTGGATATAACAAAACCAATGTAGGAAGCTAAACTGAGCTAACACACGAAGCTAAGATGGAGAACCGAGACAGCGAACCACGCAGCTGTCTGGCTTCTGTGCGAGGCAGCAGCGTTGGTCGTCTGTGGAGCTGCAATACGGACTGTACAAATACAAGCAGAGCCTCAGACCGCTGCGATCGGAGCCGTGCGCGCTGGCTGCTTACACGATGTCCCGCTCCACTCCACTCCGGGGGAGTTCAGCGGGACCTTAGCTGCATGCTAACTGGAAGCTAGTGGAGTTTTTTGGGCACTTTTAGCGAGAGAAACGCAGTTGAGCGACTCCAAAGTGTAACGAGATCAGCTCAAACAGCTGGATTGTTTCTGTAGTCTCCGTCAGAGAGTTCCACAGGCTACAACCACAGCGTCAGACGGTAGTCAAGTAGCCGCGCGTCCCAGCTCCCTCGGGAGAAGGGAGTGTGCGGCTGCTTGTGTGTAGAGATGCCGGGTGCCCGGCTCGCTGGACTGCGTGCCTCCGCAAGGATTAAGCAGCACATTCGTGGATATCTGATCGCAGGCCGCTGCTGGTAAAAGGAGAGACACGTTGCCCAAACTCGGGAAAACCTCCATTCTGCAGCGATGACCTCGTGGATCTTCATCCCGAAGCCTCAGCTAGCCTCGGTTAGCTTACCTAGCTCGAGTTACGGTACCCAGTCAGCCCCACGAACACGTTATATTTCAACCCATCTTTGACCAAGCAGTGTTATGTTAAACACAAAGCATCTTCCCCCATTCAACCAGCGAAATAAAGTACAGAAATATAATTTTACTTACTGATAAAAATGAAGCAGAGACTTCTTGGATGATCTCTTGGTGCAAACAATTCCACAGCTTTCCCTCTTTGTCCAAATAATTCCATGATTAACATCCAAACACGAACACGCAGAAAACACAACTAAAGTTCAGAGAGTCGAAATGGCCGAACATCTATTAACGTGAGGCTGAGGCCTTCCTTGGAGCTAGCTGCTTATGCTAGCTCTGAAGCTAGCTCTGACGCTTGCTCTGACGCTCATGCTTCCTGTCAATCAATTCTAATTATTCATAATTTCAAGCATTTTATTACACCTAAACGAAAGAGTTACAAAAAATCCACCCCCCTCAGAGTTGTCAGGACTATAAACTAGACCTATTAAACACAAAATGGAAAATTGAACCAGGCTGTAAAGATCTTTTTTTCAGCTGTGAAGTTGGCATTTTTAACATGGGGGTCTATGAGGATTTGCTCACTTCTGGACCCACCCTCAGTGGATGAGGGGAGAACTGCAAGTTTTGCCACTTCCGTGTTTGCCTAATTTCTGAGCCAGACGGGTTCCCCCTTGGTTAAAACCCACACCCAAAACACACTGGGCAGCATTACGAAGCTCTGAAGCTATTATGGCTTGCAACTTACAGACTAAGATATTAGCATGAGATGCTAGGCTATTAGCATGAGATGATGGGCTATTAGCACGAGAAGCTAGCGGCAATATAAGTTGATTTAACCCCATAACTTAACATTTAGCACAAGCTATCAACTGTCACCACACGTATAAACCCTAGGCGCACCTTATATGGGTGGATTTTAATGCTTGGGTGCACTTTACTAACCTGAAATGCAAATAAAGAGACGGAGACATCAAAATGGAGTGATCTCTGTGACGATAAACCGGACACAGAGCTCCACTAGCTGTCTCGCCCCCCACTGCCACCCTGTGGAGCAAAACGGTATTGCACGGCACACTTTCCTGCTGTTTTCTTTTTTTTTTAAATCTTACTCAATTAAAATACAAAATGTTACAACAAGCTTATGTGACCACACTTGGTTGGCGACAATGGCTCTTTTTAGAACATTTTCTTAGAACAAGCCGAAGAAACGATTCTAGAATAAGCAGCTGATTATTTAAATGACCAACCAATGGTTTACAGAATATCTACAAAAAATGTAACGGTAAATGACAAAGAAAGCATCTAAAAAACAGTTTTTGATTGAAAACTTTTAAAAGAAAAGCTGCAAGTTTTGACCTAGCTAGAAAACTAGGCACTGCCAGTATAATTATTGTGTGTTTAAACTAATCCTTTCTTTTATGATAAATTGGTTATCCTCATCAGAAGCTATAACCTGAGTAGAAACTTTCTTTCACACATGCCATTATTTGATTAAATTCAGACTCTGAAACGATCTGGTTCAGGAAGCTAAAACATTACATGAAGACTCTGGATTGATTTTGTATTTTTTTACATTTACTGTCGGTTTCTCTTTGTTTTACCTGCGTGACCTCTGGAGCTTTGGCGTGACCTTTTCCTACTTCCTTAGCTGAGCTCACTTATGCCTACAGGTCTGCAGCGGTTACAAAAACATTCTCCAAATAACACAAACATTACATCTACGCTAGGTCAACTGAATCATTTTTTATAATATACGGCCCATGAGTCTATCAAGTGGAACTAAGTGGTGCTATTCGTGACTATGCACGCTGTGATACTCAACGTTTCTTGACAGGCATGAGTTTGACATAAAAGGAACACACAAACACAGGGAGCCAAGTAAGATATGAGTCATTCTGCAGTTACAGTACATCTAAAACTGTTTGTATTAAACATTGCTCAATGCTAGATAGAAATCTGAAACATTAATAATGAAGTAGATTCATCAAATGCAGGCTTCAATTTGGGGAGTAATTAAAACTCATGTTGGGGTGTTTTAAATACAGAAGCTCATTGTGGTTTTATTCATAATTAAATTATCTAATTTAATGTTCACAATGAAAGTCTAACAGATTTTCTTCTTTAGATTATTTATCTGATAAAGAAAACCGTGTAGAATTAGGAAATTACAACAAAACCCAGGTGATGACATCAAGTAGGCTAAAAGATCTCAAACAGTAGCAGATGGTGCTCCATTCAAAGTACATGTTCTGGACAGAGACGATAGATGGTTTGAGAGACGAGTAAAGTAATCTATGGCTAGGTTCACACTGCAGGCAAAAGCGCATCAAATCCGCTTTTTCCCCCACATGCGACCCATATCAGATTTTTTTGTGACAGTCTGAACAGCACAGATCAGATTTTTTCCAATCCGACTCAGGTCGTTTTCATATGTGGTACTGTTTCCGATACATATCCGATTTTAAACGCGATTGCAGTCTGAACGGTCATGTTGCATTAAATCCGCCTCCTACGCCACTGATCAGCAGAGGTGCACGTCGTGTCAGGACGTTCCTGAGGAGGAGCGCTGAAGGGAAGTGCTGACAGAGCGATTCAGGGGTCTGTGGGACATCCTGTCAAGTTTTGGAATTAAAAATAGAAGAAAGCATGAGAACGGCAGTTGCTGCTGCAGCGAAGCATCTCTCAGGTCTCGATCTCCGTAAGAGCAGGGTGGGGTGGGGGGTTCTCTTTCAGGGAATACTAACTCGGGAAGACGGTGGGAATAAGGAGTAAAATATTTTATAGTTTTAAAATAGTTTCCCAAAACGAGAGACTTGACAGGTGTGATCCTGAAATTGTGTCTGAACTATCAGTGAAGGCTTTCACATCACAGCTCCACCTCTCCTGGTTCTGACTGTGATTTCTTGTCTTCTGCGCATGCGGGTTGCTTTGGGGCCGTGAAGCGTTCACACTGTCGAGTGCTTGATGTCGCATTTCAGTTATAATGTGAACAGCAACACAAAAAATCGGATTTACTCAAAAAATCGGAATTGAGCATCAAGACCTGTAGTGTGAACCTAGCCTAAATCAAATGGGAAAAATCTACATTAAATAGAGGAGGAGGCCTCAGGTTTCACCTTTCCAGCACCTATAATGCAGCTCTGAACCTAATTCCTAACAAATTTCACTCTAGGTCACACCCTCCTATATCTAATCAACACAATGATTCCCAAACAATAGAGGCTAACAATGCTAACGACTTCTCAGGAGGTAGGGAGAAGGGGTATTCATAGGCAGTTTCTGCTCATTAAGCAACAATTGACAGCTACAGTTTATAAGATTGAATCTCCCATATTCCAGTCAGAATTGACAAAGCTCCTCGGATGAGAAGCGAAACATCTTCAAGAAACCAAAGATGTCCAGTTGCCTTCATTTGAACCCCTTTATATTGGTACCTTCAAAAACTAAACGTCATAAATAGGCCTAATTTGGTAAAGGTCAGAGTTCATAATTCAGCATTAGGAATGAGACAGGGCAAAAATAACACCATGGGAGAGGTTCAGGAAAAACATCTGGATGATCTCCCAAGACTTTGGGGAAATATTCTGTGAAGTGGTGAGGCAAAAGCAGAACTTTTTAGGAAGTGTGTCACATTACATCAGGAGAAAAACAGTCAAACGTGATGATGGGCTGGGATGACCTGCGGTAATTGATATAATCATTCATTTGGCTTTCAATCCTGAAGGAGAATCAGTGTCAGAATCAAGTTTGTTGCCAAGTCACTCGTTTGTGTTTGGTGCAGGAGGCAATTACCATGTGTGCAAGAAACATAAACATGAAAACATATCTGAACAATGTGAACTTGGTGTGGAAGTAATAAGTAGTAATTAGTTTAGTCAGGCCTCTCATTGCCCCCAGCAACAAAAAGAGGAAAGACGAGTGGGTCAACATGTCTCCAGATATACAGGAGACTCATTACCAGTTATCACAAACCCTTGATTACAGTTGTTGCTGCTGCCAACTGAGTAAAGTTAAGTTTAGGAGTTGGTAAAAGTTCCACATGGGTGGGTTGGTTTGTATGGTATTTGGTTCCTAATCATTAGAAAATTACATTTTAATTAGTTTAACATTGTTTGAAATTGAAATTTGTTTGCTAATCTGAAACAATGTGAGGAAAAAAAGCAAAAATATGAAAAAGGGAGAAAAACAATAGCTACGTTTACATGGGCACAAGTAATCAGAATGAATGCTCCATCAGATCAAAAATTCTTCATGTAAACATGTCAATCGGAATGTTTTGATCCAATACGGCCCGATCGGAATTAAATTACATTCCGATTGAGAGAGGTGGTTTTGTCCGATCATCATTCTGATTGACGTCCATGTACACAGCCATTCAGATTGTTGGAGTAAAATAATGCCGTCTTTCCGCCTTTGCAGACGCTCAGGACAAGTCAAAAACATGGCGGAAGGTAAACAGAAGAGGTCTGTTGCTGACACTATTTTTTGACTGGAAACCCAGGAGCTCAGTATTATTGAACGCCTCGATGGCCGTAAGGCTAGAAATGCAGTTATACACTCAAGTGCATCTAAAGAAGCTGGAATTCACCGAAGTATCGACCAAATCAAAAACAATTTTGTTTCTGGAAAGACAACTCTGCGCATGCTCAGCCTATTTAATCTGACTGAATGCTTGGTGCATGCATCACGGCGTGATCGGATCATTTGGCACATACTGTCTATAACTCTATCGAGGTGCTGAGATTTTCTAGTAAAAGACTGAACATGTCTAAATATAAAACTCTTTATTGTTTGTGGTTTTTTACTCCTCCTGATCCAATTACTTTTGTTACTCTCTGCCCTTTGATCTTTCATTAAGAACGAGGGACCACGTCATACCTAATAAAAGGGCAGAACAAACTTTGTAATAGAAGTTCTAGATTATGTGTGAGTCTATTGAAATTCATTGCAAGTGCAAACTTCTAAATGACTAATTACTCAAACATCCTTTGCATCAGTTTAATGATAAAAACTATATCGTGGTTAGTTAGTGGTCCTCTATAGATGATCATTACCTGTCCAGTCTTTGTCCCTTTCATCTCCCCTGAAGTAAATTGCTGCACCACATGGAGCAGTTAATGACCACTGAATCACTACCTCTTCAGTTCCTGCTAATTAATTATGAAGAAAATCAGACTCTGATTCATTTAATTCCACATTTAACCAACAAATAACTGACCATATTCTCATTAATAGCAATGTAATATAAATTTAACCAGGAGTTAATCATCAGGCAGTGGTAAATTAGCCATTAGTCTCTGATTTGTTCCTCATTAGTTTCCATGTATCTGAGCACATTTTGTGGCCCCTATTGTATCGTGTCACCCAGGACTGCTTCATAATAAATTAGGATTTGTTCAACAAGATTTCCAGTGAGGACAATCTTTATAACATGGTCAGAGCGTGCAGCTTTTGCGCAGTAGCATTGAGCAACTTCAAGGTGTTGCAAGGAACATAATAAGAGGAGGATTTTACAAAAGTGTTTAGACTATATTGCAGCCCCTTGGTTGAGAATTTTTTTTTTAATTCTTTTAATTTAATCATCTCTCATTTTTAACTGTCTTAAAGGGGATATTTTGGCCATTTTGAAAAGTGTTACTGTAAAAACTGTTTTGAAAAAGTACTATGTTGCCCATTATGTATGGCTTTACAAATGACGTCTGTTTGAACAAATAGAAAGGACTGATGAGCTAACGGCTAGCCCAAGCACAGCCAAGTAGGGATGTAACGATTCTCTCAAGCCACGATTCGATTGCCAATTTTAAATTCACAATTTCGATTTTTTACGATTTTTCACAACAAAATGAATTTCAGTTATTTTATGGCAAAATTAATTATTTTTTACAATTGCCCTTTAGTCCTTTTGTAACTTAGCCCTAATTGTAACTTTCTGTCTTACTAACAAAACTTAACACTGTACAAAGTAATAGCGGTAATTAAAGATGATATGGAAATCATCACAAATCTTTTCATGCTCAAAAAGTTTTATTTATTTTGAATGTCATCTGCATTTATGTCTCTGGCAGTCTGATGTGAATCGATTCTTTTTTCTACAACGATGGATATTTAAATTAGATTTTAAATCGATTCTTGAAGCATCGTTACAACCCTACAGCCAAGACAAAAATGTATTTCTGCTGTCTAAAAATGGGCCCATTCTCTTACATTTCACAGATAATGTAAATGCTGCTTTATAAACCATTACACTGCTGTCAATTATTACATATTACACACTTAGCTCGGGAGACATTTTAAGAAATTCCTGCAAGATACGACCTGTGGATGCAGTGAAGTTGCAAAGAAGAAGAAGGAGGAGGAAAAGAAGAAGAAGAAGAAGAAGAAGAAGAAGAAGAAGAAGAAGAAGAAGAAGGGAGAAGGAGAAGGAGAAGGAGAAGAAGAAGAGGAAGAAGAAGAAGGAGAAGAAGAAGGAGGAGAAGGGAGAAGAAGAAATTGAAAAACAATTAAAATGATCATGATTAAATATTCAGATTAAAAAGAAAGAATGAGAATAAAAAACGAAAAAAACAAACAAACACAGGAGCTCAAAAATACTGAAATTAGAGAAACACTAGGATGAGTTGAACTGAAGAGAAGCTAGTGAGGAAGAACAGGATGAACAGGAAGTCACACAAAAGCCAGCAGCGGTAGTCCAAGCGTGAGGAGATGAAGGTGTGGATAACAATATCAAGTTCAGTTTTACTCCTGCTGGTGGTATTCACAGTTTTAACTCCACAAAGGATGTAATGTCAATAACCATGTAACATGAAGTTGATGGCAGTGTAATTTTTTTAACTAACCACAGAAAAAAATGCAGATTGAAGCTGTTTTAAGGTGGACACAAAAGACTTCAGCAATTAGCTCATCATGAAAGCTATTTCTCTGATCTGGGGTTAGCTACATGCAGCAGGGATTGTAATAATTAGGACTTGCACATGGACACACTACAAAATGGTTAAAGATCTCATTATCTTAGAGTGACAACAACTTATTTGTAGTCACATTTAAAAAATTGGCAGAAAAATGCCTAGAGACCGAAAATTGAGTCAAATTTGGGATTAAATGAGCGATGTGTCATTTTTCAGGAAATGTGTTTTATGGTGATTAGATAAGAAGCTGTCAAACAAACTGTTGCCAAAGTTTAATTTAATGTTACTAACGAGAGAGAGAGAGAGAGAGAGAGAGAGAGAGAGAGAGAGAGAGAGAGAGAGAGAGAGAGAGAGAGAGAGAGAGAGAGAGAGAGAGAGAGAGACAGAGAGACAGAGGGAGAGAGAGAGAGAGAGATTATTTGAATCAAACCAAAGGATGACAAAGGACAAGTAAAGAAAACTAAAAATGAATACTTCATGTCTGTTTGGTAAACATTCACATTCCAATAAAGCTCTAATCCAGTGGGTTTAATAAATAATCCATTAGTCCGGATCACCAGACACGAAGGCAAATGAGTTTCTGAAAGGGAAACAGCAGTGTTCATGGTACCTTACTCAGGCAGAAATACAATCAATGCAAACTTGATGATGGCTGAGGCAAGAAAAAACATCATCAAGAAAATCTACTGGATAACAGCACAGATGGAAGGAAAACTAGCAGCATGATAATAGCATTTCAGCTGTCAAACTGTCACATTCAACATTACCGACACGCGGCCCACCTACCTCCTCTGTTTCTATCTGATAGGTAGGATGACAGGCAGCAAGCTAATTTGCTCAACACTCTGTGTCTGAAAAGTCTGGAATCACTGGGAAATGGCCAGCTGAGAATAGATGCCAGTCTGAAAACTGGAACGCCTCAAATCAGCCATTACCATGTTTAAATAGGTATAAATCTACATGTTTCATTTAGACTTTCCTTTTGCCGGTCCATTCTCAATACGTTTCCAGGAAGAGATGATTAAACAAGCTCCAACAGTGACTTCACACCTGGATAAATTCAAAGTTGCCATGTCAAGTAGCCCTACTGCCAGAGAGAAGGGATAATAACGCCGACCGTTTCAGGTTGCTTCTGTCATTTACTGCTTGTGTCCCCCGTCTCTTCTACCAAAAAGCCTCGTCTCCTAATCCTGTCACCGCGGCCAGTGGCTCTGTGACACGAGAAACAGATCAGCCCTTTCATCTGAAATCCTCATAGTGCAGATGATACTGTTCGCCCTGAGATGACTAAGATCAGGTTAACCTTGTGCTGAGGCTAAACACACTCCATCTGGGCTGTAATTCGCTGCTGTTTTGTGGCAGAATAACTTCATGTTCTGGGTGCACAGAGGCCATTTTGTTAGATGTATGCATCTAGACTGAATAAAAATGCACACACAGATGTGCAAATGCAGTGTGAGAAAACAGACACTAAGCTTTTAGTTACTGCTTTTTCCTGGAATGTGAAAACAGCACTTCAGTGATAACCTTGAAGCACCGAGCAGCGCTGCCTTCAGACTACATGAGAACCCAGAAGGGCTGCAAAACAAATCACTGGAGCTGCAGGCTGCAAGTGAAATTACCTCCCTTTCTGCCTCTTTATTTCCATGAGTAACCCTTTATAGTTTGTGTTGACTGAATATTAAGGAGACTGGAGAGAGAGAGATGAAAGAAGGGTGCATTCATCACTCCATCTGTCTCTCCGTGGGCCGCTGCCTTCATGAATGACATCCAAAAGTGCACACACACACACACACACACACATGCTTATCTCTTTGCTTTTATCGCTGCACATAGGGAGATGATGATTTGTCTTGTCATCTACACCAGGATCTGTTTTCCTGGACATGTTTTCCTCTGTCACTGCTATCACTATAAAAACACACCTGGGATTTTCATTCTACTTTATTTTATTCTATTTCATTGTATCACTGCAGAGCAGCCGCGACTCCACTTTGGTTGGATTTAATTTCCCGGATAACGCGGAGAATTCCAAACATACTGACAGCACATACTGTTTGATAAGATAAATTCACCAACGTCGAGCAAATATCACGACAGCAGTTGGAGCTGTGGAACAACACGAGGTGCGTTCGCTCCCGATTTAAAATTCCATCAAACATTCATATGTTTTTTTTTCCATTAGAAAGAAAAAAACATGAGGTTAAATATCACCAGGGAGAAGAGCTGTGAAGACAGCTGGCACACAAAACGGACAAGTGATATTTGGCTAATTCCACCAAATCTGATCCAAATAAAGCAGCTGCTAACATTTATGTCACAGACGCAGTCGTGAATTTACACGGCGGCTGGAAATAATCGAAGCTCTCAGATGATTCTGGATGGATTTCCACCACTTTGATGCACTCTCTTATTTGCTCTCTCTTCACTCCCGGCTTGGATTTATTACAGCACAGTTTGGAATTGGTCTCATTTTCTTTTCAAACTGTCAGACAGGGGCGGAAAAACCTTTAAAATCCCAGCTTATCGTGCCCTCTCAAAACTCAAGTTATCAAAACCCCAGGACTTATCTTGTAAATCTCCCACGTATTCCTTGGCATGAGTTGTCATTCCTGGGTCAGGTAGTTGACCTCAGGTTTCATCCCCCGCTGCTCCGCTTCTCTGGCCTCCCCGAGGAGCCTCTTGTCCGTGATTCACGCTCTTATCTTCACAGTGCATACAGTGGAGGCAGACCGCACAGACACAGGTCACGGAACCAAATCGCGTACACACATCTGAGTGAATTATTCAAATTGCCAAGAGCAAAAGAGGAGCGCACAACCTTTCTTCCTGTTACGTGACAAGAATGGCCGGTCAAGCCGCAGTGACTGCAGATCAGACAGTCGTTTAGGCTGGACAAAAATGTAATTTGTTCTCATGTATCTGATTTTATTTTAATGGCTGTAATAGTGATTTGGTAATGACCTGGTGTCCGTCTTACACTGTGTGGAGCTTAAATTAATGAAATCACAATGAGGACTGACTCATGTGTCTTGAATGAATTATACAGTTCCTTTTTAGCCCCATTATTGCAGCAAAGGTGCATGTATGTGTGGCGCTGTTGACACAAGGCGGCAGAGAAAGACAGCCCACACTGGCATCGTCTGCACTTCATAAATACCAGAGCTAAAGGTAACAGGGTGGAAATCAATTACATGGTTGGCTCACCTAATTGATATCCACCTCAGCATAAACACAGATAACCACAGCAATATTAGTGCTGAGGATTATGTTTTCATGGCACCTGAACAAATTTTACTCAAAGAAAAAAGCAGATTTATGCATAAATTTAAGAAGGAACAAAGATTAATTTGACCACATTTTGAATCATAGCGTTATTATTAAAGCTCTCATTCGTTTTTCAGAACATCTGCAGAGGTGTCTAGTATAAATGAATGCCTTGAGAGTCATTCCTTGAGGAAAAAAGCTCTGCCGCTCCCGTTTCGGGAAAGATGAGTTGGCCGGAGGAGAGGGGGGCATAAAATAGCAGAATTTTGAGTCTAACCCTCTGTCCACACTGGAGGCGTCAGCAGCGCAGAACGGTTTACTCCCGTGATACGGCACGTCAATCGCAGAGTGGCTTCTCATCCTCGCTGGAATCGCAAGATCACAAAATCTCTCGAGACTTCAAAGGTCACAGTTTGTTTATGTCAGGGGTCACCAACTCCGGTCCTCGAGGGCTACCATCCTGCACGTTAGCTGTTTCTTTGCTCCTACACACCTGATTGAAATGAATGAGTAATTAAAAGGCCCGTGCAGAGTAAAACGTGGTAAGGAGATGATTAAATTACTTTATTCAGGTGAGCATGAAACAGAAAACTAGCAGGATGGTAGCCCTTGAGGACTGGAGTTGGTGACTCCTGGATTTATGTCATTTGCCATTAAACAAAAAAAAAAGGAGATCACGTTTGTTATCGCTGATGTCATACATTGTGCCGCTCCACTGCCAGGATTAAAGCCTCATCGTCCATAATGAAAGAAAAAAAAATCCCTTGCACTTTTCGAAAGATGCTGGGAGGTCACATGTATTGATGTAATCTACATAAAAAAATTGCATCTCTGTAATAGTTTTTTATTTAAAATATTACCAGATGTTTTACACTGATATCGTGTGTGATTTCCTGTCTAGTCCTATTTTAACTGCGGAAATGGATGCGTCTTAGAAGTGGCTCGCTGCAAAAATACAACCCAATCCTATCTTTAGCAGCGCGGCGCAGCAAGCCGCTTCTGGGACACACCTGAAATGTCCTGCGCAGCGACTGGTGTGGATCAACCCATTGAATTATTATTATAGGATTCTATTTGACACAGACGTTCTGCTGTCGTTCCATGCCGCTGATGCCTCAAATGTGGATTGGGGGCTACTCATTATTATTTCTTGATTTTCAGACATATTGGCTCTGACTGGCTAACAACACAACTCTACCACTTACTCTGTTTGCTTTGCAACGTTGATACAAATAACACAAACCTGGAGTTCTGTAGTTTTGTGGAGTTGCTAATGCTAACGGTTAGCTTCTAGCCAAGACGTGCTCTGCTCTCTCCTGGATCCTAAACCAACAACAGACTTCCCCGTCGTGAGCCAAGATGGGCGAGTCCATGAATGTTAATTGTGACGTAGATCTGTGTGGCTTTTGTAATCTGGTTTCTCAGTGAACTTAGTCTTTAAAGGCAAATGACAGCCAATGTTTTTGCCTTTTTTTGAGTGTGTTTTTTAGCAAAATATTTCATGAGCCTGGATTGATTTTAATGAAACAGTCAAAGTAATGGTTAACTGTACATCCTCAACTGACTTTTTTAGGTTAATTTGATTCAATATGACTGCCACTGCTAATCAGTATAGGCAAACACAAAAATGGCACTGCCAATTTAATTGATACTGAGCTGCATTTTCATATAGTTACAGTTGAGATACATTAACAGCACATTCTTCGAGTGCATCATAGTATTTATGTCATTCATTTCTGAACCTGGACATCTATTATAATCTTCAAATCTGCTGCTCAAATGTAATTGCTTTTTGTTTGTTTGTTTATTTTGTTTTATATGGACTACCTCCGAGACATCTCGGCCAGGTTGTGTTTGTAAATGAGACCATGTTTTCAAACATTTTAACAGTTAAAATAAAGATTGGGAAAAAAATGACCATAATTTAATATTCTAGAATGAAAGGTGGCAGATGATCTGCATTCCTTCAATGACTGCTGGCCCTTTAACTCATTTCTCCTCGCTGGAACAGTTTGTCCTATGATGCAAAATCTCACTCTACAGATGAAATTTTTCATTGTCACTGAAATCATAATTTTATTACTTTATATTTATAAATTAGTTGGAGTTTTCTTTTTCTCACAGATTTGGTAAAAAAAAATAAAAAGTTTTTTTTGTTTGTTTTGCTTTTTCTTAGAGGTTGATAAGACAAAGCTCGGACTGAGGCACAAAAACATCCTTTTTGTAGACTTAATTATCAGTTCTCACAAGTCGACATGAAGTTTGCTGCCAAACAGCTCCCTGTCTGATTGTGAGTCTCTGATCTTTGCCAGCACCACACAATTATATCAATTTGACTGTTATCACACTGCAAATGTTCATGTGCTATTAAGATAACAGTGTGATCCTTCTTTGACCTTGAACACTTTAATTAGCTAAATATCTCTCCTTGTTATGGATTATTAATGCTCACATGTGTTGTATTTTGCAGTCTTGGGCCAGTTAGTTTTTCTTTTTTGTTTTTAAAAAACAAGAATCAGATTTCATAAATTGTGCATTGTGCGTTAAATCTTCCCCATGAATCTTCTATTTTAATGGGGAGTAGTCGTAGAAGTTTAAACAGGGACAGTATACAATTTAACATTAACCATAAAGGAAAGATTATAGCAGGTTATAGCAAAGATTCTAATTTCCATCTGTAGTCCCTTGGCAGGTTGATGTTATAATCATAAAACTAAAAAGAGTGTTAACATATTTTCCATATTTACAAAAAATATATAATTTACAAACATTTAATAAAAATTAAAAACATGACACACACTCATTTCATAATTATTAGCCATGTGTACACTCTTGCTTTTGTAAGAGCAATTTTTAGTTAAGTGTGATTTAAGAGTAGTAAACTTTAAAATCTCTGAAGCCAGTGTATTCCATTGATCCATCACAACCATACAGAGCGCTACTAAGATTCAGACATGAAGATATTTTAGTTATTTTTGTCATGAAAACAATTCAACAGTGCATTAATCTAAGTGAGATTGTAAAGAAAAACTCACTTATCCTCAAATTATAAACGTGATCAGACTGCACAGAAACAACAACGTCTAAATGGACCAGGTGCCACAACCAGTGCCCATCTGGACACAGAACTCAGTTTCCCAGCATTCCCTTTTCTGGAAGTCTATGTATGGAAGTCTTCCTCACCTGCCTCCACTCTGTCATTGCTTCTCAGCTGTGCCATGAGTTTCCAGAGCCTCTCAGCTCTACACCATGACTTCCAAGGCTAGTAGGTCCAATTCTTCTTTTGTGGAATCATGGTATATGTGTGTTTCCCATCAAGCCTCATACCGCGCTGTATATTAACTGTGTGTGGTCCTGCCCAATGCCAATTCCTCCGCGCTTGGGTCACTCACTCACACTACACACAAATGTGTGTAATTTCCAAAATACTAGATAATTGTCCATGCCAATAAGCAGAAATCTGCTAATCATAAATTCTAAAGTCCATACATCTTTGGTATCCTCCACGGAAAGCTAAGGAAAGGCATATTACATTCCACCTCTTCCAGGAATCTAAAATATGCCCAACTGGGTGCATTCCATCCGGACATGAAGCCCCCTGCGCTGATCTCATTGTCAAAAAAATCTTGTCAATCGTGTTGAAAGACCAGTTCACCAGATCCATATTTTAATAATTTCCAGTTTCAGAAGCAATGCAGAGAAGCACTGTGGAGGCAGGCAGACAGGACAAAGGGCCTTGGGAAGATAAGGGAGGAGAAAGAAAAGTGACTGCACCCTCCAAGAGGCAAAAGTCCAAACAACTCCAGAGCTTCCTAGGCTTTGCTAACTTTTATTGCAGGGATGCTCAATCCTGGTCCTGGAGAGCTCCTATCTGGCATGTTTTAGCCGTTTCCTTGCTTCAACACAGCTGATTTTAATCAGCAGATGATTAACAGGCTTCTGCAGAGCTTGATGAGCTGCTGAACAAGTGAATCAACCACTGAATCAAGTGTGTTGGAAAAGAGGAACAACAAAAACATGCTGGATGGTAGCCCTCCAGGACCAGTATTGAGCACCCCTGTTTTATTGCCATTTCATCCGGAACTTCAGTTCTCTCGCCGCACCATTCATCTCACTCACCAAGACCACCAGTCAACCCTGGCTTTTCAAACTGACCCCGGAAACTATCAAAGCTTTCCAAACCCTGGTGCTCCGCTTCACCATGGCTCCCATCCTCAATCACCCGGATCCCTCCGGCCCTTTTTATGGTGGAGGTTGATTCTTCAGACATTGGTGCGGGGGCAGTCCTTTCCCAGCGAGGGCCCAACCGGAAACTGTGCCTTCTTCTCACGAAAGTTCCCTGCCACACAACAGAGACTTGGCATGGGTGATCGTGAACTGTTGGCCATCAAGTGAGCACTAGAGGACTGGCATCAATTGCTGCTAGGCGCCGTGGACCCCTTTATGATATGGATGGACCACCCAAATTTTGGCCACGTCCAAACAGCCAAGCAACTAAATCCCCAACATTCCAGGTGGGCACTTTTCTTCAATGCGTACAACTTTGTCCTGGCCTACAGACCTGGTTCAAAGAACCTCGAAGCTGACGACTTATCATGCTCTCTGCCCCTTCTTCGGCAGCTGCATCTATCCTATTCTCACCGGTTCCTGGCAGCTCTTCATTAGCCTTTGGAGGAGTCCATCCTGGCCCCTCCGCCCAACAACCCAGCTCCCTCAGGGATCCCCAGGAACCGTCTCTACATTCCTTCATCCTGTCGCCAGAAGGCCTTGGTCTGGAGTCACTCTTCCCACCTGTCCGGACACTCAGACTTTGCCTACACCCTCCACTTCCTGACACATGCCCTCTGGTGGCTGAACATGACTAAGGACACAAAAGGAGTTCACTGCAGCGTGCGAGACATGCGCCTGCTCCAAATCCACCACTCAAGCCCCTAGTGGGTCTCTCCAACCGCTGCCGGTCGCCAAAAGACCATGGTCCCAGGTAGGGGTGGATTTTTATGAAAGGCCTTTCTGTGGTTGATGGTCTGAACACAATCCTCACTATAACCAACTGTTTTTCCAAGACCTTTCATCTGGTGGCTCTGCCAGGCCTCCCCACAGCTAAATGGACAGGCGAGTTGTTCCTCGAACACGTCAGGCTCCATGGCCTCCCCACCGACGTGGTTTCTGATCGTGTGCCCCAGTTCACATCTCGCTTTTTGGGGGCGCTCTGCCGTCTGGTCGGGGCCAATCTCAATCTATCATCTGGATACCATCCCAAGACCAATGGCCAGACGGAACGGGCTAACCAGCAGTTGGACCGGTAACTGCGCTGCTTCATCTCCTGTCAACCCACACTCTGGCCCAAATACCTCCTGTGGGCGGAGATCTCCCACAATTTCCACGTATCCTCGGCAATGGGGTTGTCACCTTTTGAGATGTGCTATGGCTACCAACCCCCCCTCTTTGACCACCAGGTGCCCGAAGTTGAGGTGCATGGTGAGGTGCTGCCTGGATCTGGGCCTGGGCTGTCATCACCTGCTCCAATGCCCGTTACGCCCTCCAGCACTGACGCCACCATCGCTCCAGTTCCTCATTCCAGGTCGGGGACAAGGTCTTTCCACAGCCAACTTCCGCTTACAGGTGGGAACCCTGGAAGCTTGCTCCTTGTTTTCTCGGCCATTACCCTGTGGAGAAGGTGATCAACCTAGTGGCCTTCCGTCTCCCCCTTCCGGCAGCTCTATGGATTCATCCAGTATTCCACTCTTTGACCAAAGACTTAATTTAAAAAAGAGACATGTTTCTATGTTCAACTATTTTTGATTGTAAATAATAGATTTAGCTTTTAATTTGATTTTGAATGTTTTGAAAAAACATGAATTCAACCATATAAAGGAACACAATGAAGGTTTACAAAGTCTTTTCATCTGAAGTTATTACAAAGATCTGTGTTCAGAAAAAAACAGATTTTTATATTTTATAACAAGCATCATAGCAGGTTTCATGGTTGAAATTAAGTAAAAATAAGAAAGGAGCCTTTAGCTACCAAATTTAATTGAAGTGATGCATCTTATTGAATATTTAAGCCAGATGGTAAAGAAAATACAAGTGTTCTGCTCTTATTCAATTGATATTTTGGGCCTTACACATACTGCAAACAAGAAACCTCTGATTGTCCTTTTGAGTCAGTGTTTATAAAGAAAAAGGTGAAATGTTTTACATTGTTTTTTTCACCAGCAACTGAAACACATCTAATCAAAAACAATTTTACTATAAAGAAAATTATTACACCAGATACATTTTTTTGTGTAAAGAGACTAAATGCTTGAAGTGCTTTTCATGGTTTTAAAGGCAGAAAATGGTCTCAATCTCTTAACCATATGACCTTCAGCAAATCCTCAGATCCTCCACAGTTGCTCATTTAAGTATTCCCACAGCTACCAGAAAAATCTTTACAGATACTAGTTTCTGCTTTTAGGCTAGAAGAATATGGAATGTTCTGCCTTCAGAATGAGAACTGTTGGCTTACAATTAAAAGGGAACTCACAAAGGCATCTGTGTATTTATTCTAAATTACATATACCATCAATTAATATTTATCAAGATACAAGGACTTTTATAAAGATGTATGAGAATGCTTGTTTTAAATCTGTATTGCTAATACTTTAATTATTAATGCTGTGATGAAAACTCCAACTTTTTCCAGCATGTATTCCCTCATGCCATGTGAATACAATGGCTACGTTAAAGGGAAACGTTTTCATATTTTTAATTAATTTTCTTGAGCCAGTATGTGCTAAAATGACCCTTTACAGGATTAATGAAAAGACACTCAGCCCCCTCCGCCCCCTGTGACCAGAATACCGCACTTCCACTTTCTAGACTATCCGAACTGCTGCCCTGAAGTCTCACAAATTCATGCTTTACGACATGTTTAAACCTCAGAACAGACAAGCTATACCTGGCTAGCATTTATTGTAATGTGTTATCTGAGGCTCCACCATGATAGAGACAAAGAAAACATTTATCTGATGAAGCTAAAAAAATATAGACTGTCCGACCACAATAGGAGTTAAACAAGAGCCAACATCGAGATTTTTCTGAATCACGAGAGCTTAGAAAAAAATAAGGATTCAAACTGCAGACCTAACGTGGCTTGTTTCACCTCCAAACAGCTTTTCTAAACAGTGCTTGATAACTCAAACCTTGGAGCTATTGCAGGTGAGCCACACACTGCAGCAAAGCATTCCTGCAGGTTTGATCATGTCCTCTGCAGGTGCTGAAGACCACTCAAAGGAGATGTGCAACAAATATTTCAATGTGTAATAGTTTACCTCCACTGTCTTTTTGCTATGTGTTTAACCAGAAACTTAATAAAATGGTTTACACTTAAGCTCTCTAACGTGGTTGGATTTAATGGAATTATCTTCGATCCAGCAGAAAACCGTCTTTGGCAGCACGACCATTCACTAGATTTTTGGAGAGTATCAAAGGAACAGATGTAGACTGCAGACTGAGAGCGGGGGGGGTTTGCCTTTTCAGTATGACATATTGGAGGTATGGCGTGAGAGCGTGTGAGGAGGGTCAGATGTGTGTCTGTGAGTGAGAGTTGGCAGCCCTGATGTTTGTCAGGCAGTAGTGATCACCTCCTGGTCCATCACCCTAAAACCCACATAAGCTCTCTTCTTACCAGGCAGACGCTCAGTCATTGATACTTTATCATCTCTATCCGATGTTCTTGTATCCTCACACACCATCGAATCCTCAGCGCGCCGTGCGGACCCTGGCTGCCGCTGAGCAGTGCTCTGATTCATTTGGAATATATTGGATTGAATTTTGGACATTATCACAGAAAGATCTAATTATTTTAATGTTAAGTGTTGACGTTTTATCAAGATCTGTGGTAATGGCTGAGTATGTTTGTGCTTTATTTTCCCTTCAGGAATTGGTTTTTTGGTGCCTCTCTGGAGAAGCTTTGTTGTACCAACTTTGTGAGGGGCTGACACTCTCAGTATCTAAATGGAAATAGTGGATAACCCAATGGATCCTCACAAAGGTGTTCAAAGGTCCTTTAAGCTTGCTGGTCAGCCATTTTTATTGCAGCCAGAGTCAACAAACACAGAGTGAAAATCAAATCTAAAAGGGGGCTCTCAGAAAGGTGACAGACACACTTCAGGCAACTGGAGGTAATCATGCACTCACTTGTCTTTTATTTCAAAAGAAAATAATATTGAAACATTGCTGAAATACACGAAAAACGTCTTGTTTCCCTTTGATTGGAGTAACCACAGCTGTCAAAGTACAAAATAGAGCTGAAAAATCTGCAGTGTCTAGAAATGTTGCCATCCTCAGGATGTTGATTCATTTACTAAAAATCAGCTGGCAGCAAAGTCAAACACCAGATGGTCTCCATTAAGTGAGTAAAAGCTGCTGAAGTAAGTAACAGGACTGAATATTTAAACATAAGCTGGATAAAAGAAAAAAAAAATGCTGCATCAGAATAAAACAGACATTTTGGGCTATGTTTCGTTTTCATAGAAATGTTCACGTAAATCTGTCCTAAATAATATCAGTTGTGCTGAAAAATTTAAAAAAATCTCATAACAAATGGTAAAATGGTAAATGGCCTGTATTTGTATAGCGCCTTCTTAGGGTTCTACAACCCCCCAAGGCGCTTCACAACACAATCAGTCATCCACCCATTCACACACACATTCACACGCTGGTGGGGATGAGCTACAACGTAGCTACAGCTGCCCTGGGGCGCACTGACAGAGGCGAGGCTGCCTTATAACAAGGACTTAATTATCCCTGGTACTCCTGTATAAAAAGGCTTTGGACAAGAGTATCCGTCTTTATGTAAAAGATAAATGAAAATAGCTTTAAGATGAAGAAAATTCATCATTCTTTTATAATATTAAAGAAAAACCACCAAATAGTTCCCGAGCGCAGCCACAGCTGCAGCTCACCGCTCCCCGCCACGGGGATGGGTCAAATGCGAAGATGTAATTTCACCAGTGTGTGATGATGACTTGGGACTTTAAAATATCCAATTTCCCTTTGGGATGTGCTGAATTAGTACTACTTCTTTTGCAGAAGGTTCTATACCTGGCCGAGTTGTATAAGGAATATGAAATATTTTTGAATTTTTGCTAAGCATTTATGCAAATCCATTTATCCATTTCCTTCTGATTTTTTAAGGTCAGCTCATAACAGGTCCAGGATGGAACCTCAGGCACCCATCTACTCAAACATTCCCAGTTCACTCTCTCTATTCAATTGGGTTAGCCAGGATTGGCATGCTCTGTGGTCTCCAGGGAGACCTGTGGACTGTACGTGGAAGTAGGGGTGCTAAGGGTGCTGCAGCACCCCCTGCTGGTAACCTCAGAGATTTATTGACCACAATGGCGCAAAAGTGTATTTTAGACTTTTTTGGGAAGCCTCAAGAAAACAAAGATGCAGCATCATTGAGTTATATTTATAGTTTATAGACTTTATATTGTGCTTTTTTTGTTTTTCAGAAACTTTTTAACAGAGAAATTTGTCCCTCATTCTCCTCCACCTCTTCATGCGCTCACCACCTCTAAACCCACATTTCCCGTCATTTCCACCCACGAATAAAAAGCTTGCTGCGTATGTTTATACTCTCAGTCACGGGTGAATAAAACGTTCATATTTTCAGGCTTTTTCCACGAGGTATTCTTCAAGCTGCTCCGTGTGTGCCACAAGATATCTTCGGCTCTCTTTTTACTTTTAGGCGGCGTATTTGTGATGTATTTAAAGGAAGCGACGTCCTGGCCAATCACAAGTGCTCTCCGTATTGTTCATCGGATGTTTAGAAAAGTGGGCTCGACTGCGTCTGTCCTTGTGAGCCTGTTGAAGAGCCCTCACAAGGACAGATAATGGCGTTGCGTGTCTCTGTATTGACGCAAACGGAGAAGCATAAATTAGGCTTTAGAGGCACACTTGTATGGAGCTAGGATTGGGACTTTAATACATGTAACCTGTACCAAGTTTTGTAACTTAAAACATGTTTCATGACACATAACTCTGGATTTGTAACTTGTAACTTTAGTTTTGTAACGTGTAATTCTCAATTTGTACATGTATTTCTCGTTTTGTAACATCAAACTTTCGTGTTGTACATGAAACCTTTGTTGTGCAACTTATATCTAACTTTAGTTTCCTAACGTGTAATTCTCAATTTGTACATGTATTTCTCGTTTTGTAACATCAAACTTTCATTTTGTACTTGAAACTTTTGTTTTGTAACTTACATCTAACTTTAGTTTTGTAACATGTAATTCTCTCAATTTGTACATGTATTTCTCATTTTGTAACATCAAACTTTCATTTTGTACATGTATTTCTCATTTTGTAACATCAAACTTTCATTCTGAACCATTAAACTCTCGTTTTGTTACTTGCAGACTTCAAAAATAAAAAATCATTGTACATGTTTGAAATCAAAACGCTCAAAACACACATCTCATTCTACAGTTACAAACCTAAAGTCTACAGTGTTACAAATCATTTTGTCCCAATTCTAGCTTGGGTGGGAGGAACTTGGGAGGAACCAATGAGAGCACGAGTCTTAGCTACCAATCATGTCTCTCGAATTCCTGTCCAATCATTGGAAGAGGAGGGCAGGGATCTGTAAACCTCACAACCAAACTTGCTTACGTTCGCAGTTCGCACTCTTTGCCTGTAGGTGGCGATAAAGCATATTGATAGACCCCCTATTGGCCGCTCGGTGCGGGTGCGGGAAATGCGCATCTTAGATCGCGGTGGTTTCCGGCAGACACAAACCATAACAGCAGCAGTGAGCAGGATGCCTGAGCTCTGTGTGGTTTATTCTTGCTCTAATCAGCGGACTATTGAGACCATGGCTCGGGGGATAACTTTTCACAAGTAAGTTTGAGTATTTTTGTTGTTTGTATTTTGTAAATATAACTTTGTTGTACCATATTTGTGTCCACCAGCAGCACCTCCTAGTTAGCTAACGTTAGCTACATATTTACTGCTGGTGTTCCCCTGACAATGAAGGCTAAATGAGACTATTAATCATTTATTCCAAAACACTGACTTAGGTTACAGCTGACACAAGAATGCTGCTGTAGAAATCAAACAAATCGTATTGCTCATAGCTCATGTCTCAAACTGGAGAATAGTTAGCTAACAAGCTAACATGCTGAAGTGGACTGCAATTCAGAACTCTTTCTTTGATGAGCTTTAGTTCATTATCAATAGAAACGCGATTTTTAGGTTAAAGAAAGGTTATAAGAAATCTTAAGGAAGAAGTAAACATAAGAGTTGAAATAACATGAGGAATTAAGAAAATAGCATTGACCTCCTTTGTAAAATGTTGTGTAGACTCTAATCTGCAAATCTCACATTTTTGTTTAGAAGGTTTCCCACAAAAAAGGGAGGAAGAAGTGTGAGGTGTGTTTAAGAAGAAAATCTTCCTGCAGCTGATTTATTATGATTAGAACTGGGCTGTGTCAGACTGAGACTCAGAGATGGAGTTTATTTCATCTTCAGCTTCCTGGTTCTCCTTCAAACAGTAAGTGTATCATAAGGCCATCAGCATTCATAAATGTACATATCCTTTTATCAATCACAAGGCAGATTGTAATACTTATCCCCACATACCTTGGCTTGATGTTATTTCTCATAAAAAAATATTTTAATAAACAGAATCATATCTAGGTGCCCCAGAGTTTTCACAGCACCAGAGCCCCCCTGATGTAAACTGAGAACCACAGGTGTGTACTATAAACAGTATATTATTTTCAAATATTATGCTTGTTTGTTTTAACCAGAAAAGTGCAGAACTACATCCAGAAGAGCTGAAGAGAGCCTGTCTGTGACCTCCCAGAGACTAACCTCAGCCTGATGATGTGAGGATCATATCATAATGGGCCTACACACACACACACACACACACACACACACTACTATAAGAAAGTGAGCCATACTCTAGTGGTGTCAAAAGGATGTGTGTGAATAGCCTGGCCTGCCAGACTCTCCTCTGTCTATTCAACACAGAGGAAGAGTCTGGAAACTCAGAGGCAGCGAGCACCATGAGGGGCAGGACTAGCCAGCTCAAAAATAACCAATCCGAAAAAAGGCGGAAATGACAACTTATCGTGCGACACTGTAGTTTTTTTGCTGTAGTCACAGATGGCGTCAAAGTAACGCTGCTAACAATCTCCCTCTCACTGTTCACGCCGAGCTGCACTGCAGTTAACCCCAGCTTTTTTTTACTTATTGCTCCATTAGCGCAAGTAAAGGTGACACCACGATAAAATGTGTTTTAGCTGGATAAGCACCTTCCTCAGTAGAAATGAATGCACTGGGGGCGAATGGAGACCCATCTAAGATGGCGGCCAGCCACTACGGCAGCACCAGTCCACGAGACGTCTACGTATATATGTCTGTGGGTAGCACCGCGCAAACATCTTTCTTTAGAAGAAAGGCTTTTAGCGCTGATTCCTGTTGTGGTTTTAAAGACATGCCCAAGTCATTTAGAACAGAGGAAAGAGCTGCAGCGAGCTCTGCTTCAGGCGCCATCTTCGTTGTTTATGAGAAACTAGCCTCTTTTATAAAACAATGCCGCCAATTTGCCGCAACTTCGAGGCGGCATCTGGGAGCCTAAGGTCGTTTATAAGAGCTCAGACCATGGCGGTAATGTTGCGCAATCATGTCTGTTTTATTAAAGATTACGCGATGGCGGCAAAAAGGAGGTATGGGGGCGGTCTCTACGCTGTCGCAGACTTTCGTGTATTTTGGACATAACTTGCTTTTTATTGCGATTGAAGCCGTGCTCCTTAAGTTTTTTTCCCCCAGTCAGCTACAGGTGTCCTCCACAGTCCCTGTGAGCTGTCAGATGATTTGAGCTGCAGATCTAACGGAGAGAAGCTCCTGGGGCTCCGCATCGCTCCAGTTTATCATCTCAGCTGGTTCTGTTTACAAAAACAAAACTTATGGCCGTTTACTTTCATTTTCAATATAGGTCCCGGCCGGAGCTCGGCATTAATTCATCGCGTGGTCATGACACCACCCTCTTTTGCGCCAAGGCTTAATGTGCGTTTATAAGACCGGCTAAGCCACAATATTACCGCAATATTACTACCAAGCGTGGCGGCCAAGGCCGCCTTAATGCACGGGCCAACCTGGGCCGTGGCCAGGGGCCTATGATGTTTAGGGGCCTATCATTTCAAGTAAAAAAAAAAACCCAATACATCATTTTATTACTTGTCAGGTTTTCTGTCAATCATCATAGATGCTAATTTAAGGCTGCTGATTGATCCAAATTACAAGTGACCTACTTCACCCACGTGACCTCTAAAGGCCCATTGCACCATGAGCTCACCAATCAAACAATTTAGATGATTTCAGGGCGTGGTCCTCTAGTTGTAAAGAAATTTTGAAGAATGTCGGGGAAAAAATTGAGAGTGGTGTTCAGAAACGGAAAGCGCTTCATGAGACAAAGAAGTAAGACAGAAAATACCTAAACTGACAGAATCTTTTTAATCAGCTATAAAGAAGTTGGACATATCACTGACTGACTCACCGGTCAGGTGAGGAGGATGGAGCACCTGCAGGCACGCTGCAGACCGCGCAGCAGGGAACCGCGGTCAAGGGAGGAGCAGCAGAATGGAGAAACTGGAGGAGCAGAGCAGACAGACAGGAGCGCTGGAGGAGCAGATCAGACAGACAGGAGCGCTGGAGGAGCAGAGCAGACAGGAGCGCTGGAGGAGCAGAGCAGACAGACAGGAGCGCTGGAGGAGCAGAGGAGGTAGACAGGAGCTTGGAGCCGGCGAGCAGATTCGGGCCGCAGGGGAAATATCGTCTTTGAACAAGTACATTCTTTCTGGGCAAAAGTTGGACCACAACAGTGTCAAACAATGACAAACTTCACCTGTAAAGTGAGGACACAAGTTGCAAAGTGAAGACCTTTTGCCCGTTCCTCACTTTGGTACAAGAGCTCTACTCATTAGTTTTAGAGGTATGGTGTGAATTAAGTTTTAGTTAAGGCTGGGTTAGGAATAGATTGGTTATGGTTAGGATTGGGTTAAAAGAAGAAGGCACAATCCAGTCACTAAAATGAATGGAAGTCAATGGCGCTCCTCACAAC